>JAWWLV010000030.1:3773813-3819040 GCA_035041135.1 Platyrinchus mystaceus
ATCTGGGAGAAACATTTTGCTAAGTATGAACATGCAATTACCAGAACATTAAATATAATTTTAATGCACTATTGGAATTTGTTTTGAACTTTATTTCTGTGTATATATTCTGAATGTGCACCATTCAGAAAACTTTATCTAAAATACTGATTTTTTGGCTTGCTGTACTAATTTTGGTTTTATTTTTCGTGTATGGGATAAAGAGTGAAAGTGACTTAATCCTCAAAAGCTGCAAGGAATGTTGGATCTGGCACTGAGGAAGAAAATAGTTGGTTTGCATTGGGAATGGTACAGAAACCAAATATTTCTAATGCTTCCTAAAAGAAGAAAACTGAGCAGCTGATGCTGAGAACTTGCAACTTGCAAGCTTTTATCACAAATAACTCCTTAAAAAACGCTTACCTATTCTGTCAACCGTTTTGCAGTAGCTTTGTGCTGTTACTGGAATAACACATCACCAGCACAGTTCACTTTTACTGAGAGAAAACACAATTTGGCAGGTGTCACGAGTATATAAGTGAGTGTAACAACACCAGCATGTTTGTGTATAAACCTACAATGCCACTTTATGTTCTGGATTGACAGATTTTTAAAGTCCCTCTGTGGAGACGAGCTTTAAAGTTGGGATTGGAGAAATTTGCTATAAAGTAGATATTCCTTTACAGGGCGCCTTCAGACAAACATCACAAGTCGTGGGAATTAAGTTTTATATGAAATTGGACTGGTTTGGTCCCAAGTTTTCATACAGTTGTGATAGGATTTGGTTTGGCTTAAACATATGTTTGACATTTGTGGTAAATCTAATTGATGGTTACTGTTTTTATGGTAGATATCTCAGCGTATTTTAGACCAAAATGTAAAGCTGGTTTGTATACATACTTTCTGATCTTGCTTTAGTTCTCCTACAGCGTTATATGGATTATGATTAGGGCACTTCCTGAAACTGGAATGCTCAAAGGTTGTATGGAAAGAGATGGATGCCTGCTGTTCTTGCATTATTGGTCGTGTTTCTGCACCAGTGACTGTGTAAAGTATTAAATCTTTTTATCCCATAGTTCTATATGATGTTTGTATTCCTACTAGAAAAGTAATGAAAATCTCTTTTAAATGTCTGAAAGCAAATATTAATGTTATGCTGGCTAAGCATTCCTATGCTATAACTGGGATAATCTAAAAGTAAGAGCTAGGAATACTACTGGGAAAAACCACAAGTTTTGAGGCTTCAGGTATTTTGAAGAATGAAAGTTTTGGGTTTTTTTCCTCAGTTGTGTCAGTTACTAAGTAAAAAAAGGGTATTTTTCAATAGGCATGGACTCAATGAAAGGTCATTAGAGGCCATAATTTGAGCTGTTATTGGTGACAGTCTCAATACCAAGGCTATGCTCAGAGTAGCAAGATAACAGCTATTGTGTGAGAGAAAGAAACAAGTGAATTTAAAAAATGGAATTTTTCAGTGCAAGAAGGAGCCAGTCCTTATGATGTTTGTAATGCAACAAACATCATAAAGCAAGGAGTTAAAAATTAAGGAGTTAAATTCTGTTAATTCTGGTAAAGCAAGGAGTGGTTACAGGCTGCTATGGCTTTTTGACTGGGAAATCTCCCAAGGGAAGCAGCCTTCCAGGGAGATGGCAGGGCAGTGGCTGGCGAGGCATTGGCTGTTTGCTGGGTGCAGACTTGACCCTAGTTCATTCCTGGAATATTAAACCTTCCATAGGTGCTCCTGCTCTATCTGTCAAGAGGCCTCAGGGGGTTCCCTGTTGGTGCCGCTCGACTCCGGCATTTCATCGTCCCTGCGCTTCGTCTGACAGAGCGTTCCCAGGCTCAAAGCCAGGCCCAGAGATTTGCTCAGCAGAAAAACATGAGCCTGGGTAAAGAGATCCAGGCAGCTTTTCAGTTGCTTGCTTTTTTTCCCCTCTAGTCACTGTATGTTACTGTGCTCTGAACACCCAGCAGGGTTGTAAGTCAAACAAATGCTCCTCTTAACATGTCCTAAATCCTTGCAAGTGGCACGAACATTACACCTTTGCTTTGGAATGATGAAATGGTTTCAAGATGATCTGCGGAAAACACTGGATTATGATTTGGATGCTTAATAATTTCTGTAGAAAAACTTTAAGTATTATTATTTTTCCATGTTCTTGGCCTAAAGGGCGGGTAAGGTTTCAGGCACTTCCTTTGAAGAAATTGATACAATTTAGGGAATTAAATTGCAAAAGAAAGGGGGAGTGAAGACTAAATGGCACACATGGTTCTCATGTACCTCGTGGCCCAGGCCACTTGACAGTTCTGCATTTTCCTGTGTTTCAGAGTGCTAAGCTTTTTGTACATATTAATTTATAAGATGTGTTGCTGATTGATTTGCACCTGAATCCCTGACTGCAAAGGTGTGTACAGAGAAATGGTGTCACCTCCACTGCATGTGTGGCTTGGGAAAAAATGACCTGCAGGGAAGGGAGAACCACACCAGGTTGGTTTATATAGGAGAAGAAAGGCTTCCAAAACTCACAATCCTCATTCACAGCAGAAAAATATTTGTGTCGTCATTTTACTTTTCAACTGATTCTGGGCAGTGAAATTCAAGTATTATAAGTGTTGTTTTGGAAGCAGAATAATTTGGCAATCCTGCGTACCAAAACCTGTAGTAAGATGTCATTTAAATCATGTTGTCAGTCAAAATCCAGCCAGCTGGATTGGGTTGACTGAGGTCAACTTCTCTCTGTAAAAAGGAAGTTCTTTTTTTTTTTTTAAATGTATGGTGAAATATGTGTTGAGTCAGCTTGTAACTCATTTTTTAAACTTTTTTTGAGACCTTTTTTCTTTCTGAAGTCAAATGCAAAATTCAACCTTTGCAATTAACCTTTCAGTTAATTGTCATCAAAAGTTCCAGTTGTTTTAAGTATTTCGACCATAGTCAAGCTGAATCTCCTTCCCTTGAACTTAAAATCTGCTTTACTTGGCTGGACTTTTTGTCACTACAGTTTTTGGTTTCTTCTTCCCAGAATCTTCCAGCTTTATCTGTGTTTCTGTATTTCATGTTCACCCTGGGCAGGATTTTCAGATGCAACTGGGGAACACAGATAGCATTAAAAAATAATGGAAACTTGGCTACCAGATCATACAAGGGTCTTTGCCAATCCTACCATCTTCTGTGCCCAACATTTGATGTGTTCTCCGCTATGAAATTTTGCCCTTTTTGCTGACTTGGTGAATCTCCTTCTTCTACCATCACTTTTGAGTGGATCTCCCTCCTTCCATTCTCCTTTAAATGTGGTGGAAAGAAGGGAATCAGAGGATTGCAAATGGCAGCCCTGTTTGTACTTGAAGATCTGAGCTGTCCTGAGGTTTTATACAGTTCATATAATGTGTATGAACTCAGACTTGTACCCATAAGTGGTAACACACAGAACTCTGATCAAGTGAGAACTGATTTTTGGGTCACATTTTTCCCTGAATCTCCTCTCAGTATTTGGTGAGCCCTGTTGGGGTTTTATGAAGAACTAAGGATGCAGAAGTGTGTGGTGTGCCTGTGTAACTCTAGATTTCAAGTTTGTGCCAGATTCCTTTGCTTGAGATAAAGACTAACTTTCCCTATACATTTTTTGCTACTACTTCATTGTAATGCAGCAAGATGACAGGAACATTGAAGTGATAGTTCCTTCCAGCTTTGATGGAGTAGGTAATGTAGGGCAGCCTTTGTTAGTATTTCTTTGCTAACTAAATGTTTCAGAGCAGACAGACACTGCCTCGAATGCTTTAAAATATATACTTTTATCCTCTTCAGAGGTTGCCTAGTCAAAATGTGAAGCAGCAGCAGCCACTCCACTTTAACTTAATGCCTGTTATGTAAAAACAGAGCAGAGCAGCAGTTTGTCAAGCTCATCATTCTACCTTTGTCTGTGGTCAGGGTAGTGCCTGGAGATCCATGTAAGGGACAAGCAGGAGAGTAGTGTCCGAGGTCCCTGGGGATGCTGGTGGACTCCTGCCCTTTTGAGTCCCCAAGCTTCTGGAGGCAGCAGGTGACTTCATGGTTAATACTAATTCTAGGAGAATTTTCTTCAATTAGTTTGACCAGTATCTGCTTGAATTCTTGTTAACTTTGCATCTAAATGTATTTTGGTGAGAAGGTGTCACTGCTTGTCTGGTTTTGCAGAATTGCTTCCGTTGTTTGCTTTTTGCTCTGGCTGTGTGATGGCAGCTTTGGACAAGACACAGAGAATGTCTATACCTTATCAAGCTGTTTCACACACAAATACTGTTGCATCCCCTCTCAGTTCCTCCTTTTCCATCTCTAATATTCCTGCTGCACCTCTTCATTCCAGTGTGGAGGCTGTTTCTTTTCTGTTGCCCTTCTCTGAACCTTTCCCAGTTCTACCACGAGAACTTTTTGCTGCTGAGCTGATGTTTCCATGGTTTTGACTACTTAGTCCTAGAAGCCTTTTAGAATTTTAGGTAGGTAACCTCTCATCCTGACAGCATCTTGTTGTTCACTCCATTGATATCTTCCGTAGCCTGATGCTGCTGCTGAGGCATTCCCAGCACAGAGGTGTCCTGAGATGAGAAATTCCTTTTAGCAGGAGCATGGATACAATGGAAGTTTTTTATGGTTTTGTACTGACATTATCTCTGAAGGTCACTTGTGAGCTTTGGTCATCATATGGTACTTCAGGCTTTCTGGGATTGTTCTTGCTTTTGATAAATGAGTAGGATTTCTATTTTCAAGGGTTTCTCTGAGTTCTCCTGCAAGTGCTGGTTTTGTGGGGTTGATTTACCCCCACCTAGTTGTGTTTTTGCACTTAACCTATTGGAGTTCATGGTCCTTCCTGTGTCATTTGGACCTTCTGTAAAATGTTTTCTATTTTTGTGGTGTCCTTAACCATAAGCGATGGCTTTCTCTTAGTCCTCCTAAAGTTCTTTTTGATAAGTGATATTTTCTCTGAATCTTCAGTGCAGTGTCTTTAAATAGTTTCTGTGCTGCCCACTGTGGACTTAGTGCCTCGACTGCCTCTTTTAACTCCTTTTTTAGAATCTAAGAGACTCTTTTTCTTACTTTCCTGCATTTTCTGCTTTTGGAGTTGAACAAAAAAATCCGCTAAGCCACATTCTCGCTGTTGCTGTGGGGATGTTGGTGCTGCCCCTTCCCCGGGTGCCACACTCTGCCCAGGGGGAACTGTTGCTCTGCTGTTTGTGGGTTCCCTGCCTGGCTGTGCAGCAGAGATGCTGCTGATCCTATCCTTGTGTGCAGGCTCTCCTGAGGTCATGTTATCTAGTTTCCATGGAGGTAATGGAAGGCTCCCATTACTGTTGTGTTTTCATCCTGTGCTACATTTCTGCTTTCCTCCTGTATCTACTTACATGATTCTATTTCTGTGCTTGCTGTTGCTACTGCTGGCACAGGAGTCCCAGATATATTCAAAAAATGTCCAGAAAAAGCCCTATCTGGCTTGAACCTCTGGTGCAACCTCTGGTTATATTCCAAGGAGCTTTCAAAAGATTTAAATTTAAGTAAGAGATGGTGCCTATTAGCTAAAGCTAAATTACAGGACACATTCATACACTCTCCCTAACACAGGAAATAGAATTATCAGATAACTCATGTCTAAACAGCGACTCTGCTGTGCTTCCCCAAGCTCGTTGTACTTTAGTTGCCTGTCCATGTGTGCCAAGCTTTGACAAGTGCTGTCATTGCTCATCAATCAGCATTATCCAGCACCACCACTGCCAGGAAGGGTTTCCTGTAACAGGACTCTGCAGTGCTGGGAGCACGGGTGCCTTTGGGGGAGTTTGGCCTCCTTCCCCTTCAGTTGTGAGCTGTGGGTGATGTGACAGCAGGCGGGGCATGAGCCACCAAATCAGGCACATTAGACATCTGCAAAGAAGTTAATAGAAGTGTGAGGCAGGAAAAACAGGGATGGGGAGGGAAATGAATGTGAAGGAGGAGGAGAATACCCTCAGCTGTGGTGGAGGGCTGTGGAGCCACCTCCTGCCTGTGCTGGACATCCATGGGTGCCAGCATGGCTGGGCAGAGCAGTTTGTACTGCACAGGATTGGCACATTTTTTAATAAAATCGCTGTTCCCCCAACCTGTTTGTGGAAATGCTGCACGTGCCGTGCTGTGTATGGGTTTTGATTTACTGTTGCTGGTTGATTTGTCGTTTACTTTCTGTGGCAGTCAAGGCTACCCTGCCATCTCCACTCGTGTGGGAGGCACTGTGATTCTGACCATCTCCCAGAGGGATTCACACCTCTAATAGAAAAGAGCTGGGATGCACACAGGCTTCACAGAATAAGGACAGAGCCTGGTCAAGCACCAGGAGCTTGTTTTTCTTACAGCAACTTAAAGCAATGGGATTTACTTTTTAAATGTTAACAACTACTGGAAAAAGGTTTGTTTGAGTCTGGGTTGCTGATACAGCAGAACCAAGTCAGGCAGGAGTGACTGAACAGCCATGACCAGTCCTGGTTACTCACAGGTATGTGCTGCCCCTGCCCCTCCTCTGCTGTATCCCTGAGGAGAAGAGAGGAGCAGTAATTTCCTTGGCTTATTTTTCTCTTTGCAACTCTTTCTGAAGTTGGACAAACTTCAAGGGAGTCAGACTAGGAAACCTGTGTTTCTGGACACAGGTTTTCTTCCACAGACAGATGATGGAACTGAAGGATGTAATTTGCAATTAAAACCAGAATAAATTTACACTTTCGGTTCCTGATGAGTTGAGCTTTGTATTTATATTTAAAATGTTTCCTTAAAAAGAAGACAAAACCTAAAATTATATTTTCCTGCAGAGCATAATTGCTTTGAACTGATTTTGGAGGCAGACACTTGAGCCCTGTGATGCAGCCTGGACATCACTGACTGCTCACACCTGTCTGTGGTCCCTGACAGCGAGAATGGGGGAGCAGCAATCACAGATTGCTTTGCTCATTAATAAAATCCGTATCGTGCATCTCAAGTACAAGATCAAAGTTTTGTAAGGGGGGAAAAAACAATGCACAAGCAAGAAAAGAAGCTGAGAGATGAGCCTCATGCTGAAGATGTCTGCTCATCTCATTAATTTTTATAACATGAGACTGTTCGGTTTATACTTGTGAATTTTCTTTGCAACAAATTTGTTGCAAAAATTTTCCTTTGCCCCATAATATGCTAAGCTGTTGTCTAAATATAAAATGTATTTCTTTGCAACATGTTTTTTCATGCATTTTGTTTGTTGGGTAACTTCATAGTGCTTTTAATGTAGTTTGTTTGATCTGTCAAGGTAAAAGCAAGATGGAAAAATGTGTAAGAAGGGTTGGTATTTTAATCTTCTTTGCTACTGAATGTAATTTGCCCTTACTGTGCTTTATTAAGAAAAGCTTTGTTTGAAAAAAATTGCTAGTAACACAGATTTCCTGGAAGCTTCTCTACCTCTTTTAGCCTCTTTATTCTCATTGCCCTTAAAAAAAAAATTAATATATGAATTTTGTGTAAACATCAGCAGCTTTTGTTCCACCCATCCTAGAGCTTTGGTTTTATATTTTTTTCACATACATCTGTAACAGCTTTCTCTGTTCCTTCAGTGTAAGAACTTCTGAAAGCATAACAGTAATTTTGTAAAGAAGAGCTATTTCTAAGGTAGCCACTATCTAAGTATTTCTATTTCTAAGGTAGTCACTATTGATTTTCAATGTCTTTTGGAAATGGGGAGTAACTCATGCATGCAGGCATGCAGGAGCTGCTGCCTGGAAGGAAAGGTATTGGAGAAGGACAAAAGCAGGAAAAGTAAAACTGGACACTCCATATTTTTTTCTTGAGCTGCATGGAAATGATTTGTGTTTCCATTCTTTCTTATTTGGATGTCCAACTGATTTAAGTGTGGAGAAATATTTAATTAGGGATTAATGAAAGACCCTTTTGTATTACAAATGAACATGCCTTTGAGCTAATTTCCTCTGTTTAAAACCCACATTTCTGAACTTTTGATTAAAAGTTTGAAAGAACTTTATGAAAAAAAAAAATCTAAATATGAAGCTGCACACAGCTCTGCATCCTAACCATCCCATGTTAGTGGAGGTAGTACAGTCTTTCAGTGAACTTGTGCTACATCTGGCTTTTCTTTCAACTCCCTGGAGTCACAGTGAGGGACCTCTTACTGTTGAAATGATCCTCTTGTTTTGTGAAGTTATTTCCATAAATCCAGTTCCCAGTTTAGCAGTCAGACTGTAGCTGATCTCCAGTATCCAAAATGCCAGCTCTGCCCCCGACCTCTGACACTTGTTTGAACCAGGAAAGAGCAATGCAGGAGTCAAAGCAACAACTGTGAGCAACCAGGCTTGGATTTCCAGTTTGCCAACCTTTACTTGAGGTGATAAAAGCAACTGGCGAAGGGTTGTGCAGTTCACTCTGCTGTGTGAATTCTCCCACAGCTCCTTCTCTATGTCACTGAACAGCAACTGGACCTGGAATTCCAGTGAACCCTGTATTCCTGAGAAGGAATTTCCAAAGAATTTTTTATAGGTGAAAGAGCATTCCACAGCATGTGAGCTGGGATTGTACAAATGCACCAACGCTGTTCACAACCTTGCTCTTCACAGGTCTCTGGAGGAATCTAACCCAAGCTCATTAGTTAATTCTCTCCCTAGAAACATTTATTTTCCCTGCCCCCTTCTCCCTTTCATTTTGGTGGGTAGGGAAACCCTAGGATCCGACAGTGAACTTTTGGTCTCAATAAAGCAGTTATACAGGCTCTGGGTGGAATTTCTCTGAACTCCACTAAGAGGGAGAAAATGTGGAAAATGCTTCCTCCAAGCAAAATATGAACAAAATGTTGTGATTCATTAAACTCCTTCCTATTTGCCTGCAAGTGAGAACGTTACAGTTATTCAGCTGAACGGCGCGTGGCCCTGAGGGGGCAGAGCCAACAGAAAGGGAGATGGCTTCAGTCCAAAGAGCAAAATGCGTGTTTTCAGGAAAATTGGGAAATTTTGCTGCAGGCACATCCCCACTTGCACAGTGAGTTTGTTATGCTGGGATTTTGTGTTGCTGTTTGCTTTGGTTTTAAATAAGGAACGAAAGCTGCTTTTGGTGTCCCCCGGTGTCTGGAGGCTGTTCCACAGAACAGACCATCTGTCCTCCTGGACACCTACTGAAAGATGTGCTGTCTACTAACATAGATTCCGTGATTCTACTAACAAGGGGCACAGGATTGCCTTGGAGTAAAGAAAAAACAAACAAACAAATAGAAAAAAAACACACACACCCCCTCCCCAAATCCCAATTCAATAACCAAGACCGGCCCTTTCCTTGTCTGAGGAAAGGCTGATTCTTGAGACTGCCCTGTATTGGCTTGATATAAAGCTCTCAACGGTCTCAAAAATTAAGCTGACCACCTACAGATGGATGTGGTAAATTCCAAGAGAGACACATGCTGAAAAACTCCTGCAGATATCACCACATGGGGATTTTACATAAAAACATGGAAACCCAGAGCTCCCGGCTGCCGAGCGCAGATGGAAAAAGAAATCCAAGTGCCACATGGATCGACTCTGAGTTGTGGGAAGAACGTTGACTTGGCTCCAAATGGTGAGCAGAAAAGGCCATGAGCGCTCCAGGAACAGTGGTGCCGAAGGAAAGGGGTTTCACAGAGTCCAGGGAGGGAAATCTGGGCAGCACAGGGCCCGGGAAAAGCTGATCTGTGCAGGTACCTCACAGGAATTTAAGCCCTCATGAGCCTGAGGGGTGTGAGGGGAAAACTTGACCAACCTGGAGCTACTACACACAGGTGATGGAATTCCTGTTGTCTCTCTTCACTGGTGGTGGATGCTGTTACATTATACACCTTCTCCAGGAGCAAAGACAAAAATCAATCCTTGTTTTTTCATCGCTCCTTTGTCTGCAGATCCCGTCAATAGAAGCATCTTTGTGGAGTGTCAGTGGTCAGGTCATTGGATCACTCTCAGTCCTGTGCAGTTGGGAGTTCTTAGTTTATTTTAAGCTTTTGTTTCGCTAGATGAAAATAATTGTTCAGCAAGTTGAACTCAGTTTTAGAATGAGTTGTCTTGAGTACATTACAGCACCCACATCCTATTGAATCACACTGTGTGTAGGCTCTTGGCAGCAGTGACTTCACATCTGTTTTACAATTTTTGAATCTCTCTTAATATAATAAAGATAATGTTTATGAGCCTTTAAAACTGTGGTGTGGGAAAGGGTCGGCTGACTGCTGAAAAGCTGGTGTGATGATGAAAATGGAATAACAGGAATAGACATGGTCTGTATTATAAAAACATGTCTGACATGAAAACAATGGCTTCTTCTAATCCTTTAGGGCTGTGACTATGGTTTGTCCTGGAGATGCTGCCTTCAACTTCATTTAACTTTGGCTTGGGAAGGGAAAGACTATGTAAATACAGTGAGCTGATCTTTGGTGGGATAACTTGCTGCTATCAAAGGGAAGGAAGACCCCAGAGCATCGCTGTGGGGCAGCTTCTCAGCTCTGCAGCTGCTGCAAGCGTGTGTCTAGACTCTGCTGATTTAGCTGTTAATCAGGTAGAAGAGATGAAGACACTTAGACATTCAGTGAGCAGTGAAATGGTAAATGTCAAATAATTTCAATGTGGGTTTTTGAATATAATCTCTAATATTCTTGGATGAAGTATTGTGAATTAACTGTGTTCCCCTCTGCTGATGTGCATGAAGGAAATGTTAACTGGGTAATGCAAACCAGACAGGTATAATTAACGTGCAACTCGACTTGGTTAAAACATATGTGAAGGAGTTATTTAGCATAGTAAATGAAAACAGTTGTTTGTTCAATAACAATTTCAGCAATCCTCCTTAACAAAATCTCTCTCCCTCCTGTGTTAACCTTTCAAGAAAATATTGGGAAAATTTAATTTCTATTGATTGTCCTCTACTGATGGGCCTGTGTGTTTTATTTCCCTTGTCAAGTGCTGCAGGCTGTCACTAACGCTCACTTTCTAGTGAGCTGATTAGGGGACAAATTTAGCTACACCTGTACAAAAGGAAAGACTTCTGTTTCAAGTCCACATTTGCCAAAATAAATGTTCTGTATTGATGAGATATCTTTTTGAAAAACAGGGATTTTGTGTGTTTTTATTGAGAAGAAACAGTCAGTAGAACGGTTATAATATCTTAATACTTCATTTCAGAGTGCAGGTAGTTTTTCAAGGATTTCTGTAAGGTTTAGAACTTTTTCTCTCAGTTGCTCTCGGTTACCAGGCTACTGAAGCAACTGAAGGTTGGATCCCAGAGCGGGTTGAGGGACAGTTCTTTACCTTCCTATGTTTTAGAATCTCTAAAAGTATCTCATTTGTGCAGAATATTCTCATGACATGTTTTTCTCTGCACCTGCTGAAGATTTTGATTTCCTCCTGTGTAAGTAGATTGGGAGATGTGTTGGAAGGGTTTTCCCTGAGAGAAGTGGGGCTGTTTTCACAAACAATTTTTATTCTTTCCTTGCATTTTTTTTCTATCTGTCTCACTGTCTGAAAAAGGTGTGACATCAATGCTTGGGCTTGAACACAACTGAGCCAGGAAAGCTGTGGTTTGCCAGAATGGTTTCTTTCAGGAATATGTTTTTTAAATTACATGGGTTGTTTGTTTTTGGTTTTTTTTTTCCCCTAAAGGAAAAAAACCATGGTCGTGAATGTATGGGGAAAAAAAAGGGTCATTTGGAGCATGAGAGTCATTCTGACATTGTGATTTCACATTCTGTGGCGATGTTGCTGGGGAAGGATCTTGCTCAGTGTTGCACTGAGTTGGCTGTGTGTGCAGCCATATGCCAGGGAGTATCAAGGATAGATCTGGCAGACAAAACCCCAGAGTTCTTTCACAAAAACCTTGTGGAACCAGTGCTGAACATGTTTCATATCAGGTGTTTTCCACCAATGTGGTCCACGCTTGGATGGTATTTTGTTACCCTTCTGAGAAGTTAAGATGCAGTACTATGATTATTGCAGTTCTGTGATTATTATAGAGTACTGTAATTACTATGGGCTACGAGGGGTCAAGATTTTGTTATAAACATAATGTAATTGGAAAACTTATTTGTTTATAGTAAAGTATCATGAGAGGGATCTTAGATGCATTAAAGCTAAACAAGCAGAACTGCATCTCTGAGGTTAGCCTGCGGCTTGGAGTCATCGTTTTTCCTTGGGATTGCCCCAGTTGTTTGGTAAATTCAATGTTCTTTCATGTTATTGGCTGAATTGGAAAGTTGAGAAATGTGAAACTAGAAAGATGTTGATGTTCTTGACACAATGAATGATATAAGTCAAAGCTGAGCCCAGCTCAAATAGCAAGTCTGCTCATGTAATTACCAATCCTCCTCTGCTGGACTTGCAGGCAGCTCCTTGGTTGTTTTACAGGTCAGCATCAAGTGCCATGTTCTGTTTTGTAGCTTCTTACTTATATATATGAGCTTAAATGCCTCACTGTTCCTGTTTCAAGAATGTTTGGAGCAAAAGTACCTCTTTAAATCATTCTTTTGAGTGTACACACCTGCCACAGCCACAGTGTAAGCACCTGACTGCTGTCCTCAGGTCCTAGCAGTGAGTTAGCAAGTCCAGTGTTGGAAAAACAGGATAGCAGAACTAAACAATCACCTGATTCTGACAGAAAAGACACCATCTGTCCTGTCCATGCAAACCATTGCATTTCTCAGGAGCAAGCCTGATCCTTCCAGAGAGGCACCAGTAGGGAGAGATCCATAGCTGTCAGGTGATAAATGTTCCTAATTAACAGGTGGCCCCCAACATCTGACGTCCCTGCTGATCAGATGATGTATTGCCCATGTTGTGTCATGGACCACCTTGTGCTAGAACAAGGAGGTAAAACCAACAGAAATGTATCATTTTTTGCTTTCAGTGATGGCAATAACCTCACTAAATAAATATTGAGAGAAACCAAACCCCAGTACTTCTCAGCATGAAGACCAAAACCTAAAATTTCATTGATTCAATTCAGAATTAATAAATAATTCTTGGTCAGTTAAGAAAAATAATTCCTTTATGTGGTTGTGATACAGGTTTCTCTGAAAATCTGTATTTCAGTCACTGATGAGAAATTTCCATTGTTCATGAACATTACTCATTTTTAGGCTGAAGACATAAAAGATCTCCTTGAGAACATGGCAGATGGTGGGAGGGGACTGAGTGTTCCCCTCAGGGTTCTCCCCTTGGAAGGCCTGTGGAGCAGGGAGGCACAGCTGGCAGATGGGAATGGTGGCTTGGAAGGGCTGAACACAGGAACTGGCTGCTCCAGGGTTTTATGAACTCGTCGTGGAACTCAGTGTTTTCTACAGAGCCAGGTACAGGTGAGGCTGTCCCAAATCCCCATGCAAAAATACCAGACACGAATGATGGGGTTGATCAGTTGGCTTTTCCTGGAAGAGCAATAAATTGGATGGAGTCTCATGATTATCTGTGCCTGCATTAACAAGGAAAATCATCTCTTGAAACCTGAAGGAAAGTGTGTTTCCCCAAAATGTGCTGACCTATCTACTGCTTGAATTGTACTGCCTACTGATGCTCCCTGGAATTTTAGTGAGGCAAGAGTCATGTCAAGAATGAAAATAGATTAGTTGGCATTGTTTTCTTACTGTTATTAGTGGATATTAGTTTTTCTATTGTACGATACGTTTCATTTATAGACTACCTTGTCTATCTTTAAATAACTTCTCTATGGATAAAATGTGACATAGTTAACATCACTACAAGAGCATTTGTTTTATATATCCAGTTAAACCAAACAATTACTAAAGGACTATTTGTAAATTATAGTAGCAGCAGAAAAATCAATTAGATGCTTGTTGCAAAAATCATTACATTGATTGCATTTTGTTTTTTTCATTCTTTTGCTTAATGCAGAATGGGAGTGACAAGAAAATCAAGTTACCACTCTAATAGTTTTTTCCAGGACTAGCAATTATACTTGTTACTGAATTTATGATCACATTTACAATTTCATTATTTTACATTTCGGTACAGGCAGCCAAATGTGACAGCTATGAGGATTGTGAGTTTATGGTCATGGCTTTCTAGTATGTTGCTGTATACAAATTATTTTAATTATTCATCCTAGAATGGTGATTGTTTCCAGGTTTTGGTAGCTACTAAGGGGGAAAAATAGAGTTACTTCATAATTCATTTGGATATCAGGTATTTTAGCATCTCAAAAGACTTTGAAAGGAAATTGAAGTGCTGTTTAATCGTACTGATTATATATACAAATATATTCAATGTATGTGAGATAAAGTTGTAAAGATATGTGTAATATTGTGGCAATAACCACATACTCCTGAATTTCATAGAATCACAATCTGGTTTCTTCCCTTCTCCTTAGAGCTAGTGCAGAATCCTGTGTGTTTCTGAACCACTGAGAAGGATATGGTATCCATCAGGGAACTCTGCTATTCCCCATGGCATTGAAATCTCTTGGATTCATGGTGGATATTTCCTGTTCATGTGCTTAGAGATGGACCAAGGTAACAGATCTGGGGTTTGTACTCTCTACTAAGCCATGTGAAGAGGTCAGGTAGACCCAAATTAGACTAATTGAACTCTTATTACTACACCAACTATTCTCAATCCCAAATTGCTTCAGATCTGGCACCTGAAGACTCACAGGAGCAGCTTTTCTTCTCACCTGCAGGAGAAAGGTAACAGTGATGTTCTGTATGCAACACAGCGTAAATACTGTTAGATGGTAAGGGAAAGAGCAACTTCTGAATTTCACTAGATTCACAACCCTGAATCATCCTCAGGATGCTTTGTGGCTCTGTGTGCTGCATCCTGAACCTCAATATCTGGGTATTAAGGTGGAGCTTGTTTTCCGTGGAGAGAGTTGAGCTGTGGACCTCAGAGTGCCCAGGCTGTGCAGTCACCATCCTTGTAGGGTTTGGAGACCACACAGGATAAAACCATGAGCAACCAGGTCTGACCTCAGAGCTGTTTTAGAGGAGGGACCCTCCAGGCTTCCCTTCCAACCTGAGTTACCCTGTGGCTGTAGGGCCTTGGGTGATGAGTGGGATGAGACACAGACCCTGTTTCTGCCGCTGTTGGCTGCACTGCACACAAGATGCTGCTCTGAAGACCCAGACATTTGTTCTGGCATAAGTTTTTTTTACTGATCCAAAATAATTTTTCCCAGATATTCCTTGTGATTTAGTGTTATTTCTGTCCCTGTGAATACGCTTAGTCGAAAGTCATGCAATTAACTGAGTCATCCACATTAGTCACTCCATTTTTATTGTATGAGATTTCCTTACATTTTCCTTTCCTTTGTTGTGACCCTTCTGAAATGACACATTTTCTTTGTGAGAGAAACAGAGAAATGGCCAGTGAATCTGGGTTTATAATGCACTGGGGTTTCAATTAGTTTCTGAACTAATTAGTTTCTGAACTCAGAGACTGATTTCTAAAGCAATCCTTCTCAGGCAGGATTTCTGTCTTACCCTCTCAGCGTGCTTGGCTTTCGTTATGAAACTGGAACTCAACTTTTTAATCCAAACCTAGTAGGATGAGAACTTTTATTTTTTTTTCCTTTGGAGTATGCTTCCAATGCATCTTTCACTTTTTCCATAAGTTGTCTACATCTGTTTTGTGAGATGTTGTTTAAGGAATGGCTGCAGCACACGATGGTTATCTGTCCTGACTGATGGAGTCTGGGTATTGAATGCACAGGCTCAGCATTAGCAGGAATGCCTGTGCTGGGATTACAGCACCACAATGGCATGTTTGACCACTGACACGTCCTGTGCAAGCTCTGCACCTCACACCATGCCTGTTTTTTTGGGCTGTGCATGGTGTGTCACTTAGAACACAGCAGTCATTTGGAATTCAAACCAGCACCTCATTCAGTGATTGATTGTGTTTAAGTGTAGGGAAACAAATAACTCTGGGCATTACAGTTCTGATGGATTTCTTTACTTGTCTGTACACTCATCATTTCCAGTGGGATTAAACGGAGAGATGTGTGAATTTGTCATGTTCAGGCCACATTCCTGTGTTAATGAGTCACCTTGAATACTTGTGCTGTAATTGCACTGACTTTTCAAATATTTTGTTATTCAGTGTGTTGCAGTCTGGTACAATAGGCAGTAAAATCAAGTTTTGCCCAATGGAAAGGGTATAATGAGTGATTTTAAAAGGAGTTTTGGTTGGTGGGGGGTTTGTTTTGTGTCCTTTTGTTCGTTTTTGCTCGGGGTAATGGAGACAGAAAACACCATTTGAGTTTTAGTTGCGTTCACATGGCTTCAAGAGCTGGATATTATTTCAACAGAGGGGTTCACTGATAGCATTAATATTTCTGATATCAGTATCACCTTTGAAAGCAGCAAGTCCCTCAGGCCAGACCTTTCAGCCTGGTTAGACTAAAGCATTCCATAGTTTAGATGGACCTGGTGCAGTGCTCATTGGAGAGTTCAGTTTAATAGAGCATAAAAGTATTGGTGATCCTGCACATGTGAATGATCATTCAGTGTTTAATACAGAATGCATATCCTTTTAAAGCCTTAGAATACATCATATAAATTAGCAGGAGAAAAGTATGTGTTATACGGGAGATCAGACCCCACAAACGCAGTGTTTGGTCTAAAATCCATGGGTAGACTCTCAGTTGGTTTCTGGGTTTTTGGTTTGCGTTGTGCATCTGAATTTTAACTTAAGAAGCACTAATATTTGCTCTCCTTTTTTTTCTATCCTGGTAAATGAGCCAAATATTTATAATACAATGGAAATTTAATTTCATGTGCTTGTGTTTAGTGGCAATGATGATTTGCTTCATAGGTTCTGCCATGAAATAGGACTGGGGGACTCAGTTCTGGGAGGTGCAGAGGGAGTCAGGCAGGAACTAGGACTGCTGTCCTCATTTGTCTTTTCCTTTAATATAGCTTCTGTAGCTGATTTTAGCATTCCTCTTTAAACTGACAAAAAGAAATACTGGGTCAGAGCTGTGTGGTGCTGTTGGATACATCTGGATAGGGACAGGCCCTGCCCACAGTGTGCTTTTCCCAAAATCCCTGATGGGTAGCTTGCTTTAAATTTGTGTTAATGTCATTAACAGTGGATGTTCAGTGCTCTGGATACCCATGAATTTCTTTGCATAGAGCCTATGTGGCCTGTTCCACTGAGCATAAGGCTTATCAGAGGAAATTAGAGCTGTGCTAAGAGGATCTCGATCAGCTGATCACTCAGCAGCCGGGGGGCTCGCTCGGGGCTGGGTGTGTGGTGTGAGCCTTTCCTGTATGTCCCCATAAATATTTCTATGCAGATGTAAGTGTCTCCTGTAGATCGTGTTGGGAGCAATGTACAGATGTCTGGTAGATCAGTTTACTTTGCAGCCCCACAGACTGTTTCACCAGATGACTCGAAGCCTGTTTTCAAAGCGATGCCTGAGCACACAAACCAGGGGGAGGCCACTTGCTGAGTGGCTTATAGCAATAGAAACAAATGTATTTTTGGTTACTTACAAATGTGTAACTGCTTGAAGAATGAATTTCCAAGGAAAGGGAAGTTGGAATATATGTATAATGGGTTATGCAGGCTTCTGGCCGGAGACCTTCAGGCTTTGCTATATGTGTGTATCTTATTTGCACTCCAGTGCAATGAGAAGAGTACAGAGCTTTCTTTTTCTGGACTGTGGTGTCAAGAGTTCATTGAAAATGAATCTGGGTAACACTTTGTCATTGCAATAACATTAAATCTATTAAACATCTCTGGAAACATTAAAAAGAAGTTATGGATTAAAACAGAACCAAAGCTATACAGAAAATAGAGCAGAATTCTTTCCTTGAATACTTTTTTTTTTTAACCTGAACTTGTTCCACAGTGATTGTTTTAGAAATAAATTTCAGTAGTAAATATTTGCATATTGTACATGGTGAAAATATAAGGTGAGCTGAAATAGCAGGGTGCAAGTTGATCAAGTAACCATGTTAAAATTATTCAATTTGAGGAAAAAAGAGTCGACAGAAGGATAGTTTTGTGGCTGGGACTGGTTGTCTCAACCATGGGTGATGTGAAGAGTTGCCAAATGTGTTGTTTGTGATTCCCATGCCTTCCCCACGCAGAGTCTAAAGAGAAACAGAAAACCCCCAAAGTAAATAAGAGCCGGGTTTGCACAGAAACAGTCGTGCAGCTCAGCACTGCACATCATCAGCCAGGCAGGACGGAGCCAAGAATGGCATTTTGTAACAGATGCTGTGAAAATCAACTGTTTTAAGTGGAGATAGCTATTTAAACATCTTATTATAGAGCAGAGTATTTGCAAGATCTTCAGATAAAACAATTTAAAAAAAAATCTCAATGGTGTTGCCCTCAGTCTAATAACGAACTGACAGCACACTCTGTTGGTGAGACCAAGCTCTCTGCAATTTTTTTTAATGCATGAAGATGGTACATCACAGCTCATCTAAGTGAAAACATGCAAAGTGCTGAGCCAAGAACCTGATAGGAGTAATTTTATAATTTAGCGTTTTAGGAAGAAAACACCAGCAATCTTACCAAGTGGATCAAGCAGGAGGGATGTTGCATGTTGTACCTGTGATCTTTGTGAACTATTTGTCCTCCTTGGTGACAGGAGCATCACAAAGCCCATATAGAAACATTTCTGGCTGCAGCACTCTGAAAGCACATTCTCTTCTTGTTGTTTTGCTTTTGTCACAGCGTGGCTCTTTCGTGCAATTAAATCACACAATTAAATTTCATGCAATTAAAGGGAATTAAAGGGAGGATGAGGGCAGGACCGCCTTTTTCTACAGGAATTTTTTGGGAATCCATGTCTTTGCAAATAATTTCATGGAGTCTAAAGTTAGACTAAACAGTGTATTAGAAATGTATCATTGTATGGAAGATTGCTTCTGCCTCGGTAAACAAACCAGGGATAGAGTTGCTCTTTGTTTGATGTGCCTTGTAGCCTCACAGAGTACATTTAATTCTTCCCAGAACGTGCTCGTTGGAGTAGGGCTCTTTTGAAGGTTTTTGTCAATGTCTGTATCCAAATTACGGAGCGGTTACCAGGCACACACACACACACACAAATACTCAGGCAGAGCTCACCACCAGCCCTGCTGCTGCTGCTTAAAGCAAGGAAAACATTTATCCTGCTTTTCTCTTCTGCCTAGCACTTCAGAGCACAGCCTGCTTTTATTAGTTGGTGACTGCAGTTGTAAGTCCTTTCCCTCCTACTCCCATCCCTTCTTGTTTTTCTAGGAGGTTCATGCACCATCAGAGCCGTGGTGGGAATGAGACCAGAGGGCTGGATGTTGGGAAGCTTTGGGGGTAGGGCTTCAGAGGGAAGGGAAAGGGGTTTTAGTACTGTTAGGGAAGAGGATCTTGGGCAGCAGTTTGGGGGAGAGTTAAAAGATTAGACAATAAATTTACTTAACAGAGACTAATCTACTGGGACTGAACTTCATATCCTGTTTTGGGGTAATATATTTCCTTCTGTGCTCTGGAATGAATCTGTCATCTCAAGTCTAATAATGAGAGGCAGAGGATTTTTAATCTCTGACCCCCTTCCATATAATTTAATAAAGGCTGGTTTCTTTATTTTATTTGGAAGCTAACTTATTAAACTTGTTCTTAACTGCTCTTCTGAAAAACACAGTTCAGGATTTTGCATTTTCAGGTTTTTAAAAATGGAAGGTTTTTTTTTTCTTTAGTTGAGGACAACAATGTACTTGCAAATTATTTGTTGTAGCCCTCATTTCAGAGCAGGGTTGTTTGTTTATGTCTCAGCATCTCTGCTGCAGTGCAGAGATGAGAAGCAGAGTCAGGCCACGCTGTTTGCACATTCTTGGCTCCGCATCCTCACCGGATTCCATCCGACTGGGGCAGACAGGGATGGGAGACCTAAAGCTGGCATGTGACTTTCTGTAGCAGTGAATGCTCGTTATGTGGGAAGCTGAGTTTTCAATGTGGTAACCACATGCATAATTAGCTGTAAAATCACAATCCTCCCCCTCTCACCGGCTGCTCCTCATGTGGCAGCGATCGCCGCTGCCATGGAGGGGCCGCACCCCTGACCTGACACAGTGACTTTTCTGAGCCCCCTGGTCCTCTGCAATTTGTTAGAAAAAGGTCTCCTCGTCCTTGGGCAGCCCCAAAACATGCTTGGATTATAAATCACTCTGTGGGCCTGTTGAAAGCTGTTGCTCCCAAGGAACAAGTTGGCAGGTCACGCCGAGGTCTCTCTTGCTCTACCTGAAAGGAAGAGTCAGTAAAATATGGGACAGAACAAGGCTGCCTTTCCACTGCAGATTTAGAAATGGAATACAAAAGGAGCAAAAAATACAACCAAGCCCTTTCCTTAAAGGTTTGTCTGAGATTTAGGTCAGTGTTAAGGGCTGGTCCCCCCTAAGGGCCTCTGTCCCAAGGATGTCTCGGGCTCTCAGTGCAAACCAACCACGTTGTGCTCACCACAGACGTGTTTCTGTGACATCCAGGGCCCTTCTGAGATCCTGCTTCCTACCTAAGCCTGTTTACCATGGGCTTTCTATAAAAAGCCTTTTCATGTAACTTATTTTAGCTTCAGAGTTTTTACCTTTTTTTTTATTTCTTTCTTTTTCTATTACAAAAGGGCCAAACATGACAGGGCAGGAATTTCAGATTTGTCACAGTGAATTTTAGAGACTGAATTACAAGGAGTAGTGGAGGCCTTTCAAGTAGCCATGTGATCAAATCATTAAATATCTGTCAAAAATAAAAGTTTGGTCTTGACACTGATAAGGAACTTTTATTTTCACACTCCCTAGAAATTCCAATCTAAGCAGTCAACTCCTAAAAACTAAGTGTTGAAGTAGTTACTTCGGTTTTAATCTTCCAGGTTGCTGTGTCCTGTGCTCAGTTCACATTCTGGACTCTTATGTTTGCTCTGCAGATAGTGCTGAGGTGTGGGAGTTCGAGCACCTTGTATGTGATTCCACACTTTATGTCCTGTGTTATTCAATCCTTTCCAAAAAGAGGCTTTAGAAAACCTGGGCATGGCTATTACAGCTCGTTCTTCTGAGAGTTTAAATTCCTTTTGGAAAGCTGGAACTCAGAATTCAGCATGCTGGAGTCCAGGTTCTCAGTGAAGAGAGTGATGGGTTTGCAACAGCTGACGTGGAACTGTGCTGCTCGATAAAAGTATGGCTCTTCTGAGGCGTTTTAGGTGACTTTTTTGTGGTTGGTAGCGGATTAGTAAATTAGCAAAATCTTGAATTTAAAAATAGAATCAATTTAGGGATGTCAGTCCTCTAGGGATCATGATTAAAATGTGAATATTTTGTTATAATCACTGGTTTCCATAGTAACAGCAAGTTACAGACTCATCAGATTCCTTGGTCTCTCTTGTATCCCACTGTTACCTTGTTGTTGAACAGCTTTACTTTTCAGAGCAAAACCCAATAACTCTTATTTTCCATTAGCTGTAACAGGTCCAGTAATTAGAACAGTAAATTTTGTCCAGTAAACAGAGTATGTACTTAGCTGTGCTACTGTGGTTTTACAGCAGAAGAAAAATGGTGACAGTGGCAGTTTTAGAACTGATACAAGTATTTTCATATAATTTAAACAGCAATTATGGAAAAAAAATAATAGTTTTGCTTCATCTTGATAAATTACATATTATGGATGCCTCAGTAGTATTTTGTCTTCAGAGACACTTATTAAAATGTTTTCTATACAAAGGACATTTGCTCCTTCATTTTGATTACAAGAGGGAGAAAAAGCAGATAGATGAAAATTGAGTATTCATGAGTGGTAATGGGAACAAAAGTGCAGGTTGAAAGATGGATGGTGTTTTTTCCTTGGGAAAGGTGATTTTCTGTAGCACAGAGACAAGAACCCTGGATTAGAACATCTGGAATGTTTGGCTTATCCCCATTAATCTTGCAGATCTATCTTGTGACTTCTGTGGATTTATATTTCCCCCCTTTTTTTAGCACTCTGAGTCATTAGATTGTCTGCTTCATTATACCCATTAGTACATCACACTCCATAAATCCAAACTGCTATTCTCCTGAATGTGGCTTCTATTTCTGGGTTTGCTGTCTGTCTGTGGGCATTCATATCCTATTTTTCCCCACATACACTTTTTTGAAGGTTGCAAACTTTGCTGTTTCCTTAGTAACAGAGACCTAAAGCCACGTCAGTGACCTCGAGGGGACCTGATGCTTCATTCAAAGTAGGCAAACTTTCAAATCACGTTTCTGAAGCTTTCTGCTGTTCCCCGATGGAAAACTTACTTTTCACACACTTTCTTTTTTTAAATAAATATTTTAAAAAATAATAAAAGAGAAAGCAGAAGCCCCAGGTGGAATGGGAAGACCCTGTTTCACCTCCATGAGGTGTCTCTCCAGGTCAGTCCAAGAGGCTGTAAATGGGGCTCCTGGGGCAGGTGCTTGTAAGGTTTGTGTTTGTTCTATGAGTAAATAAATTACTTCAGTCTCCAGGACTGTCTCCAGGGCCTTTCAGCAACACTATAAATTCTTATTATCCAGACAAAAATCAAAACCTATTTCTAGTAGAAAAAGCAGGTCCTTTGTTTCATTTTTTTTCCCCCGAAGTCTTTTAAGACAGAAAAAGCCAAGCAAAAATGCCAAAATTATTAAGATATTCAAGCAGATTTTGTTCAGTTCCCTGGCTTAGTCTTCTGTAATTAACTGGGTACCACGTGTGGGGTTTTTGAACAGGGAAACAAATGCAAGCAACTCGACATTCCAGGTGTACCCTACAAATAACGTGAAGGGCTGAGGAAATGTAGTTTTCAGTGTATTTTAATTAGCTGGGATGTCTTCTTAGCATTAAGTTTATTTGATTCTACAGCAGGAGAAGAGAGTCAAGTGGTTTATGCTTTATGGTTTTCCCTCACTAGGAAGGGGAAGAAGCCAGAGTAGGTTGATGGCTACCTGGAGCTAGATGTCACTATCTGCCACCAGTGACATCTGACAGATGTCACTAATGCTAGGTTTCCTCTGTCACACTCAGTTTTGGGCTGTTCTATTCTGCATTTTTAAGTTAGTGAAACTTTACATATCAATAAATCGTTCTTAGGGCTGGCCAGAAATAAAACAGAGCATGGGCTAAACTGTGGGTGCTGGAATGGTAAATGATTTTGAATATATTTACAAACATTTTCTTCCACAGTTTGCATTTGTTGTATTCAGGATGTGTTACAGCTGAAGAGGTTTTAACATCTTGATCTTGAAGTCTAGGGTTTGAAATAAATCTAAAAGTCTGAGCAAGACTGTTACTCATTTCACTAATGCTTCTTGGGAAGGATTTTCCTAGCAGCAGTTATGATCTCACACTATAAAATTATTCCTGGAGGTTAGATGATCTGAGAGCTCCTCATTACCTTTCTCTTTTGTCCTGTTCTGTCTCTAACAAAGTTACCTGTAAGGAAGAGGTTTCTCACCAAACACCTTTCATAATTCTCAGGCAATGTGGAGGGTTCTTGGTGTAAAAGTAAATGAGGCCCAAAAATTAGGGAGTTCTTTCTATGCCATGTGAAATTACCACATTTAAACTGATGGCAGCTGAATGTTCACTTTTTAGGAATAAAAAAAAAAAACAAAACAAAAAACCACAAAAAAACCCCAAAACACAAAAGCACAAAAATAGTCTTTGCTTTCATAGTGTTTGCTACAGAAAAATGCTGATCTTCAGCAGTGCAAAGGCAAACATCAGCTCTGGCAGAGAAAATGGGCTCCTTTGGAGGGTCTTTCAGGGTATAATGTATAGAGCAGGATCTGAAATCATGTTAAATGAGATTGGTTTGCTTTGAGTCAGCTCCCGTGTGTTTGTGACAGCATTCAAGTGCCTGTCACATCCTCAGCCCTGCAAATACGACTGAAAGCTAAACTTGATATTCAGAGTGTGATTTCTCATTTGAATTACAGAAGAAATGGTTTATGGGTTTGTTCAGTAAATAAAAGAGACTGAGTTCTGTGAGCAGTGACTGTTGCATGCACCAGGCTCTTCAGTCCTTGTGTTACCTGTCTGGAGCTTCTCACAAGCTCAAGAGCTCTCTGGAGAGCTGGGATGGAAGATGGAATTGTGAGTTTTGGAAGTACAGAGACACTGACCTGATTTGTTGGTTATACTCTTGGCCATCCAGGCAGTCCTAGTTTTTTTTCTTCATTGAGCTTTTCTTTCAGATCTTTTATGGGACCTCTGCATGGCTTTGATTTAAATTATTTTTGTTAAAATAGTGTTGTATGTTTATAGTAATAATAGGAAACACAGTGCAGAGTGTAAATACTAACTCGAGAAGGGAAGGAAAAAGCTGTGGCAACAGTGTAAGGCAGGCAGAAAATAAACGTCTTCTTGGTGCAAAAAACCGTTGATTTAGGGAGAAAAGAAAAGTAAACACAAATAGCATGTAACTTAGTGTAGTTGTTGTAGATGTTGCATTATTTCTCAGTGAATATACATACAGTGAACCTGTGCTCTCTGAGAACTGCCTGAAATGTTTCAGCTGTAACTCCATATTTCGGTCACTGGTACGAAAAAAAAGATACTTTTAGTTGATTTAAAAAGGGAAAAACAGCCATTTGTTTCTCATACCTTCACAACTACAGGAGTCAATAAACTTCCCTGAAATAACACAGCTGAAAAACTTGATATCAGGTTTCCCAGTATAGTTCACCTTCAAGGATATAAAATATAAATTATAACCAAAGTAGTGCTTTTCAGCAAGTTTGGAGGATGTGATGTCTGTGTGTTATAGGAAAAGCTGTAATGTGTCCATCTCTGCCACTCAGACTTCTCCACGCAGCTTTATACAGTCACACTTGATCCATTAGAAACTATAGTTGCTGGAAAAGTTATGAAAACATTCACTAATATTTTACAGACTCGAGTTTATTTTTCCAAGGATTTTACCTTTCATTTATCCCAGAGCCTTTTTTTTTCAACAAACTGGGTGGTGAAAATATCAGATTGCATTTGAATGATGGCACATTGGGCCCAGCTTTCCCCATAATGTGTGATGTATGGAATGGAAATGTGTGGCCACTGACTCATTAAATAACTATGGGTGGACCAGCCCTGACCTGGTTCCTTCTCCAGGTGTTGCTGTCCCAGTGGGTGCTGAGGTTGAGCTCCTGTGCTTGCTGGAGAGGAAGGGGGTGGCTTGCAGAAAACAAATGAACCAATGATGCAACGTGTTGGTTTGATGAAGCCTTTTCTGTAGATGGATCTGCATCAAACATTAATTATGAGCTTTGTTTGGTGGGTTAAGCAATGGTTGGAAACTGGAAAAGGTAAGGTCAGGACAGGGTGTTAATCTTCTGTACCAGATATACGGATCTCATATATTTATTTGAAAGATGTTTTACTCCTTGGCACGGCAATTTCACATTATCTGTGAAATTCCACATACTGTTGATATTTTTGGACAGTGTAGGGAGGTAAACATTGTCTTTTGTTCAGAGTGAGATTTCTAATAGCAAAATTATATATTTATTATGAATCAGAAAAGAGTTATAATTATGCATACTTAAGTTACAGAAGCAAACCCAAAATATATTAGAATTCTATTTTTAACTCTACCAGTTGTCAAGACAGTTTATGACAGGTTGGTTTGTTTTTTTAGCTCCCATGACAGAGAATACATGTGGAATACCTTTTTTAACTACAATCAAGATGTTGTAAGATCCTTAATTTGAGAGTTAGAAAAAGAGATGCTCACTTTACACATGAATTCTTACTATGAATATTTGTGTAAAGAACAGATGTTAATCTAAATTACAGAATGCTGGATGACAAATACTAAAGAACTTATAAATGTGGTTATTTGTTCTGAAACCCTAATTTTAAAGGAGATGTTCCAATTTTTGACTATGGAGTCATTCACAGGCTCCAGCCAGAATGATGTATGGATTCAATTTTTAATATTTGAAGCATTCCATGAAATGCTTTCAACATTTCACAGAGTCACTGTCAAAGCTATTATTTATGGAATGCAACTGGCTCTTTTTCTTTTCCATTTGATAAACTGGGCACATAGAATGAAATACATGAAAAAAAAGGTATTGTCAGGGCAGGTATGAACCTTTGCTGCAGCAGAACCACTTGGTGTTGAGAGCGAAAGAGTCCGGGCGTGGTAGATCATGAGCTCTGAAGAAGTTGCCAGTTTAACACTGTGAATGTTGGTTTGCATCTTGGTTGCTTAAGTCATGAGGCAGAATCCTCCTTACTTAGGCAGAGGAAGAGCTTAAAAATACGTTGTTTTATGGCTTTTGGTTTTTGTGATGTTTAACCCACGCCCCGGGTGCCAGCAGTGCTGTGAGTAACGAGCCTGTCTGGATTTCAGTCACGGATGGGAACTGTGAGCTTTGCTTTTGATAGCAACCTCAGCAACCTGCAGTGCTGTCCTTTAATGAGCCTTCCCTCCAGTTCATGACTGGGAAGGAGCTCCAGCACTTTCCTGGCAGGAAAGCAGAGGCAGTGCCACGGCAACTCAGGGCTGTTCTTTCTCCAAGAAGCTGCAGGAGGCCGGTGCTGCTCCAGGAATAGGCTGCTCCATCCCAGGAGGTGGAGCTGGGCTGCTTTCATCTGCTTTTGCTCAGCATCTGAACGTGAGGAGGACTGGTGGGACTGCTGGGTTTGACACCTGCTGTCCCCACCACTCCCACTTTCTCCCCATGGAAGCACCAAGGTGCACCAGGCTCCGTGGCAACAGGGTGATGCAGGGACATTAAAACTTGTTTTAAAGGACACCATTTCATGGCCTGGGTGCTTAAAGCAGCTGGAAGCAGGATGGATGGAGTGTGCCCAGCTGTGGTTCCTCCTGGGCTGTGTCAGTGATCAGCAGAGGGCACCAGATCAACACAGCTGCCACCTGCCTGGCGGGGTGGGCGCAGGTTGGCCTGGCCGAGCTCTCAGAATTACAGGATGACTTTCATCTTCAGCAGAGATTCAGGTTCAGTGTACAGGCTTTCCTTTAAGGCTTTTGGACTGCAAACATTATTCCCATCTTATTGTTAAAAAGATAATTTCAGGTGAGTATCCTGCTCCAATATCACCTTTCCAAAAGCTGTGGGACCCCGAGCTATGTACTCACAGCATCTGGAAGCTCAGATAATCTGTTCTGTCATTTCAGAGAGATTCACATTATTCAGTTACGACTTAAAATTCTAAAACCCACACATACCCACTTTTTTTTTTTTTTTAAATGATCAAAGGTCAAAACAGCCCAACAGGAGACGACTCTCTGGAGGGTGAGGATGGTATTAGTTTTGCATTGCCAGAGTTGCTGCATGAGGAAAGGTATCAGAAAATAAATGAGCAAAGTCCCACCAGCTTCTGGATTGTTTTTCCATGAGAGTTGCAAAGAAGTTCAAGTTTATCGACAGTAACACTTGACAGAACAAGAAAAAAAGATGGATGGAAACAAATTGTTTTGTTGGGAAAACAAATTTTTAAGTGGTGAAACGCTCACAGGTCTCATTGGAAGGTGCCAGCCCTGCAGTGGCCCAATCCCTCCTTCCCTCTCACAGTACAGTAGAATGTCCTCAGATCTTTCTCAGTATTCCTAAAGACCACACTGGTGTTTAACTGACATAAAGTATTGTTTTAGTGGGACAAAATGTTGGAGCTTTTCTAGTGCAAGAAAGGAAAGAAGAGTAGGTGAAGCTACAGACACCAGCTGGGTTTTTCAAGCTCTACAAGTTCACCTTAATGTTTTCACCAGAGTGCATCACCCCACATCATTTCTCCAGCTTTTTATAGCTGTGCTAATGATGTTCTCATTTCTTCTATAATCTGTTGCAGTCCTACACATGAGGTTCAGTGATGACTTTGCAGAAAACACAGAATATGATGTTGGCAGGAATTCCCTTCCCTGGAGGTACAAGACATTTGAGTTAGGTGAGGAGGGCAGAGTTTGCAGTTTTTCCTGGCAGTGGTTCAGTGCAGTTCTGTATTTATTGTGACTCCAAAAAGGCCTTTTATTTAGTCTTTGCATGAAATGCTTCTTGCTTTTCTTTTGGAATTGGTGAAAGTTTAGAGTGTTTTATATCCTCAGAGATTTTACATTTTTTACTTGTGTAAGTTAATGTAGCAGAAAATTTTGACTAATAATGCCTATGGCAGGGGGAATTCAGGGCCTGAGAGTTTTGTAGCTTATTCAGGGAGAGCAAGATCAGAGTATCACTTGCTAACCTAGTGACTACTGCTACAGGACTAGAACAATCTATATTTAATTTACTTTTTCTGAGAGGCATATCAAAAGGAAGAAATCATTTTATAGGCCAGACAAATGTGAGTATTATTGTGGTACGTTGTCATGGAAATGTTTTAAGAGACCAAACTTATTTAATAATATATAATATTGTAGATAATGCATTAGTTAAATCAGTGAGGTACACAGGTCACTGAACTGAAACTGGTGTTAGAGGGAACTGAACAGTAAATGAATAATTTAAGCTGTTACTGTATATAAAGTTGAATAAAGGCAGAAGAGATGGATAAATACAGTCTGATGGATAGAAGGAAATGGAGAGACACAGATTAGTCGTGTAATTCATCCAGCTGTCACTTACAGTAAATAGGAAAATCTGTTTTCAGTCCTGGATCAGCCCTCTTTGCACATAGTTGAGCTTCTGCTCTGCCTCTTCATCCTCTCAAAAGATTTTTCAGAGGTTTAATGCCTCAGGAATTTAAAAATCCCCATGTAAGGGGTGTTTTAATACCTTGTGTGCTGGGTTGTGGGCAGCCCTTCCTTTACTGCTGTTACTTAAGGAAATACTCCTGAGTGGGAGGGATTGGGACAGGATTGTTTGAGTGCTGTGGCAGAGGGGGCTGAGCCTGGGGCAGGACATCCTTCATGTCTGTGCCTTTGCCAACTGGGGGCTTATGGCAAGTTGAAAACTCCCAAACCCCACACCGTGGGACACTGGCCATTGAACAATCAGGTGTGTTGTATCTCTAGAGCTTCTGGATTATCCCAAACCAATTTTATTTGTTCTTTCTATACTGATTCAAAGTGGAACAAGTCAGTGACTGCAATATGTAAGGTACCAGTATCTAATCTCCCCCACCCTCATTTTATAGTGTTTAAAAATGACTCTTTGCCCACCTACAGCAGTCAGCCCAGTGAAATAATGATTAAAGTAACTGCAGGACCACAATATCCTTCAGGGTCCTTCATCAGACACCAGCAGGGCCACATGGAGCAGATCAGGTGCTAAGTGTTACTCTTCAAAAGGGTTCTGTGGAGCAGCTAGAGAGTGTTAAGTCTTGCAGACTTCTTTTATTAACTACTTCTTTAGGTAAGCATGGAGGTGTTTTCTGCTGTAGCCTGCACACCACCTCTGAATACCAGAAATCACATAAAACCCCCTATTTCCTGCCTTCCCAAAGGAACTGCATTACCTATAAACATTGTTTACCTGTGGGTCATGATTAACATTTCCCCAGAAGAAAGGATTTTGGATAGCCTGAGAAGGAAATGCAGCACAGTGATGTGTGTGTTTATAATATCAATGTGAGAAAAGTAAACAAGGAAAAAATACTTCTATTTCTGTGATTTCTCATTTGACTTTTTTCGTTTGCCACTTAACTAGTAATGGATGGGATGAGAAAATATTCATGCTGTGATTTTCAGTGGGGAACAATAATAACAGTCAGGTTTGTACATATTTCCAGTGCATTTTTATTTTCTTTGCTAACCCACATCCGTGTTCATGTGCCAGCAGAGAACATCTTTTTAAAAGTCAGTTGGTTTTTTTTATAAATACCAGAACATCCATACTATATGTTTCCTACGGGATTTTCCACCACCACGGGATACAATTGCCAATCCCTGACTGTGAGTTTTGTCCTCTGAGAGTAGTTAATACTGCAGAGATTTTAATTGTGGTGCTAATGTGGAAGGAAAAATAAGGTCAGTGAGTGAGGTGGAGAAAAACGTGTTTGTTGTGTAGTTGTGTGTGTTCTGGACTTGAGGAGAAGGCAACTACACCTCAAACTTGCTCTGTCCCATGCTCCAACACCTCAGGCCACTGCTGCCTGTGTGGAGGGGTTTTAATGAAGGTCATCCTCTCCGCATGTCAGCTGCTGCTCATTCTCTTTTAATATAATATTAGTATTCTGCATTATATAATATTAAATTTTATATATATATATGTGTATATATATATATAAACAGCGCCTCCACAGGACAGTTCAGCTTCACTTAGTTTGGTATAGTCAGTTTGTCATCCTCTTTCTCTGGTAGGAATATTAAGATCTTTGCAGACCTGAACTCTCAAAACTTCAGTGTTATGTTAAAGATGTGATTCAAAATGGAGGGGGGGAGGAATTTGTTCTATTTCTTCTGTTTGTTTTGTTTAGGATGCCAAAAATTGGCATTTACGAAGTGCCCCTATTTAGGTACTTGAGATTAATCCTCCCTCTCTGTACTGAATTCCAGTGACTCATTAGAAAGAAATCACCTTGACAGCCCATGAATTTGTGAGTACAGTTCAGGATCTATTCTTGCTTATGGCTTCCTAATAAATAGTGAAAATTCAGCATTTCGGTTCCACAGATAAAACATATGAGTAGTTAAAAAAATCTTTGCTAAAGGCAAATATATTAAGTTTTGGCAACAAGCTTGAGCAAATAGCATTAATTTTTGAGAGCACAACTTGTATGTCATGTAGCATTTATTAAATTGAAACTAATAGACAAGATGTTTTGTTTTGTAAGAAATCAGCACCGTTGGTTTAGACCTACTGGCCAGGTTAGGTGTCGTTCAACAGCAGCATTTTTACCTTGCATTCTCATACAGGCAGTGAAAAAAACACATAAAAATATATTAAAAAATACAAACCAGCACAGAATGACAAGGGGATGCTCTGTCTTCCTCATAGCCAGGTGCCAGAAAGTTGAACAGACTTGAGTGTAATTTAACACTGTGCTCGTATTTAAAATTTAGATTCTAGAAACTTTGTACAGGTGTCAATTTGCAGTAGTGTGTTTTGTAAGTAAAAGGACGAGTAGTTCTGTTGAATGTTTGGGGGTTTTTTGTCATTTGTGGTTCATGGGCATTTGGATAATGTAAAATGCCCCATTTAAGCTGATAGGCTGGTGGTATCAGAACATCCCTGCTTGGAATTGCACATTGACAGACAAGCAGATCACTTCCTGCGTGTGCTTTTGAAAAGGTTTAAGGAATTCGAAAGTTAGTGGAAACAGCATCTGTCAACTATTATTGTAGTGTTGCTCTTCCTTGTTTAGCAAGTTGTCAACCACTAAATTGACAGAAAATCAGGCAAATGTATTTTTGTGTACAGTCCTTGTCAAGTGGTGGAGGCCCATTTGTGTCTTTTCTTGGCAATGACATTGTAGGTTCATGTAAAAAAATCTAAGCAAGCTATTACTGCACTGAAAGACATTGGGTTAAGACAATTGAAAATACTTGCTTTCTGCCATAATAAATATTTAATAACTCTACTGTAAATAAGAACCAGTTGGAAAACAGAATTTACTAGCAGGATACTTCAGTTTTCTCTGAAGTGAGCTAAATGCTCCTTTTAGCAGTTAAGCCTTTACAGATGTCAGCTGAAGAGAACAAACATCTTCATAATTTATTTATCACAAGTGAAAGCTGATTTGCTACTTGTTCATGTAGATGTTGCTTCCATTTGACTGTCTCCACCATGTCCACTTTAAAGAAAATTACTAGCTGGGATTCTAGAATAACTTCTTTTTAAAGGATGTTTTTCTTCCCTAAAGGTAGATCTTATGCAAGAGAATTTCATAAAGGGAAAACACTGTCTATCTGAAAAGCTTTCCAAAGAAATGTTCTTTTTTCATTAATTTGCATATAATTTTCGGTGAAGTTGCCTTAAATGCAAAGGAAGTTTTTATGTTTGTATATGTGTGTCCTTCAGACGTATCAAAACCCCAGGTTTAGAACTAGATTTTTTCAGGAATTGTTTTCAGACCTATTGAAGAAGAGGAGTTTGACCCCAATCTTTCATACTGACTATCTTACTGCACCTTCAAACACCTTTTTCACTGTGCGTGACCAAAAAGTATTTTTAAATTCTGGGATGTTAAGATTGAGTGGAGATTTTAGGCAAACTGCAAGAAGGCTTGTAGGAAAGGTCTGTTAAATATGGAAAAGGACAGAGGGAGGACAAGCCCCAAACTATTCCATACTCCCTTATTCCCTCTTAAGATTCCAAGTTGATACTGCAGTGAAATTTTTCTTTGGAGTGTAATGTTTACTCAAGGAAGATGGTGTTGAAGAATAAAATCCCCCCTCCTTTATTTTAGCTACAACATTCTTAGGATCACTTAGCTGCTGGGTTGTGCTGTGCACTGTTTGAAAAGAAGCAGAAATTGCAAGATAAGATCAACTGCTCACCTGGGGAGACTTAGAAAAGTTTCATATTTGAAGCACATGTTCCAAACTAGCTAGTCAGGAATGGATAGCATTAAATTCTTACATCTGGCACAGAGCTGCTTGCTTTTATGTTGGTTTCTTTTCTTGTTTTATTGTTTAAAAGGATAATAAAACCTCACAATAATATCTCATAATCAGCATAGCATATCTCCAGGCACCTTGTGTGTGGTGGATTTGCCAAGAAGAACATAAGTCGTGGTTTATTTTGCCTGCAGAAATGTTGAGGGTTTGCATCTGGATCCCTTTGGAAATAAATTTATGATTTGTACCAGTGCAAAAAAGAAAAAAAATTCCACACTGGATGAATATATGGTAATTCATTTTGGCTGGGTGGTAAACAGAATTAATTATCCAAGCAAATGATGCACCTTTGGCATGGCTTCAGCTGCTGCCATAGGTTGCCATGGATGCTTCAAAGCCAAAGTCCCAGCTGTTTTAATTTGCCTTTGGTATAGTTCTGTGGTTATTTCTGAGTAAATGGGATAAGTTACAGAGAATAAACCCAAAATCCATCTTAAAATGAACAATAATTCCAACTTTTAGGGTTTTAGTGGACTTCTAAAGCAAATGTTAGTTGTGCTTCACACATGCTGATTTTCACTGCTTGTTTTTAGGATTGTAGGAAACACAATAAGAGCAAGGAAAAGAGTTAAATGAGGAATGTTCAGGTGTCTTCATGAGAGGTTTCTCCTCAGAATTCTTTCCAAATACTCTACTTTTTTTTCCACTAACTCCTTTTTATTCTTAAATCTAATTAAGTGAAATGTTGATGTTAGTGGACTATTTACTGGCTGTGTTGGTTTCTTTCTGTCAGATGTGTGTCAGCTGGAGAAGTGTCACTGCAGGTGTGTCCTGGTTGTACCTCCTCCCTGAATACCTGCTGGGGCTGCTCTAAAGGGCAGGGGGTTCAGCTCACACTGACCTTGTGCTTCTGTTTCTGTGGCTTCTGCTCTAGATTTTTTTTTTTTTTCACCAGTTCAAATTCCTGTATAATTTTTGAAAGCAACTGTTTCCTTAGGATTCTGAGGGAATCAATATCCATCCACCTTTTGGAAATCCTAGTCCAAATGCTTTCAGCTGGTGATTGTAGGGTATTTTCTTCTCTCCAGTTATGTTAAGATGGTGAGGTGAGTCTTTCCTACAGATACCCTTTAATCCTCTCCTTAGTCTGATGCAGCTGCTTTTAGCTCTCTCTGAGGAAAAGGTTCTTCTGAAGGTGTCAATCAGAATGTCTGGATGGTGTTTCCAAGAGGAGGAAAGCCATGCTTTGAGCAGTGATATTTGGCCAGTCACATTTACATGTTCTGATATCCTTCTTTACTGGAGCCAGAAACTGGATAGTGATTGTGAGACCTGTGCATCCCCTTTGTCCTGCATCTTTTTAGGCCTATTCAGTATTTGGCCAATGTAAATAATTTTGTAACTTGTTTTCCAGGCTTACAGCTTATCTTTGATGTTTGGGTCTAACCATCTGGAATAGTTGTGCAGTTTCATTTTCCTTAATACATAATAAACTTGCCTATATTATTAAGTTGGGTTTTTTACTCTCTTCTTATGGATAAACTGTCTGAAAACCTTCTTTGAATAGACTGCTGTTCCAAACAGAGTTCTGATTACTAAGCAGTTGGGTTTTTTGCCATCAGCAAATGATCATTCACTTACTAATGTAATGAACCATTTTAAGAGTTTGTCTTGTTTGTCTCCCGTTAGTGTTGGTTATAATCATTTGTCTGATTCAGCCTCTTAACTCCATGAAAATTGCTCCCATCAAATTATATTTTTAAACCATGACAATGCTAAATGCAGTTAATTGTTTGTGGTATATTCTGCAGCATAGTGATAGAGACAATTTGGATCAATCGGGTGGCTCTAACTGAAGCATAAGGATAAATTACTGCATCACTGCACTTCAGAAATCATTGGTGTTGCTTTGAGAAGTGCCAGTCTCCGTTAAAGATGTCAGCAGATTTAAGGGGAAGACAGAAAAAAAATCCATTTTAAAACCTTGGTTTAATTTAAAAGTTAATGCTGAAAAGTGTACAATTGAAATTTTGTTTTCCTTCTGTTACAGCCACTGATGACTGCCGTGAGAGCAATAGGCCAGACATGGGATTAAAATTGTGCTAGTTAAGTAATTTACTGACTACTAAACTGCAGTTCTGCTCTTTTTTTACACTGCTGGCTTGAACTATAGACTTGAGAATTCTTACACCTTTAAGACGTTTTACTAAACAAATATGAATTTAATATTGAGAGTTAGAGAATGGAAAATATAGCCTATACAGTGCTTAGGCTATTTCAAGGGCTGAATTTAATATAAAATGCCATTTTTCATGGAAACATATAAATTGGATCATGAAGACATACTTTCCTTCTAAATCTTTTTCTGTAGACAGACAATTTCATCAAGCGTGCTCTGAATAGATAATGTGAGTGTCAAGGTGTGAACATGTCTTGAAACAGTCCTTTAATTTGCCATGGGAAGTTATTATGCTGACTGTAAATACTGTAACTTTCTCATGCTAAGTAAATCTAGAATGAAGTCTACACAAGCCATTAAGGAAATAAAGCTTTGGTTTAATTCCATTGCATTCCAGCATTATGGAAAGACACATCTTGGAACTGATTGAAACATTTTAGACTGAATATGTTAGACTGTAATCTGATTATTTTTCTGGAGATGCTCAGATATGTCACCTTTCAGAGTTGCCAGCACAATCCTGTGAGGGATGTTGGCATCTCAGCCAGCCTTTCCCAGATCCTGATCCTGCATGTTCCTCTGGTATTATAGATCAGAAGCTTATGATTAGGAAGCCTTGTCCATATCTAAATAGTTTGGGGTTTTTTTAACCAGGACAATTCAGTTGCCCTTTCCATGGTGTGGTCCCCCCACAGTGCCTGGAGAAACACATTTGGTCCCGTTTGTCTTTTATACAGATCTCTAGCAGTGCCTGAAGTACTTGTTTTATGAGGGGTAGGTCAGACTTTACAAGAGCTCATGTCAGCCATCCTCATCTCGCACAGGCATTTGGGGAGCGCACGTGCAGAACTTGCATAAGGTTTCATTCAGCATAAGGATGTCTGATATGATTCCTTTTCAGCTCTGATTGTATTTCCTTATGTGGCTTCCTCACCTAAATCTTAGTTGTGCTGGAACAAATTAAGTAAGTAAATAAATAAATAAATGGGATTATTTTAAAAACTTCAGGTTGATTTTTAAAAAAAGATCTGCTCATACTGAAAATATGGGAGGAAAACAACTTGGAGATGCCTTGTGTATCTTTTAAATACTGTATTGACAAGCGCATCACTTATTTTCCTTAAAATTTGCAATTTATAATCAGTTGAGTGTAAGAAGAGTTTGTGAAGAGGCAGCAGCTTCATTTTTTTTTCCACAACATACATTTGTCTTCTCAACTTTGTCAGTAATGAGCAAACTGCTCTCTTGATACTGGAGAAGTTCACACTTGGGAGTTCAAAGCCTGACCTGCGTGTCTGTGACTTAAGCATCACATATGGGAAAGGGAAAATATTTTCTTCCTGATAATTTCTCTTATTTTAAGTATTTTTCAGTGTTTTTTTTTTTCTTTTTCATTCACTAGAAAACTTAAAATCATTAATAAAGTCAGAAAACTCCCTTGCCTTGGGATTATGGGGATTTTGTTGCTAACCAGGAGAAAGGAAACACTCACTGCAGGTAGAACTGAGCATCCTATGATGCTTCCACGCTGTTGGTGATATGTTAAAATGACAATTTTGATAAGTAGTTATTATATAAAAAAGAGGATTTTCAAATGTTTTACTGGTCAGTGGCTAACTAGGGCTGTCCTGTAAAGAAATTCTGACGAGAATTTGAGCAGATTTTAGGCCTGTGTCCACTAGGAACCGATATCAGTTGGCTCAGGAAGAGCATCCGTGGTCATTACCTGCTGTTCCAACCAAAGCACTGATGTGTGTCACAGTTAACGATGCCTGAAGTTTTGGTTTGCATCCAAAATGTTTTCCTTTTTTTTTTCTTCTGTGAAACTCTCTGTTAAAAGGAAAAACTTTATGTGTGCTATTTATCTTTCTTATGCGTTTAGGAACTAAAGAATGATCTTGTTCTTTCTCATTTAAAAAAAGAAAAATTCTTGAAACTACCTCATCTTATGAAGCTTGGCTGAAGAACAGGGAACTTCCGTGAGCTGGTGTTTTTATTTTGCTGCTAGAGGCTTTGTGGTGGCCAGAGTATATATTTTAGGCAATTTTCTGTGACTTCTCCAAGTAGAAAGCCCTGAGGTGTGTTTTATTTGTCAGGTGTGACCAACCAAAACAAGGGTTAAACAGAGTCCTCCAAAAACGTCAGGGCATGTAAAACCACATGCCAAGTCTGTAAAGTAAAAGGCATGTGAGAAAACAGGTCATAAATCACTGTGTCTGTAGGAGATGAAGTCTCCAGTATTTATTATTTACACACCATTTTGATTTGTCCATAAGGAAGCTCCTTGTCAGGATAAATACTGTAACTGTAGTGATAACATCCAGCATCCAGCAGTGGGGGACAGCTAAGACAGCAAACATCCTCTTACCATGTTTCCAGAGATGAAGGAAAGCATTTGTCTCATAGTAATTTCTTTTTTTAGGGGAAACTATATATAAACCATTGAGGAAAAGAAGCTGAAGGCAAAGAGGGGTTGTTAAAGTATCTCAAGGAAACACACGTATTTCTTTTTTTTGTGTATTCCTGAGCAGCAAGGAGGAGCAAAGAGTTTGGTTGTTTTGGGGGGTTTTTTTAAGAGCTTTTGAAAAAAAATGGGTTTAGATTTCTCTTCTTAAGACAGCTTTTCATATGCATCTATAAAACATGTATATTTTGTGTGTGTGTGTGTGTATATACGTGGATCTGAGTATATTTATAGCTCTGGCTGGAGCCAAACACGTGAAGGCAGACGTGAGTTCCCCTCTGTACCTCTCTAGACCCACACGTGCTTTTCTGCTCCTCCAAATCCTTTGAGGAGAGGCTGCCAGATGGAGCAAAGTGACTCCATACACAGGCATCCAAATATGTAAAAAATAACAGGTTTGATACAAATCTAAAAGGTTTCTGAGTGATCTGTTTTCAGGATCTTCATGAGATCACCTCTTTGTTTCTCCTTTGTTGCAGCTGTCAGCTCTTTGACTGCAGTGTGCTGGCACTGCAGCTTAGCTCACTGAGCTGGTCAGTTCTGTGTTAGTCCTCTCTTGTGCTGAATCTTTCTGGCTATGAAAAAAAAATAAATTGCTCTTCAAGATTCTAATAGTCACTGAAGAAAAGGCCATTATTTTATGACAGAACAGAGTGTGTGTATCTGCAGAGCTGGTTCAGCAGCTGGGAAGGATGGGAGAGGGTTGTGTGTTCCCAGCACACCTGGACCTTCTATAGAAGTGACATATGGAGAAATGAGACTGTGTGACACTTTTTCTACATTACAGTGACTATTCTGAGATGCATTGGCTGTGTGATTTTTCTGTATTTGACTCTCATTTTGTTTAAAAGTTTTTAATTATCAAGTGGGCTTTTATTTAGAATGACACATTCTGATATGTCATATGAGAGTAGTTTATACACTCTAACCAGTTATAATTCAATTTAAATTAAAACATTCATATATCTCCCTTTTTCCTTTGTTAAAGAAAGAAATACCAGTGTGAAAAGTTTAGGCTTGGTTGTTTTTGTTTGGTTTTTTTTTTTTTCAATTGTGTTTATTCCTCTTTTCTCTCTGTAAGAAGCTGGTGTGTTCCCTGGGGACAGTGTGATGAACCAGTAGTCTGACAGCTTGGGTTTTATCCCTAGTCTATTCACTGTTTTTCTCCTCAATAACTCTCTTTATCTTTCTGTGTTCCTGTTTGTCTCATGTGCAAAGTGGGAATAACAATGCTGGGGCCTCAGTGGAAATGAAGTAGAAATTTTTTTCTGAAAATCAATAAGTAAAATCTATGTGTTAGTGACCTAAGGTGCATTCCCCCCTTTTTTTTCCTCTAAATAAGTTGTCTTGAGAATTTTCCTCTCAACTTGGACAGGATGCCCGTGGAAGTATCAGGTATCTTGTTGAAATAGAGTAAAAAAACGTTGCCTGAGCTGAAGGTATTTTGTAAACTGCAGAGAGAAAAAATAGCTTTAAAAGTTTTCTCAGAGATGTGTGATTTCTCTTAGCAGGAGGGGAAGAGAGAATTTTATTCTCTGACCATGTTCATGGAAGTAGTTTTCACACGTAATTTTTGCCAGCAAACACTCTCCCTCCACATATTCCCTAATTCTGTGCCTCATAGGCACAGGTGGCTTTTTTTGAACAGGCTGTTCCAAAAGGATGCAGCAAACCCTTGGTACAGACAGGTTGGTGTTGGAGACTCAGGCTCTGCCATTTCCAGTACGTCTCCATCTCCGTCTCGTGTGAGTCCCTCCTGGCAGCACAATTCCCGGGGATCTGTCAGAGATGGATGTGGAAGCAGAGGAGCTGCAGCGTGTACGGGTAGCAGAGGACAGGATGAATGGCTCCTGAGGGTGTGCAACCCGCAGGAAGACAAAGGAGAGAGCACTCCAGCTCCCAGGGAAGAGGCATCATTTCTCAGCATGATTAAGTGCTTCCACGGAGCTGCAGCAGCTACAATAGCACTTACATCTGGTGACTTATAGCTTTTATAGAATGCCTTTGCCAGATTTTTCGGTATTTCAGTGAACATATGTATGTTTATGTTGGAGAAAGGAGTTTGCTTTAATGTCATCCCTTCCGAGACACACTTGGTAATAAACAACTCCGGATCACGCCTTGCGTTTTTTCATCAGGAGTGAACTCAAAATGTTACGCTGAATTTCAGACTAACACTAGAGAATACACCTGGGCCTTTGATAAAATATGTGTATCTCAAGGCAGGATTAGTGTGTGAAATTCAGGCTCCCTGAGTTTGTTATTTTCTCAATTTTAGGTCGTTTGATTTTGTCACTGAAGTGATTGGAGTTGAATGGAGCTTCGTGCGTCCAGGTTGGGGAATGTGAGGAATTGGTGCCATGTGTTTCCCATTGTGGGAACCTTTATGATATCATCGTCAGGAACATGCTCAATATGCCTTCCAGACTTGGCATGCTATTTAGATTGCATGATTGGTTTGGACTGTGTCAGGACAATATTCATGTCTCTCTCGGTGCACAAATATTAAAATATTTAAAGCGTTTAAGAGGAAAGATTTCCCCCCCCCCAAAAAAAAAACCAACAAAAAAAAAGACATCCTTTATGTTCCTGATGAAAATGTGTACAGCATCTCATTTAACATCTTGACCTCATTTTGCTGTGGGGACTCTAAGAAATTCCCTATTCAGTGGAGCACTAGTTCTCACCTGTCCATCCTTAAATACTCTCAGAAAAACACATTTTTGGTCCCAGTTGCTAGAAATAAAGTCCTCCTCCTGTCAGCATATGGATAACAGCTGTCATTACCACTAGCCAGTTATATTGTCTGCTGTCCCAGTCCTTTATCTGTCCAACTCCAGACACTATTTCAGAAAATCAGAATAAATAATCAAGGCACGTAGAACTGAGGCCAAGCAATTTTATTTACAACACCTGTTGCCTTTTAGAGGGTTGGCAGAGTCAGGCTGAGCCACAGGACTTTCTGGGTTTCCTAACTGGACTGGAAAAGGATCTTTGCGGTTTTTTAGGTAACTCTCGATTTTTATTTTCATTAAAAGGTTTCTTATTTTATTGATCTGTATTCTCAATGCAGTTCTCTTTAAATACCCCTGGTTTTTCTTCTTAAAATTTTTTGATATCTAGTGAAAGCCTTTCTATTTCCTCAGATGTTTCCAAATCTTAATTTCTGCCTTCTGAAACCATGTCAATTTAAGCTGAGATGTTTTGGATGTTTCAAACTAAGCAGAGTTTGCATGTCAGTATTTGAATGCCAGACCAGGCCAGCCTGGGCTGACTCCAGTGATGGAGGTCATGGCTTGGCCACTGGTGTTTTGGGCCACCTGGTATTTGGTGTTTTGAAACTCTAGTGACCTAGAGCAGCTCAACACAGCCATTGCAGCTGTGCTTCCTTAGGTGTGATCTTGGAAAGAAATCCCTCCTATGAGTTGTTTAAGGCACCACCTGTTTGTTATCTTTAGATGAACTGGTAGAGCTGGAAGTAGAAAGGCTTTGGAGGACACAGACACTTCATCTGGTCAGACAGATTATCTTGTTTTCCTGACTGTGCTGATTGGTTTAATGAATTATATTTTATCTGTCCAGAAAGCTTTGTCTTACCTTTGTCTCTGAACTGTCACAAAAATTAAATCTTGTTGAACATTGGTTTCGTGTGTTGAAATTTAGAAAGCTACAAAGAGGACTCAGGTGTCCAACAATCTTAATTTAGAAGTCTAGAGGCATTTAGGCTGGCAGGGACCTCCGAAGGTCATGAAGTCCAATGTCCCTCTAAAGCACAGTCAGTTGTAGCAACTTTTTAAAAGTTAATGTTATCTTCATTTTGTCACAGGAAAACCAGAAACTTGAAGCCAGAAAAATGGAATATGTTTCATGAAAATGTATGTAGATATGTGTTACATATCTATGTTTTTAGCATCCAGTTCCAGTGTGGTATGGCTGCCTTTGCTACCTGTGTCAGCAGAGGTGGGAAATTAGATACTTGGTTTCCAATGCTGGTGATTTTATGTGCTATTTAAAAAAAAGATAATTAATTGCCTTTGTGAGAATGGATTGATCTCCGAGTTTACAGGTATGCAAGTACAGGACAGAAATGAAAATGCAGCCTCCTGCTCAGCAATATGCATATATTTATCTTAATTTGAAATAATTGCTTTCTTAAATAGCTGCCAATGATTTCTCTTTTCTGTGGGTAAACAAAATTTATTAAAGAGTTAAAGAAGCTAAAATACATTTTGGATAAAAAGGCAGATATCAAAACTACATAGAACAACCTTTTCTGCACTGCAAGTTTTTGGAGGCTCTGTGAAATAGCTGTTCATGCAGGGCTTCTGCCCTCTGGGGCTTTTTCTTATTTTAGCAAGGATGTCATGCAACATGGATTATATATAGAATGTACATAATGTATCTATAAACATACATATGATACTCAAATCCAGAATCCGCAGAACAGACCTTTGAATGTTCAGTTTCCTGGTGAGATGCCTCAGTGGAAAATGAGTGCAGACAGAGTTAAAGTGATTTCAATGCAGTTTAAGACCAATAGCCTGAGCCTGCATCCATTTCAGTGTTCCTAGGGTGGAAAGTATCCAGAGGGAAGGAAGGAAACAGGGAGCTGAAGATGTTCATGGAGTCTACAAACTGCTGCTAATCCAGAAGGAAAAGCTGAAAGGGCTGTTCCAGTGCAAAACTCTTTCATAGCTGCACTGTTGCCATTTTATTACGATGTATTTTGTTTATTAACCTTGGCTCTAGAATGTGAAGGGACCAGTATACTTTTTTTGCTCCTTCTTTTTAAATATATTAGGCCAAAGAGAGACGTAACAGTTTGTGGAGAGAAAAGAAAATGCTTGGAGCTGAGTTCTCACCAAATAGACATAATTATGTTGTATGTAAAGAAGAAAAAACATCATGGTATGAAATCTGCTTTAGCAGGGCATGTCCAGCTTTAGAAACCATACACACCACTAAAGACAATGATATTCTCATGATTTCTTTTTCTTAAAACCTGGATGCCAAAGTGAAATAAGAAAACACCTGCCTGTTCCAACATGTCTTTTCAAAGACCATGAGTGCCTCTAAGTGGCAGGAGTAAATAGAGTGGCAGAGTTAAAACTCCATGTAGTGCACTCCAAATGGGATAAAACATCAACAAATCCCTGCTGAAAAGATCTCTTACTTTGTAATTTCCTGCATTGGAATTATCACAGTTTTGGGAGGAAAAACCAAATCGCAGACATTGTGTGATGTGAACATGAGGAGGTGCTGTGGCTTCCCCAGCTGGAGTTGTCTTCAAGACTTCCTCAAACATACCCATTTTATCAAATCTATGTAGGGAGTGACACCTATGTTCTCCAGTGCCCCTAGAATAACTCATATTTTCATATTATTTATTCTTCAGTCACTGAGACACAGTAGAACAAAATGCAGTGACAGTTTTTATTTTGTTCTTATTTTATGGCCCATGATTTCATGTGCTGGTGCTTTGATCTCCTGCATTAGCCATCAAATCCAATCTTCTCCAACAGGTAGAAGTCCACCCCAAAAAGCCAGTTCTCTTTGGAAAGCACTGCAACCACCCTGGAAGAAAGTTCCCATTTCCTGTAGTCTTGCTAGAGAGCATTAGCAGGTGTTTTTTTCTACGTGATAGCTTTAACTAGATATTGTTTTCCTTAACAGAATAAATACCTATTAGATGCCTACAAAGACAGTGGAAGAATAATTTTTTCCGTATTTAGATGTGTTGCTCCATCCCTGACAATTTCTTTTGCAGTTCTGTAACCTTCATTTTGCTCTATAAATTTTCATTTCAAGTTCAGGTATAAATGCTAGTGTAAAACAAGTATTTTCTGAGATGGTTTAAACATTTTATTTATTTTTACTCAATAAGTAAAATATGTTCTACTATAATGACAAATTTGATTCCCCCAACCTTAAAAAAAACCAACAAACCACCCAGGACTTCGTTTTTCATTAATAGCAGCAGTGGAAGATTTCCTCAGGTTTTAAAACTGTACTTAAGATAAAAATGTATTCTGTATGGTCTCAATTAGTGTGAAAATGTGCAAATGTCACAGATTGTTAATTACTTTAAGCCAGAAACATGGGAAAAGGAAAGGAGGTCCTCTAGTTTTCCTTTGATGTGGACACGCTCCAGAGGATGGCAGCTCCCCCATAACTCAGTGCTGAATGAAGGAGGGGGGTGTCTCCCAGGTGATAAATTTGCTCTCTGGGGCCTGGAATTTATTGTAAGCTGTGGAAGTTGAGATAGTGGCCACAGGGTCAGTTTAGGAAAATGCTGCCAGCAAAACAGTTATCTGGGCCTGGTACTACCAGCATGATATAATTAAATATGTTGTTTGGCCAGCAGATCAGAGTGGGAGCTGGAATTAGGGTATGAGAGTGCCAAACAGGCAGGCTGCAAATCAGCCCTGCTAGTTGAATTCTTCCTTATTTAAAAGGGAAAAAAGAAAAAAAAAAGGGAGAAAAAAAGAGTGAAAAAGATTTGTTCATGTTGTCATTACCTCTTGAAAGAAGGTCTTAGAAAGTCTGACACTTAGAGGAGAGGTAGGAGGACAAGACAGGGTGGAATGGCAAGGCAAGATTGATCCTTGAGAGGCTCAGGGAGTGGGGGGGAACCACGTTACAAATGGTAATAAGGCAAGTTAAGAAAAATGATACCAGATGTGGCTGTAATGCCAACAATCAGCAAAAAATGTAAACATATATAAAGCTGTAGTAATAAAGCTGTTACAGCTGTAATGTTCAGGATGGAAAGAAAAATGAGGTCTCTCTTTCTAACTTGAGCTCTATCAGGCTCTGGCCTCTACTGATATTTGTTTTTCCCCTCGTCCATTTCATCCTGTTAGGACAGTGATCCATCTTCACGGAAATTTGGGAGAGACCATTTCCAACGTTTTGTGTAAAAAACAAAAGGCAGCTCTGCCAACCACTCTTACAACAAACTTTTCTATTTATATCAGAGCACACTTTTGAACTCCTCGGCATATTTCACAACCAGTTAAATTTCTGAGTGCATGGAAGTATTTGAAAACTTATCCCGTTCAACTCCAGCCCTGTGCACCACTGGAACCACCTGTCTGCATGTGTTGCCTGTCCTTCTCTACCCTATAGGAGTTTCCTGACCTGCAGTGTCCACTGGTGCTGGCACAATGAATGTAGGGCCACCCAGGAGGCTGCAGGTCTGCTCATGAATCTGGTTCCACTGGATTTGTGACTCCCATGGTCTACCTGGCCAAGACTTTAAATTACTTGTCTCCCGTTCAAGACCTGCAGGACTCTGCCCTGACAACACTGTAAAACCTGTTGAGAACAAGGTGACAATTTTAAGGCCTTATTTTCTCATCACCTGTAGGAACAGAGAGTTCTAGTACTTTTTTTCCACGTTTTTTATATGCAGGACTACCTTACAAGCACAGGCCATCAATAGGCCATCAAATCTCTGTATTCCCATAGCACATGATCCATGTCTGCAGAAAGCTCTGGTTTTCACTTATTATGAACTTAGTGATTCAGTATTTGATAATTAAGGCTTCTTTTCTATCGATCCCATGACTCTTCCTAGCTTTAATGATGCAACAGCCTTTGGATTATTTATCAGTAATGATGAAAAATTTCAGGACTTCGAATTGTTCCCAGCTTTTTGAGACTCCCTAATAATTGCACCACATCATTCTAGTGAGTTAGAGCAGTCCTAATGCACCCTGAGTGTAAATGACTAAAAAGTCATGTGGCTGTTGTAAGAGCTGTAAATTTTGCGTGTAACTGTGCAAAACAGTGCAGCCTTTTATGGTCTGTGGTGTTGAATCACGAAGTTTGTGCCACACTCCTTTCACTTTATGGGCTCTTACATATATATGATTAAAGGGAAATATTTCTTAATAAGCTTTTTTGTAAAACTATACTCTGAGCTTACAGGGAGTGGGTACATTTTAATGGTGCTTGGAATTTCCACTCCTGGTTATTATACGGTGTTGTTCAGTCCTTTCCTTATTTAGTAAGGAAGCTTGTGAGATTGTTATCTGTCAGATGTTGTCCTGCTGGGCTTCAGCATTTCATTCATGTGTTCTCCCAGTCCTTACCATGGCATAAATACTTCCTATCTTCTTTTGTTCTGATTTGTTGGCTGCATCCTTTATTTGCTTTCAAGAGGAAAATATCCTTAAGCACGG
>JAWWLV010000030.1:3826453-3843480 GCA_035041135.1 Platyrinchus mystaceus
CAGTGTTTCCAGGAGTGTTTTTGTTCAAGTATGTACTTAATGGATTTTATTTATTGGAGTCACTGCAGCTCACTGCTTACCCAACCAGCAGAAAGTCTGAATTCCATTTATGTCCTGAATATAAAATATGATTTTCTTCTATTTTATTTTTTTGTATAATCCTCTCTTCTGAAAAAAAAGAGAGGAGCTTTTATTATTCCTAAAATAAATTATAAAATGCTGGTTTGGGTGACAGTTTTTGGATGTTTCACGGCCGTGGATTACAGGTGTTCGGAGCAGGATGTTTTGCACCATGAATGGAATCTCCCTGCTTTTATTGTGGTGAAGGGAATGCAGCAGCCCTGGCTCTGGGTGAGGGACACTTGGGTAAGGATTTACCAAGAAGGATTTACCAGTTTCCATGTCCTTCCTTACACAGGGACATGGAACTGTGGGTGCAAGCCCAGAGGAGGCCACAAAGTTGTTAATGGGACTGGAGCATCTCCTCTGTGCAGACAGGCTGTGAGACAGTTGGGGCTGTTCAGCCTGGAGAGGAGAAGGTTGAGTGGAGACCTCACAGCACCTTCCAAGATCTGAAGGGGCTTCCAGGGCAGCCAGAGAGGGACTTTTCATCAGAAACTGTCGTGACAGAACAAGGAGTAATGGGTACAAACAGAGGGGGAATTTAGGTTTAATATATGGAAAAAATTCTTTCCTGTGAGGGTGGTGAGTCACTGGCACAGGTTGCCCAGAGAGGCTGTGAATGTCTCAGCCCAGGCAGTGTTCAAGGACAGGTTGGATGGGGCTTGGAGCAACCTGAGATAATGGGAGATGTCTCTACCCATGGCAGGGAGGGGTTGGGACTAGATGATCTTTAAGGTCCGTTTCAACCCCTTCACATTCTCTGATTCCATGATTTTAGGATTTAAGCCTCAGGAGAAACTTGTTCTGCCTCTTGCTGGCCCTTCCCAGGCCAGCAGGACTCTACAAGGAAGAGGTGATCATCCTTGGTAGATACTGGTGCAGAATTTCAACACTTGTGGATCAGTTAATTTTCTCTCTACTTTTAGATACACTTTCCATCTCCATGAGGAACTTCCATTTCTATGAGAAATCACCTTTTTATTTTAAAAAACTATTAGATAGACAAGCTGGATGGCAGCATTTTGGGGCTGTTGGTGTGCTGTATGATCAACCTGGAAACCTGTGGAAAAAACTTTTTAGGACTTAGTGAGCAGATCCCTTTATTTAATATAGTACTGAACCTCACAGGTCCCCAGAATAACAGTACTGCAGGACTTTTCATTACAAAATTATCTGTTATTTTCCTGTAACTTTTTCTTCAACTTACACTTGTCTAAATTGAGTATAATTGTGTGCGTTTGAAATCCTTGTCTTTTTTTTTCTTCTTCTTTAAATTAGTAATGAAGTAATTTCATATTCATCTCTTCCCTAAATTTCAAAGTAATAAAAGAGTAGGGAATATGCCTGTTTCCAGAATTAATTCACTGCTGCCCACAGTGAGAGCCCTGCCAGCAGGTATCCTCTGAGTCTGCCCACCCTCACCCAGGTGTATGGGGAAGGTTATTTTCCAGGGAATCATTAAAACATGGTCTAAAACTGTTCTGTCTCACTCCATTGCTGCAGGTCTTAAAGCAGCTTTGCCATAAAATCCAGTGGATACGTAGATGTTTTAATCATCTGGCTTAATAGGGTGGCTCTTGTATTAAATACTCTGCATGGCTGAATGTTTGAACCATATTGTCCTGCTGGAAAATCCATCTCTAATGAGATTTCACTGGAAGTTAACAGAGTGATATAAGGAAATGAAGTTAAAGGGCAATTTAACAATCTACTGTTTATGTGAAATCAGAGCTTTTTTAGAAGAATAGAAAGTTTTCACTTTAAATGCTGAATCAAAGAAATGAATCAAGCAACCTTTTGTTACTGACAATTTTACTTAATCCTTTTTTTGGTATCTCAGCAGTTTCAATTTCATAAAACTTCTTTATTACTAAGCACTGAATTAAGGCATTCCATGATTTTTTCTGTATGAGACTTTAAGGCTATTTCTGGAAGAGGAAATATGTTGATTGTGAGGTGTTAATGGTATTTCCAGTCTGGTTTGTGGAGATTTTCCTTCAATATATGTGATTTTGAAGCATCTGAAACATGCTGAAACATTTGAAGATCCTGGAAGCATCTAAGTGCTCTAAGAGACACATCTTTATTTTGATTAACTTGGTGGATTTGATCAAGACTAATACATTTGATCAAGCCTAAGACTTCTTTGACATATTAGTTTGTGGTTTTTATATCAACAGCATTCCTTCAATATAGTTTTAAACTCTCTGCATATTGAGAATAATGTTTCATGATCCAGCATAGATTTAATACCATGATTTTAGTTCTTAAACTATAAACAATTTTTAAAGAATGACATAAAGTATGAAGAAATTTATTGTGTCCCTTGCTAAAGGCAGCAGAGAGGAAATGAACCAAAAGAAATGCTATTATGCATGACAAATAGGCAAGGCAACACTATCAAACAACTAGACCACTGGTAGTTAATGAGCAAGCCAGAGTGGATTTCAGGATGATAAACTAAATTATTTTACTAATAGTTATTTGGTTTTCTCACTGTAAAAGCTGAGTTTTTAACCCAGGAGTTCATAGGCTGTTTTGCTGTGCGTAATGATACCATTTGTTTCACTGTCTCATATTCAGGGTCAGTTCAGATGTTTCCAAGTTTGCCAAACCCTTTCCTGTAGCTCCACCTGAATGTCTGACACTGACAGTCTTTATTTCTGCTCTTTCCACCTGCTGGAAATGCAGGGCAGGTGAGTCAGTGGTGTAGCCCCTGGTGGCTATCAAGTTAGTTCCAGTTACAGTAAGAAAACCTTTTATTGTGACTTTTTAAAGCGAGTTTTGTTGATATGGAGAAAGGTTCACATATCTACAGCCTTGTCCTGTGACCAATCTTGGTTTCCTGTAGCTCACATGCAGTGTTTGCATTAGTCAGCTGGGACAGTCAGAGCTGTATCAGCAGCTCCTTGCTCATCCTCATCTTTCTCGGATGAATACTGAAAAGAAAGAGATGATGAAAAATGGTGATGATTTCCAATGTTGTTCCTTGGCTCTCTGACAGAATTTCTAATTTTCTTTGCCATGCTCCTCCTGGCACCCAATATCACCCTCCATCTTTTCACTTCCCTGAAATGCAAGTAATCTAAGCCCAGCATTGCTCCAAGGTGAGCTGGAATCCTTTACTGGAAAATCCTGCTCATTCCAACCAGTACCAAGTTCTATTTACCTGATGATTTCTTAGTATCCAGGCAGTTAAAAAATATCAGAGATACTAGAAGTACTAAATTTAATGTATCTTCTCCTTGATTAGGCATTGTATAGATCATTTATTCATTCAGATACTATACATGAAAACTGAGTAGCTTGTGTAATCGTGCAGCAAAATGGGCCATTCATGTATCTGATAAAAATGCAGTTATTTATCATTTTACTTGAAAGTCAATTTTCTTTTAAGTATATCAGTCATATATGGTCACACACTGTCAACAGCTCTGGGGAAAAATATTTGTGAGAACTGAATGGTGTTCACCTCATGAAGCTGATACTTGGTCAGTGATGTACGATTTCCTTGGATGAGCTCCAACAGTTTCTTGTGTACAGTTGTGTCAGCAAATGCCAATATACCACCACAGTGCCTTTGTAGGCACCATTGTTACTCAGGCATTTGAAACTGCTCAGGAATTCAGTTTAACTTTAGGGGAATTTTGCGGGCTAGTTCTTCCTTTTAAGCAAAGTCAAGTGGAGTGAGACACCCCATCAGACCTCCCTTTGGCTGAGTGAGTGTTAAATCACATCTCCCACTGCCAAGGCAAGTGTCCCCCTCTGAAGTGACCTGCAGTCCTGCCTGGAGGGATTTCTGCAGCCCCACAGAATATTCAAATATCGGTAGTGATTTCTCATCGAGTATCACTGGCTAAAGGTACATCCCAGTCAAACTCCAAACTTCCTTTGTCCCAGGAGTAGCAGCAAGAAAAAGCCCATAAATGTTTATTTACCAGCAGAAGTGGAAACAAACCCACCTTTTTTCCTGCAGGCACTTGTGTCACATAAAAGTACTTAAAACTACAAAGCTGCTGATTCAGGCCTGTGATAATGGATGATTTTGCTCTTTTCATCTTTAACATTAGGCAAGTTGAGTGGAAGGGAGTGATAGTGCTGAAGAATTATGTGGCGCTTGCAAAATGATGCTTTGTGTCCCCTTCTACCCTTTGCAATATTGCTAAATATTAGGAAAATTCTGCAGCTGTGGATGTCGAAGACAGTTTATTGGAACTCTGTGGAAATACACTTTCCATCAGACTTCAGTTCAGCTGCTGAATTAACAAATATCACTTATTAACTTGGCTCGTAATTACAGCATTTATGCTAAGTAATACAAATAGTATTTATACTATAGTAGTAGTAGAAATGGAAATCATCTTGAAATGCATTGTCTTTTGTAAGCAAGGAGCTCCCTGTTTGTCTCAGTAAAATGAGTGTTGCAGACTGTTCTGGCAGGATGAAATCCAGGCTTCTTGGGTATTTCAAAACTTTGACTAAAAGTGAATTCTCCAAATCCATCCTTCCTTCCTTCCTTTTTAAAACCCAAGGACAGCATTACAATGTAGGACCACTGAAACATCTGAGCTTTCACTCTAATCTCACTTTAGCTTTAAACATCGTGAAATAAAGTAATTAAGATTAATGGAATTCAATTCTGAGCAAGACAAGGTGTGCAAGCCCTGAACTCCTGCTTGTCCCCTTCATTATCCTCTTTAAGGGATATTAAGAGTCCTGCATGGATTCCCATGAAATAAATGTGTGTAGTTGTGCTAACTACTATTTTTGCTTCTTTTTGAGGGATTTTCTGAGCAGCACAGGCTATTTTAGATAACAGAAATTACTGTCACAGGCAGGATATTAATAGATGTATTAAAAGTGAAAGAATTGCTTTTACAAACTGATTGTATATCTTTAAAAATTTATTTTTCTCTTTAGCAAACTACCAAATGCCTCCAATATGAGTGTTTTGTAGTGTTAAGAAGAAATTTGGGCAGGTAGAAGATCTATTGCTTGTCAGCTAAAATATGTCCTTTGGCACACATGGAAAAGTACAGGTTGTGGCAAATTAAATTTCTGGAAAATGTCATGAGTGGAGAGATGACAGAAAAGTGTGTTGGCATTAAACAACAGTTTTAGTTAATAATTGAGGAGTTATTTAAGAAACATTGTTATGTGTTACCCGTACATGTATGTTACTGCTGATGTAAAAACTGCTGCAGTGTGATTTTGTCAGATTGTTGATGCTCGTAGAAAGGGACCTTAGAAGGCCCAGGGCTTTCAGGAGAGTAAAAATTGCAGCTATCACATCTTCTGGCTCCTGGAGGATTTAATAATCCATTGGATTTTTGAAAATATGGCTCCTTTCCAGTTGGATGACGAGCAGAGGACAATAATTACGATCCCTTTTTTTTCCCAAGGGAGTACAAAGAGCATTTTTTGTGTTCTTAAGAGAGACAGATTAAGATTCTCAAGTAACGAAGAGTTTGGGAGTGTTTTCACAGATGCATTATGGAAAGCATATTTTGCCATATAAGATTTATAGTAACCCTCTAAGTGTTTGGTCTGATTTGGGCCTGCTGGATTTCAACAGCAAATCCTCTCCGTGGCAGTGACAGGAGAGGGTTATGATATCATATCCAGAAGGCAGGAGGTGACACTCTGTGTGTTAAAGAGCTCTTGGGATCAGAACATCCACAAATTGCATATATTTGTAGTATCTCCCAGGCAAACCCTGGGAATGCCCCATGTGAAGGGCTCTGCCTGCCCTGAGTTTCAGGGAGTCCCCAGGGAACTGCTTGTCATCCCTCAGAGTGAGTGTAGATACGGATCTCACCTCCCATTTCATCCTCTTCACCAAGCTCAGAAAGCAGAGTTCCTGTTTTATTATCGCTCAGCACTTGTGCTCGTTTGAACCCTGAGAAAACAGCTCTTTATTCCAGAGTGGAGCTGTAGTTTTTGCAAAATCTCCTTCGTTATATGAGGCACTAAAGGAAAGAAATTAAGAGAAGTAGTAAAGTCATGATGACTGAACAAATTGTTGAACTCTTTACTTGCTTTCCTCTCATCTTCAGGCTATTACAAAGTCAATTTAAATGGAAAAGTAAGCACGTAGCAACTGTTGTGTGTGTTGGGAGGAAATTGTGTGCTTTCCAATTTATGGTGATTTCAGGAGTGGGATGAATCCCCGTCTTTGGCTGTGTTTGCAGTGAGCACTGCAGAAGTGTCATGTCCTTGGTCAAAGAACAGCCACCTGTGTGTTGGTTTTACCTGCCTTCTGTGTCCATTCTCCCCTTTGCCGTGATACAGAGATGTTATAGGCAGGGAGGGTCTTCCAAGGCTCAGGTGGGTGTTTGAAATAAACTGCTTTTCCAGTGTCCAGCTCACTCCTTGAATGACATCGGGCCTTAAGAGTCTGTATCCTGTTGTCCTACTCGCACAGAATCACCGAACGCGCTGAGTTGGAAGGGACCGACAAGGATATTGCAAGACTGTGCTGATTCATCAGAAAAACCTTTATTAAAACACAAAAGAGGTGTTGAACAAATTTAATATAAGGAGGTGATTTTCTGTCTGGTATTTCTCTCTTGTGGGACCAGGTCACAGCAAAATTTCTTCTTGGCAATGCAGAAAACTAGGCTGGGTTAGTAGCTGTATGTACTTATTTGAACGCCTGAGCTGAGATCTTTCGATGTAGGCAATATTATTTAAGTAATGCAAGGGGGAGAAAACGTGAGAAAAAAATCAATGTTGGATCTTTGGAAGCCAAGACTCCAATTTTTAACTAGCTCTGCCAGTGCTTTGGTGTGCTGTCATTGATAACTCAGGGTCTATATCCATGGTATGTGCAAAATAATACCCATGAATGTCATAAAGTTCATTTTAATATTATTACAATATTTGGATGCCCTAAATTAGTTGCCTGGAAAGGCAAGGTATTATAATTATGATATTTTGATTCTTGCATGTCTGCACACTGGAGAAATCCCTATTAGCAGGCACAGTCTCGTAGTAAATAGCACTGGGGGACTGCAGAGGAAGTAGATGTGCAATAGCAGGAGTGCCAATGTAATTATATTTTGTTCTTCTGTGTGCTTACTCCTAAGGGAGAAGGAAGTCGGTAATTGAAATGATTAGGCACCAATATTATTGTGGTATTAGCTGGCACACAGGCAGCACTCAGAGCTTTGTCACTTTGTAGTGGAGCTTTGTGTATGATTTACTCAAGGTAGAAGTATTTAGAGTAATTAAGGGGAATGGGAGCTTAGCTGTTTAGAGGTAATAATAATTGTAGAAGTAGCAATAGTAATGATATTTTGAGACACCTGGTGACAATCTGGCCCTCTTTATTTCTGCATGGGTATAGTCAGAGCTCCTGGTAGCTTTTAAAGCAACTGTATTACTTCTCTAAGTGACAGACCTTATGCAATCAAGCATCTTATGCTTAACCTATGGTTGTATTTCCCCTTATTTTTTCCTGACCTTGAGTAAATGATTGTCATTTTATGTTCTAGCCAAAGCCCTTGAAATGTTCCTCTCCAGAAAAGGACTCAATATCGCTGTTCTGTTCCCTGAAGATTGCTGGGTACTGTGAGGGTGGAAACCATTTGCTATTACTTAATGAAAAAATGTCCTCCATAAATCACCTCTTCAAGTGGAGCTCACAGTGAAACAGCATGAGTCTTTAGCACTGCCAGCACTCTAATAGACTTATATATCCTGGGTACTCATTATTTGCTGGTTGTTAATTATAGAGTGTGTTTAAGACAGGAAATCTGGTGTGCTTCTTAAGGGAAAAGCAGCATGCCCCATCCTACAGATGAGAGGGAGCAGGCAAAGGAGGGGAAGGAAATGTCTTTGGGTTTTATTTAAAGGAATGGACTCAGTACTTCACCTACAATGAAACACATTGGATGTTTTAATGCATGTAACTGGCTGGGTTTGGTTTTTTTTTTTATTTTTTAACCCTGAATGTTGAGGGTAAGGGATTGTAAGATCTCTAGAGAGGTTATTGCTGAGGCTATTTGGGTGCACCTTTGGGACGTTTTGTTTGTCATTATGGTATAAACCCCCAACCCTTCGGTTAGGTATGTGGAGGATGTCCCTGGGGGAGGAAAACTGGAGCTTTAAGATCTCTGTGCAGCTCCCTGCTTATTAGATCAGTTAATCTAATTAAGTGGTTTACTCTGACTTCACACAGGCATGAATCAGAAGCAATTTATCTCGGAAGTCAGTTGTGTGCAGTCGTTATAGTGGTGGTGGGAGATGAGGGCTAAATCCAGTGCCTGTGAAATCACCTCTGCTCTCTGCTCCAAGAGATCACTTTCACATCTATGGCAATGGATAAAGTGTATAAATAGCTCTACAGCAAGAACTGACAACTCAAGTTTTCCTTCCTCCAGGCAACTCTTTTACCTGATGGTTTCTATTTCTGACTTTCTGGAAGGTTTCTTTTTCCTTCTGTCAATGGCACAACTTCAGTAGGGAGGCCAGAAGGGACTGCTCTTGCTGCAGAGCCACTAGTTTGCTGTTTCTGGCTCCCCCTTCTGACAGGGAATGGCAGGTTTGAACCCACTCCAACAGAAAACAGTGTCTGATTCTAGTTACCTGTTTTCCAAGCTGTTTTACACAAAGGAAGAGTAGAAACCTCAGTTGTCCTTCCTTGCCTTGCTCTTGTTTGAGGAGGAAGACGGGGAGGGTAAATGTAAAAGGAAAAGATGGGAAAGGTGGAGCACAACTGGGCTTTGTAACCAGGCTTTGTCTCTCACTTCTTCATATTTGTTATCAATAACAATAAAAAGCCACAGGGTAGTTATAAATAAGCTCACATGTGATCTTGGAAATAGTGTTATGCTGAGATATGGGGGAATGGAAAACTAACTGCTCTATTTGAGATGTGCTGTGTGAAGCTGTCACACCCGTGGAGGCTTCTCTTGATTTCTTGCTGGCTAATGATCCTCATTTGTCAAAAAGGGGGAGGGAGGGACAGAATTCCTTTCCTCGGGAAAAATCTTCCCATATCATAATTTCTGATAGTGTATACACACACTGTCCAGTGCACATTGACTCTCAAAGTTTTCTGCTCCATGTCCCTCACTCCTCTCAGATATCATTGAGCATGGAAGGTGCTTAAAAACTAACTGTGCTCCTGCACTAGTCTGCATCCTGTGCAATCCATGTGTTGTGCCTTGGAGCAGAAAGGAGCTGATAAAACACTGCTGACAGACTGTCTCTGTGGTCAGATTCTTGTCTTCCTGCAAGACGTGGGCTGTGCAGAGTCAAACTGCTGTATCAGGCCAGGAAATCTTCTGCAAAAGTATGGGTTCTGACTTGAGTGCTAATTAATGTAGTGAGTTCCTTCATATAACAGTTTTATTGTACTATAAGTTTTAACAAGGCTAATTATGTGCAATTTATATCAATAATCTGTCAGGCCTGAAGACCAGCAGTATTAGAGAACCTGTATTAGAAGCCATTATCTCTTTAAAAATACTTGGCACCTTTGAAGACATTCTTGTTTTGAGATAATTGATGTCACCTGGCATTTTTATTGATGTATAAATGTATATTTATATTGATAGGATATAAACTGTATTAATATAATTTTGCAGGGGGTGAGTGACTTTCCAAAGTCTTTCTAGTAGGGGCAAGGACATAGATGGGTATTAAGACTTATCTCCACCAGAAGTGTTAGAAGAAAAACTTTTCAAATGGGCACAAATTGAAGTACAGAAAATTGAGCAATTTGGAAACTGAGCAACCTCTTCTACTTGGCTCTGTTTTGACAAGGGAGTTTGAATTTGATGATCTTCCTTCCAAACTCTCCTGTGACCGAGATCACTCTCTATTTGGTGACTGTGTATCCAGCTCTGTGAAATGAATGTGAGGATACTTGGCAATATTTTTATTTTCCATTTACACCTTTTTGTTTCTTCACCTCTCAGTGCTGTTTTTAGACACAAAAATGTTGAGGTCATGTTGTGGCCTAACAGTGCTGCTGATCAGAGGTTCATCCATACCTCCTGCCCTGAAAGCTGCTTTTTCTGAAGAGCCCTCTTCTAAATATTTTTATTGCTTTATGGCCTTGATGAAGAGTGGGAAGCTTGGCCTGCCAGTTCTAGAGCTGTTGCTCTGTGTTCAGACAACCACCAGCTGTGTAACTACTGCTGATTGCCTAAGATTTCTGGAAAAAAAAAAAATATATATCCTAATTTTGTAGCAATTTTATGACCTTTGCTTGCTCTTCACCTCCGTGTTGCTTTCCAGACGCCTGCACTCAGGTCCACTGGATGAGCTGTCCATGGAATGTGTCTGCTGCCTCATTCAGCACCGTTAGCTTAACCTGAATAAACAAAGGCAGTGGGCAGAGCTTACCTGAACCACCTGGGACATTCCAGTGGGGACACTAATCCCTGATGGGACAGCAATGGTGAGCAGCACTGCTGCTGGTGAGAAAACAAACCTCACCCTGTGCCCATCCACACAACACAATCACTGCAGGAAACACCTGCTCACCTGCCCCATAACCAGGTGCAGCACTCCTGGCAAATTCATGGAGGTCAGAACTGTCATAAAGCAAGCTGGAAACTGTGACAAACCACAGAGGAAGGGTTTGGAATGCCGAGGTTGGCAGTAGTACCCCTGGCATTGGGAGGTTGCAGTGGGAGTCACTCAGACCTCTGCAATGAGCTGTCCCAGTGGCAAAGCCAGTGCTGTAAATGAGGCCCCCCTGCAGTTGTGTGGGACAGGGCTGTGCTGTGCAAGGGAGGCTGCCGGGACCTGTGAGCTCAGCTGTGGCCTCAGCACATCACTTACTGCCCGAGGTGGTGACAGCCTGGCAAGGTGGTTGTGTGGCCGGGGCTGGGAGGGTCAGGGGCCACCCCTGTTGGGAAAGCTGAGCCTAATAGTTGGCAATCCATAATAGTCTCCTAAAGCAATCCTTCCAGCAGTGTTTGTGAAGGCACTGCTATCTGCAGTCTGAGTTCCTGAAGGAATGCTGAAGATAAGGAGACTGGAATAATCAGGTGACATAGGGAGCAGCAAAGAATAAACTCTCTTTTCCGGTGAATGCAGAATTTGGAAAGGACAGGCCAAGTTGGGACTTGAAAATACACTGCAGGGAGAGAAGGTGGAGTGGAGCCTTGTGGCCTGCAAACTCTGCTGGAGGAAAATCTGCTGATTTGCATTGCCTGTGGCTCTGCTCTGTTCCCACCCTCCCAACTGGAGGGGAGCCTGCTTACCATCCCACAGCAGGGTCTTACCGAGGTGAAGGGTTTAGAGGAAAATTATTTCATTTTTAGCTTATTTTCTGGCGACAAAAATAGCATCTCTTTAAGGGTTTCCACAGATAAGAAAATGCACCTTCTTCCATTTTCTCCTCCACAGAAAAGGTTAAAGGAAGGTGTCTGGAAATGTTTGGAATCCAGGAACTGAAGTACTTTGCTATGACCACAAGGAGGCTGAGGGTCCATCAGCTCTCCCATGTGCTTTGTGTTGTCACAGCCTTTGGATGAGGAGCAGAGATTGGCATGTCTGGTGTGGCACATACCACTTCTCTGCAAAAAATTAAATACTTGCCTTGCCAAGCCCGTTCTGGCAAACTCATAACAAGCAAATAAGAAATGTGTACTTTCTAACTAAAAACATACTGAACATCAGCTAAAAGTCCAGCAGTTCAGAGTCTCCTTTATAAATTTTCCTCAGAACAAAAAGGTATCACGAATAATACCTTTTTCTGTTTCCCAGTGAGGCAGAGATTAGAAAAAAAAAAAAGCCTTATCTTTCTTTTTTTTCCACAAACTCTTCCTGAAACATGCTTGAAGCATTGGAAAAAATTAGCAGGCATATGATAAATGTCCCACAAGCGGCAGATGCAGTAATCTGTGAGCCTTTCTAAAATAACTGTCTTAAGGGGAACTTTTATGTCGTTATTTCTTAGCTACTCTGGTTATCAGAATGGCTTTGCACAGTGGCATATATCATGCTTTTATTTTAATTAAACATATCTTGAGGCAGGGCTTGTAAAAACGTAGCCAGAGGTATTTTATAGGGTTTGAACTTGAGGTCGTTTTGGTCTATTCATCTCATTTGCATTCAGTAGCTTCATGTTCTCTGTGAGCAGAAAAGGTAGCAGGGCAAAGGATGTCAGCGTGGGTAAAGATCACGGTTTGTGCAAGGTAGCCTTTTCTACTTCAGTGGACTTTGTAATGTAGCTGCTGTCTAATACTTATTTAGTCTTTTACAGGGAAAGAGTGGTCATTTATTTCAGGAATTCTGCCCTTTCATTTTTCAAATCAGGTTAATGTATCTTCTCACACATCTTTGGTCTGTAAGCCACATCTCTATTTTCCTTTGTGACGTCCCCAGTCAGCTTCATCAAACATTAAAGGGTAGTTTTCATGATGCTGAAACATTAATATTTCCAGAATCACCTTTGACCAGTGTTTTCTGTTTTATTCTTGGTAGCAAAGAGGCAGATAAACAAAGTGCCCAGTTACTAAGAATTATCTGGGAGACAGAGCTGAGTGCAGTAGTTTCATTACAAGTTAATATTGAAGTGGATGGGCTCAATGGAGCTTTAGTGGAAGGAATATAAATAAAGGGACATGTGAGAGGGTGTATTAAATGGACTTGTGTCAGGATTCATTTGTTATATTTCCTGGGATTTGCCTTTGTATGATAAAGTTGAAGGCTGAGAGATTAACCCCTCTGTGCAAGAGAAAACTCATTCAGGCAAATTTATTTTATTCTATTTCTGAGTTGGCAAGTTACAAAATTCATATATACATTTCAAAAGCATTTTGGGTGTAGTTGTACAATTTAAGAGACAAACATACACATTTTTGTCCTACTAGAACCGCAGGTATCATTCTAATCCATATTATTTTAGTATTATAATATTTTAGTATTATAAAATACAAAAGAAACATTACAAAAACTGAATGATTCTTATGCATGAAACCTGATCACACTGGGTGTGGGTCAGGAATCTAAATTCTGGATAACCTAGTGGTTCTGTTATAGCAGAGCTGATTTTTTCACAGAGATATATTTATTCTGAAATCTTACAGTAGTGTAGTGTGATTATTTTTGATTTAAAAAATATTCAAGAACCCACTGGACATGGCACTTATACCATGATCTAAATGGCTGGTGGTGATCAGTCAAAGGTTGGACTTGATCTCAGAGGTCTTTAAGAACATAAATGATTCTGTGAATAATTTTCATAGTAAGTTTAGGCTTGGACTGGCAAAGTTAGCAGTGGACTATCAGTTTTACTAAAGAATGGTTGTTCCTTCGTGAAATGTAGCTGTTCCATGTTTGTTTTGAATATGCTATAGGTGTATTTTAGAGCTTCTAATTAATCAAATGGGGTCTGTGTTTTAGGAATAGCAATTGAAATATATGAAGTTTCTATCTGCAATCTAATAGTTGATATGGTGTTCATGTGAGCTCACTCAGGCATGTATGTGACAGGGAGGGAGGGGAAGATGTGGGAGCCACTATTACTGAGCTCACCTCACCTGAATTTTACCAACCCTCACCTGAATTTTAATCACCTTGTCACCACCTAATAATGTTCTAACGTACAGTGGAGAGCTCCCCTTATTGAGTTCTGGTGATTTGGGGGCAGTTTGAATTCTGTTTGCATCTTGTGAAGCAGGAGCAAGTTCTATGTTAATGGGATCATTTATCCTGCTGCTCGGTGTTTCATCCTAACCAGTGCTTACTGTGGTGATAACGATGTGTCCCTTTTAGTTCTGCTACACCAGCCAAGGGGCTGCTGGTTCCAGAAAGCCCAGACTGGACCATCCCAAAGAGAGCACAGAGTAATATTCAGCAGAGCCACCTCTTCTCACGTGAGGAGAAGCATGGCTGTGCAGTCAATATTTGAAGAAATGTCTATTACACCTTGCAATATATACAGTATATATTGTTTTATATATATATAAAACATGTGTATGTGTATATATAAAAAACCTGTGTGTATATATATAAAACATGTGTATTTGTATATTTATATATAAACATGTGTATGTGGGGGGTTTTCCAGCTACTTACCACCTTCTAACAAATCCATATGAAAATACAAATAATTTCAGGTAGCTCAAGCTGAAAGAGTAGTGAGTTTTTCTGAACCATTGATACTATTTTGGGGCTAATAATGCACATCACAGCACTCCCAGCGCTTTGTGGTTCCTTTGGCTCCTGTGAGCAACACAGTTGGACTCCTACATCACTTTTACCGTGTTGAAAAAAAGATCTAATTGGTCATTAAGCTGCATTAGGATCTGTAATGAGCCCAAGTATCCCTTTTCAACTTTTTCCTTGCCTGTGTTCGAGAAACCTCTGTCGGGTTGTTTCACACAAGCATTAACGACACAGCAACGCAGATAAATGCAAAATCTTGTTCTAAGAAATGGTATGATAAAACTTTAATTCATCTTGTCATTTTTTCTGATCCCTTCAACAGAAAATGAATAATGTTTCTGGAATATTTACTGTTGTATGGATTTATTTGAAGTCCTGGTGCTTCCATGTTAAAATGAATGATTTTTGACTTACTGGAGTAAAATGCATGGGTGTGACAAAGGCAGCAATATATCAGTCTTCATGTCTAGAATCTCTCTACGACTTAAATACTGGATTTTTTTTTTTACTTATTTTAATATATCTTCATTTTTCCTTCCTGTCATTACCTGATTTCATGTGAAAATTTCTTCATGTGGTTCTCTTTTTTTTAATTCATTAGATTTGGCGTGGCTGTTTATTGTATCAGCTTGGCATCTGGCTAGTGTAGCTCCTTTAAAACAGTGTGATTGAACCAACTCCTATAAAATTAACCCTTATGATCTAAACAGGTGTATATATACAGTATTACTGTAATTCTTGACCTGTACAAATTACTTAGCCAAATTAAAACTTCTTTGTGTTCTCTTTTCCATTGTCCATCCAATGAAATGTTTTAACAACTTTGAAAACATTTTTAGGTCAGCATTTTTCTATCTTCTGTCAAAGAAGTGTCTCTTACATTGGGGGGAAAAAACCCAACCAAAACTAAAAAGAACTTTGCAGAGCTGCAACATAAATCAAGTGTTTCAGTTTTGTGTGGAAAGCTGTAAATCCCTGGGCTATAATATATGTTTTAGGGAAAGTTATAAATCCCTATGCAATTGCTGATGTTCTGAGTCTCACCTGAACTGGTCAGACTCCTGAATGCAATGTATAGGAACTATAACATGAAGTGACCAGGTGAACATTCAGAATCAAGATTATATTTAATTCAATTTTCATTTACAGGTTTCCTCTTCTCTATTGTCTAGTACCCCTATTGCAAGGCATTTTCACAGCCTTTGTTTGCCAGTTGCTATTTGGCCAAAAGAGCTCTACCAGAAGTATCTTTATCCTATTATCAAAGCATAGAAAGTTCCACATGTTTCTGTTTGTTTGTGGGGGTTTTTTGGTTGATTTGGTTGGGGGTTTTTTTTACTGTCCCTGTCAGATTGCTGTCTTTTTTTTGTTGTTTTAGCTATGAATTCTAGCGTTATTTATCCTGCCCAGTAAGGGTTTTAGGGTTATTCTTAATGACTTAAAGCTGTTCTGTGTGAGAAGGGAGAGCCATGCTAACTAAATATACAAAAGATATATTTTTTTAATAAAAAAAAAAATGCCAGGGAGTGTTACAGCACTGTTATCATACCAGTACTCCCACCAGAGACCTCATACATATGCATGATAAGAGACCACCACGTGGGAGAAACACTGTGAGCATGGGGGAGAGAAAATGAATATTGATAAAACATGTCACAGACTGTGAAACAGCCCACAGGAAATACAGAATCTCAGTGGGTCTGCTTAACTGAAACAGATTAAGCTCTAAATCCGTGCAGCTGATAATGTTTTTTTATCTTGAAAGGTCAACTGGGTATTTGACACTCCTGGTCTCACCAGCAACCTATGGAAAAGACATTGGGCAGGGTGTCTTCAATACATTTTCTTTAGAATGGACATTTATGGCCAGTTGTTGACCTTGGGATTCCATTAGCGGTAATGAAGGGCAGTCAGGAGTGCTCTGTGCCCAGCACGGTAAATGATGCAAATACACAGATGAGAACACATCCCTGCTCCATGCTGGGCTGGGATAACCATGGCACTGGCACTGCATTCCTACTTCCAGCCAGAGAAAAGGAAGCAGTGGGACTAACGACAGCAAGACTGCTTTGGAAATATTTTCAGCTTACAGTGTGCTCGAGTTCTGCTTTTTTCCATTTCCCTTCTTCCCTCCTCTCCCTTTTCTCCGTTCTCTCGTTGGTAAAACATAAGCCAAAATTTCTACTTCTTTACCCAAAAGAGGACAAACTCTGTTTGCCTGATCACACATGGAGTTTAGTTGAGAGCTGTCATGAAGATATATTACCAAGAAATTAAGTACAAAATAGTGCTTCTAGAGGGCCCTTACATGAAAATGTTTTAAACTCCAGTTAATCAGAAAGTTTCAAACCAGCTCTGGGTGACATTCATTGTACCAGAAGCACAGTGTGTAGGTAAAAAGATTATCATATCACATAAATTTGGGTTGGAGGGACTTCAAAGATCATCCAGTTCCAGCTCCCCTGCCATGGGCAGGGACACCATCTCTGAGCTCAACCAGTCCACGCAATGAGCAGGAATTCAAGCAGAGGTTGGCAAGGAGGAACAAGGAGATCCTGGCAAAACTCAAAGATAAAGAAGTATTCAAGAGATAGAAGCAGGGAAAGGTGACCAGAGAGAAATCCATAAATAGTCCGAGTGTGTGGGATGGGCCTGAGAGAGTCATCCCTGTGCCTCTCACAATTGTTGTTCTTGCTCCTCTTTGGTGGGACATGAGTCTGGTTAGAGCCCAGAGAACTTTGGAAGTAAATGTAATCAGGTTCTTCATTCTA
>JAWWLV010000030.1:3852135-3918772 GCA_035041135.1 Platyrinchus mystaceus
CTGAAAATACTTGGTTAGTTCCTGTTTTTGCATTAATTTAGAACCTTGTAAAGAAGACACATATATGGTGTGTTTAAATGTGTTTAATACTTCCAAATATGCTTCATATATGAAGAAATAAACTTTGCCTCTTGTTTAATATTAGTAATCAAAGCATGTGTGTTACATCTGAAAGTTGAAAATGTTTAATATATGTAAAACTGTACTTCTGCTGTATTATTGTGTTTGGTAAAGTGTTGGTAATGCATCCCAACCCTACCATTTAGTATTTGTTTTGCCTTTCTTCTTTTATATCCTTCTTATGTTCTGTGATTTAGAAAGACTGAACAAAGAGTGCAAGCTAGAAACAGCATTGGAACCATATGTGTTATAGTTGCATATAATCTATATCATAATTTAACAGGGTGGGATAGCTTTAGTTAGAAAACCACTTTCTGTGTTAGACATAGAGTTGTCTTTCTAGAAATTAACTGTTCAAAGAAAGGGAAAGTGATTGCATCTGAGCTGGGATAAAAACAGATTCCACCATGAATTCCTTTCTGGAACCTAACAAAAATCTTTGTGTATGGAACTGTGATGCAAAAATTCTTGCATGTTTTTTGACTGACTCTTAGTTTTAGTCTCTTGATTGTTGGTTTTCTGTTTGACATCTGGAAGTAATGATGTGAATAACTAATATCAGAATGTAAACTTTCCAAGTCTTATAATGAAGTTAAATTTCCTTTTTTGATAAGATGGAAGTGTTTGTGTCATATGACACATGACACCCCCTTAGCTAATTGTTTTTTCAAAAGCTTGCTAAAGAGGTGTCATAAATTGAAAAAACTTGTGGGATAATAAGTCGAGTGTTATTGTCGGGCAGAGTTTCTCCAGGAGACTCAGATAACTGTAGTGGACTTTAGAGAAAGTCATCATCATTCCCAGCAGTGATGAAATCAAATCACTCTGGAATTTGATGTTCTTTGATTTGAGACTGCCTCAACAACGAAACAGCAATGTGAAGACTTTTTTCTGCTTCCCTTGGGGTCTGCTGTGCAGGAGGCACTCCTCCCTCTCCCTGGTCAGCTTTTTTACATTTAATTTAATTTAATTTTCTGAGCTGACATTGTCAATCTGAAATTCAGCAACATGCTTGACAGGGAGTCGGAGGAAAGCCGAGTTCATTTCTGGAAGTGGCTTTATGCAAATAATTCCTGCCATGGATCGCTGGAGCAGCGCATTTGCTGATGAATCAGAGCAGTGCCCTTGTTTCCTCGTCATTTTGGGAATAAAGCTCAAAATGTGCCAAAAGAATCTCTGAGAGTTACGGTAAACCATTCACCCAGGTCTCCCTGTGAGTGTTTTGGGTGTTTGGGGATAAAAGATGAATTTGTTTTCCAAGTAGGATCTGGAGGTTTTCATTATAGGGTGTTTTATTGGCTTCGGGGAACTTACCCCAGCTCGTGACTTGTTCAGACCAGGCTGGTTTGTAGGTGGCAGTGAAGTCCTAGGGACAGTCTTAATTCTTGGGAGTTGTCTTCATTTTAGCTGAGTTTTCAACAAAGGTTTAGGTCCTTGGTGGATGATCTACCAAAACATCAACATAAGAAACCCCTCAGTAGGAGGAGTTGCATGATTACAAGTATAGCTTCTTTTTTGGAAGAATTCATTAGCTGCAAGCTGTATTTAAAACACTTATATTCTATTTAAATGCCCTTTTCTAAATCACAGCATTATGGAAGGATAAACTTTCTGTGCACGGAGTGGGATTCTTGAAGGTGTTTTGCCTACATGGATAGTCATTGTAAAAAAGAAGTTACCAGGTTATGTTTCAGTGACTCTTTCTTGTACGTGTGGATAAAGTGGGGGAATGAGGTTTGCAGGGGTCTCATGCAGCTGCAGTGATGAGAGTGACCTGCTCTGAAATCCCTGGATAGCTTGTGGCTTTGTGGATCCTACTGTAAAATGGAGAAGCTGGTATTACTTAAACTGCTGCATCTTGCATGAATGTCCCCAATGGAGTTAACCACTTTGTGGTATTGCATCTTGGTCTAATAAATCTGGATGTCATATCCTGATAGAAAAATGAATTAAGGCTACAAACCCATCTGAAGTGTATCTTCTGCTGCAGCATTTCACAGGGACTTTCAGGGACTAAATGATCCATGGCAGGAAAGATATATAAAGGTGAAGCTGTGGAAGAAAGAAACAAGCTAAAGTATTATGAAAGAAAGAAGGGACAGGGTACATAGAACTCTTTTGTCCTTTTTGTAGGGTTTCAGTACTTGTTCATGGAGTACAGTCTGCTGAATAGCACTGCAATATGATAATTTATTTTTAAGCCCTGTATTACAGTTAAAGCATTGGTGTGCCCCTTTCACACTGGGGCACTTTTTACCACTGAACAGCCCCTTGACAACCAGGCCTGAGCTGAGAACTGTTCTCACTGCAGTGGATTCAAATAACTTGCAGCTCGTTTTGACCTCACTGGAATAAATTGAATGTCACTGTAGTTGGTTTTAGTATCCGTGGATTCTCTAAAATGTTTATTGCTTTTTATATAGGCACAGAAATGTCTATGGTGATCATGCAAACAAATTAAATAAATGGCCTCTTTAACTTTGTTAAAAATAAAGCCTAGATTTTTACATATGCAGTTGCTACTTACTCCTATGAAAACTGTCTTATTTTCTTAGCTAAAGTACAGGATCATAGCCTGAATTAAATAAACACTGTTAGGAATATAATTTTAATTCTACACTGTGATGGTTACTTACACAAAAATGTAATGATCAGTGAGATTTTTTTTTTTTTTAATATGTCAGTAAAGTGCAAAGAATACTATAAAAATATTAATCATTAACAAAGGCAGAACTGGGTCAGGAAAGATCATTCAAAAGAGAGCCTTGCTCCAGATGTTGATCCATTATCCAGTGATGGTGCAGGTTATTAGCTCATGTTTTATACTATATGATTTCACAAGTTTATCTTCTAAAATAATAACTCCTCATATGTAAATAATATATAATAAATTATGTACAATAAACTGCAAATATCTTTTTGCTCAGTGGTCAGGCAAGGCTTAAGCAGGGGCTAATTTTTGCTTTGTGGACATGACAGGAGGGTACTGTTGCCTAGTGTTGTTTAGAATTTGCAAATGCTCAGCATTTCTTTCCAGTACAGATCAACAGACAAAGGTATAAATCAGAAAACAGGTCAACAGTAAAAGAACAGTTTGTTTTTTTTTTTAAAATTAAGTTAAAATAGCAGAGTCTCCGTATAGCTCCATTTCCACTTCAGAAAGTATTAACAATAATAAAGAGTCTTATTATCGTTTATTAGTCAGAAGCCTTATCTTATTTCTAGTAGGGTGCTTCTCTTCAAGGATTTCTCCTGAACCCACTGGCTGTTACTTCCCAATTCCTTCTCCCTGACATAATCAAAGTTGAGTATGAAGTCTTGGAGGACAAATTTCACTTTCATTGCCTGTGTTCCAGAAGACAAAACAGATGCTGCTTTCTAAAATGAAAACTCACAGTCGGGCTCAAGATGGGTGGTTATAAAATAAGAGTCTCCTAAATGCTGTCTGATCACTATTTGCTTGGCATTTTGGAAATGGCAGGAGGAGGGAGGAAGAGCTGTAAAAGTCATAAACATGCCTTTGATTGGGCATTGGCACAGATTAGTTTTACAGTTCATTTAAAATCATACAAAATATTTACTATTCTCCCTAGAGATATTATGATAGATGTAATTTTTTTTCAGTTTTCATTGGGTGCATTGATAGAGAAATGTAACACTGTGTCTAATTCAGTGAAACAGAGGGGGTATTGTTGTTTGGTTGTTTTTTTTGAAGCAACCAAGAATTTTAAAAGCCTCTAATGAAGCGTGCACAAATGTGTATCCTCTGTTCTTTTAAACATTTAAAAGACTTCATCATGTGCTGTGTCATCCCTGCAGTTGTGTCAGGACAGAAGTCATGAATCTGTAAAAGTCCATACAGGTCAGATCCCTTGAAGGGTCTTTATTAACAGATAGGTTTTAATTTGTCCTTGGAGAAGGTGGAAGATGATGCTAAAATAATTACCTGTCGCTCGGATCTTTTTCCCCCTTGGTTGCTTTGTGAACACCCCTCCCCAGCCCTGAAGCTCAGGCTCTGCTCAGTGTCCTGTTCTTCCCAACAAAAGCCTGTGTATGTGACTGGGGTTAATTAGGCCACGGGAAGCTTTGGGTAAATGTTGAAGTATAGAAGTTTAGGGTTAACATCTCTCACCTCGCAGTGAAACTGGATCAACAAAGGAATCGTGGTGTTTATCTTCTGGAAGCTCGAGTAGTGCGTGACTGTGCGAAAGCAGCGAGTACTGGCTTAATTGGAATTTTTGAGCTAAATTCCCTCCTCAAAACAAACCAAACAAAACTAGAGTTCTCCCAACAGCCTCCCAGAGCACGGGTTGATAGCCAGCTGTATTGTATTTAGCAAAAACACAGTCACCTTGCCTTGTTCAGGGCGCACAACATCCCCAGGACCTGCTCTTGTTTGGCAGAACTCAGAGCCTGTCACCGTCTTTACTCTTAGTGCAATAGTAGTAGGAAGAAATTTTTTTCCTTTGAGAAAATCAGCAGTGATGCCAAGTTTCCACAGAGTAATGCTCTACAATCTGCTATTCTTAAGCATTTGCCTTGTAGCCCATGGGCAACAACACTTGTCCATTTTTCCTTCAGACAGAGAGCTGGAAGTGCTGCTTTACAGTAAATACCATTTTTTACACTGAACCTGCAGAAAGAGCAAAGCCATTGCTTCACTGAGGGTATAAAGCCCTCCTGAGGACAGAGGTGCTGATGAGTGTCAGACTTGCCACAGCTTGTTCTAATTACTGTTGGAGTGAGCTGATTTGGGCAATGCATTTCCCACCTGGAAGTTGATAAATATCTTGAACTTACCCTGCATATTTACAAGGCTCAAAGTTTCTGAACTGTCCTTAACAGCTAACTCAGTTATTTGTTAATCCATTTGGAGGACAGGAAAAACTTTAATACTGAGGAGTTTTGGAAATACTAGGACAATAACTCCTAGGGAAGAATAATATTTAGTTGTTGAAAATGTTCAATATTAGTTTTAGGTAAAAAAAAAATTTTAAAAAGCTGTCCTCCAATTTTGGCAGAGCAGGAAAAATCCTTCTTTTGTTCTTTGCTGTAAATGAAATGGTAGCTTAATGTGATACAAAAAAATTGTGGTGGAACATATACACAAAGCCTGTTGTCACCTGATTTGAACATCTGCATCATTGAGCTTGTGTGTACTGGTGCTTTACCTCCAGATCCATTTCTTGCACACCTCAAGCATGGTTCTTACTCTCTTGGCTCAGTCTTAACGTGCCTTTAAGGCACAGCAGCCTTGGCCAGCACACCCTCATTGCAACAGAGACCGAGCTGCATCCTTCTGCTCCCTGAGAACAGGGGCTGGAGCTGCCTGGGAGATGTGACCAGATGAACTGTCCTGTTCTCCCAGCACTGGATTGATGGGCAAGAGGAAACTGCAGCTCTTGGAAGGGGATCTGTGCTGCAGCCCTTCTGCTGCTGCTTCAGTGATCCTGCTTGTGCCATGCTTGAGGTTAAGCAAGGTCTGAGGCGTTGCAAGTTGTTGTGGATTGTAATAGAAAGTCTGCAAGACAAAAAGCTTCCTTGGGAGTGCCAAGCATTTGGTTAAAAGAAAAACACATCATGAATATTAATATTCTGTGCTGGAATTGTTATAGATATAATTGAGTAAACTCCTTTTTTCCCCCTGTGGATTTCCTTGGTCTTTTTGCCTCCTCATGTTACCCTTTTTTCTCTTGCAGACTCTTCCTCCAGCATTGATCCCTTTGCCCTATCTCTTCTCTGACTGTAGGATTTAGTTTCCCTCCAGCTCTTGCTCTATGAAAAAGCAGAGCTGTATCATTCCTCACTTCATTGACTTGCTTATCTTTTATTATGTGTTACTTAGAGATACCTATTATCTTTGGATTATACTCTCTAATTTTCCCCATCTGTTACTCTTTAGCTCCTTAATTGTGTTACTTAATTCGGTAAAACATTGTAGGATAGAGTTTATGTGTAACATGTTGTACAAATTAAAACTAATTCTAATGAGACAAATTGCAATGACCAGATTGTGTTAAGTATGTGACCTTTAGTGGAGTAGTTCAGTCTGGTTTTAGTCCAGTTGTAAAGAAAAGTTGGGTTGAAGAATAGTCACTAAACTTAAGTGCACAAAACCTCTGAAACATTTTATTTATTTTATTTTATTTTATTTTATTTTATTTTATTTTATTTTATTTTCTTTTATTTTATTTTAATCACCAGATGAGTCTGAAATGTTTTAAACCCAGAAATCCTATTTGGTAAAAGAATGTAAAAAAAGCTACCAACATGGATGAATTAATTCTAATTTCTCTCAGCTGCACATTCTGTGGCTGGAGTGAAGTTAGTGGGCACAGGGCTTATTTCTTAGCACTGGTGGCAGCTGACACTTTCTTGAAGTCAGCATTCATACCTTTCATTGGTTGTATTTTGCAAAGCAAGCAAACCTCATTAATTTTCCCTGTTATTGTGTCAGGAAGAGATGATGGGAAACAATCTGTTATTTTGTACCCTCAAGCCCCATATACACTCACATCAACCAGTGTTTGCCCTCTGGTTTTGTATCAGGTGCTACAGAGAGCTGTGTGTGAGCTCTTCTTTGTTACTGCAAGAAGCAGTTGCATGGTGGATAAGTTAAAAGGTACTTTGAAGGAATCAGCTTAGTTATTCTGGATTTTTCCTTCATTTTAGCTAAACCATTGGTTCCATGTGTTAATGGTTAACTGTTTGCAGTTTTATTATGGAATCAACATGCAGTAACATACTGGGAAAGATACATATTTGGTTGTGAAGCATTTGCTCTTGGGGACTATTCTTTAAGTCTTTGTACTAAACTCTTTAGACATTAAAGGCAAGCCTAGTTCTTTATTGGATAACACTGCACTGTGATCTCTGTTAGCCCATTTGGGCGGGAAAAATAATTAAAGAGTAGTGTTCAACCACAATAAATACTTCTTAAGCTGGTTTTCAGGCAGTTGTGCAAAAACAGTCTTTTAAAATTTTAGAATCTATATGTCAAAAATGATCGGGAAAATAGTTTGTCAGTGCTCAAAGAGTGGGGTTTTGTTGTTTGTATTTGAAAGGGGAGACAAGCATATGCAAGACTAAACATAAGACTCAGCATAATGTTATCACTGCTGATTTTTTTATTTTCATATAATATATGGTATTTCCAGTACCACTGGAACTTTGCAGGTTTTATTAAAGTAGCTGCTTTAATGTTTTAAATCTGTAGTTCAAACGAAGGCACTAATTTTATGAATGTTCATAGGGTCTGTGTCCCAATTAACTGATTTATGTTCTGTAACTGGCAAAATAATAATAAAAAAAAAGTCTTAATGTATTTTATTGCTCTATTAAGGAGTTGCATTTTCACTTGGGATGCAATAGGCAGTGTTAAAGCAGGAAGCTAAAACCAGCACTACGGCAAAGACTGCAGAGGCACTTAGGAAACGTCAGCACTTTTGGGTGCTTTTTTTTTTCCCCTTTTCCAATCCTTTTATCAGTAAGGCTCTTTCAATGCATATTTGAAGATCAGGAAAACAATATTAGACTTGCAGAGGGAGTTAATCTGTGTCCAAAGTGTTTTAGCAGAATTAAAATAAAAACTAAAAAATGTATTGACTTGTGCCAACTCCCGTTCGAGGCTGGGTTAGAGTAACGTGTGGTCTGCCGTGCTGGGAGGGATGTGAGCCACAGCTGCTGGATTTTGTTAGCTCCCACAGCTCTGATTATGCAGACTTGAAGTCCAAGCTCTTTAATATCCCTGTGGCTCCATTCCTCCACCTCAGAAAGGAGAATGCTGCTTCCTTTGGGGGTTCACCACACAGTGCTGGCTGGGGGAGCTCTTGGGTGAACGTGTCCAGTATTGTTGCCTGCTGTGCTGTTCCCCTCCCTGGTTCCTCTGGGATCGCTGCCGAGGCCTTTCCAAGCGTGTTTCCATCAGAAACCTGGCTGAGGGAGCCAGGGGGTCACTGCACCATATTGAGGCAGTGGCTGGTTGCTGAATCTCTTTGCAGTGTGTGCTGCCTGAGGATTAAACTGGATGAAATTTGCCTGTATTTATCAAAATAACAGGAAGAATAATTTAATCTCAAAGCATTTACTTTGCTCAATGTGTCTCTTTTATCATGAAGGTGTTTCCTTTGTGCTGGGCTCTTTGCTTTCTCCACAGAGGAACCTTTGTGAAGGAGGGTGATGCTGATGGACTGGCACATTTTAGTTTGTCCTTAGGTCAAGTGCTTTTGGTCTGCTAATGCTGCCTGTTAGGGGCAGGATTTTTGGAAGTCGTTTCTTCTCTAAAGCTGGAATTTTTCAGATTTCCTCCTTAGGATACATCATGCACCCATGCATTGCACTTGCCTTCCATTACAGAATTAGGTAGTTTGAAACTTCTGCCTAAGAAATAGGGAATGTATTAGCTGAGCCTGGTTGGGGTTTGCTTGCTAATGAAAGATGCTTAACAAAAATTTGGCACAGTATCAGGAATCAGAGAGAAACACTTTTTCTGGCCTTTTCAAAATGGGATGATTATAACTGTGAGAAGGCAGTCAAAGAAAACTAAATATGCATTGGTGAATTTTTTTCCATGCTGTGTCATTAGGGCCATGCAAGGCTGGCAGCTCTTCAGCCCATTAGAGAGATTTATGCAGTACTGGTACCTAGAGGAGAGTGTGATAGAAAATGAAAATAATACAGTTTACAAGAATGGTTTTCATAGAAAATGGATGAACTTCCTACAGTCCCCTGGTTTTGGTGACTGCAGGTTGTGAATTGAGCATAAAGATAAAGCAGAAAGCAAAAACATAAATTAGCCCTTTTAGAACACAGTAATGCTAGAAAGAATAACTCTTAAACATAATTTATTTTTAAACATGATTTGAAATAATGCCCAATAAAATGCCAGACAAATGCAACTTGAGATGTTGGCGGATTTAGTGTGGTTTTCTTTGACCACACAGTTCTACTTTTTCAAGCCCTTTCTGTTCTGCCTTGCATGCGTCTTCCTTTCAGCTCTGACTAATTTTTGCCTTCCTAAGCCATTTTGTCACGCTTTTCCCGTTGGCTGTGGCTCTGCTGTGCCTCACTGTCACACCAAAGTGACTCCCTGTCATGAAATCAGTCTTCAGCAGAAGACTTCCTTCTTCTGGGTCTGAAATAGCCTTTACTTTCTCTGGGTTGCCTGATCATTTGTCTGGGTTGAAGGTCTGTCTTTAAAGAACTAATATTTTGTTGCTGGCAAAATAAAGGGGAGGTGAAGGAAAGGTCAGAGTGTGGATCAGTGTTAAACAAATTGTGAAGGTCACAAAGAATTTTAATCTGACTTGAAAAAGGGACTTGTATCCAGCAGCACATTTTTGTTTGTGATAGTCTGAATGGACAATTGTGGCTACTTTGAGAATTTGGTGTAGACTGCATGACTGGTATAAATTGAATTAGTCCCATGACAAGGACATAGTCCCCTTTTTTTCTTATCTTCCTGATGGAAAGCAGAAGAAAGGCCTGCGTGACACATCTTGACCTGCAGTGTCAATGTGGGCTTTTGTGGCAGGCTCTGATTTCTGGCCTCTCATTTGATAAAACCAATTTGGGGGAGGCTAGAAAGGAGCTTGCTGCAACACTAAATGTACTTACAGAAAAGAGTGTCTGGGGGTGAGTACAGATTCCTGCCATTCCCTCTTAATAGTGGTTAGAAATCCAGAGTTTCTTTCTGAAAAGTGGGCAAAATCCTGGGCTTGTTGTAACACAAGTCACCCCAAACGATGTACTGTCTAATTCCCTGTGCTGCTTTGTCCTTTTGTTCAGCCATCCTTGTGCCCTCCATTTGCTCATTTCTTATATTTTTTTTTCCCACTCATCTGCCTTCCTGTCTTCTCCTTACACTACTCTCTTACCCCCCACTTTGTAACCTAAATCAGGCTGGAATTGCTCCATCCTCCTTGCTGACAGGGCACGAGCAAGGAAATCAGGGTGAGTGCTGCTTTTCCTTAGCATGAAAACATCCCAGCTTTCTGGGTTTGTGTCCATCTCCCTCCCATTCCTGATGCCCTCCTTCCTGCCTCCACCTGCACTGCTGGAGGGTTGCAGATTTGGAAATACTTATGGTGCAAAAAGGGAAAAAGCCCCTGAATGAAGGTTGGGTAACAGGAAACTGTAACATGAACTCACAATGCAGATGTAATAATTTAAATGGAAACATTTGTAATGTTTTGATACTAGAAAGGCTTTTTGACTTGCTGTTGGTTGTTTTTTGTTGTTTGTTTTTAAGCAAGGTTAAAGATTCAGTTGTTGCCATTGATACACAATGCAGTGGGGTTCTCATTGTGGTGGATTAAGATCTTTTCACTGTGAATTTACAAAGCTTACAAGAGAATGATTGTCATGCTTTTCCTGAATATTAATTTCAAATAAGAGGCTGTAATATGAGCAGGGGTAGCCAAGTATTTTTGCAGTCAGTAAACAAACAGGAGCATGCTGAGAAAATTTCATTTACACTACAGGGTTGCAATTCCAAGGCACAAGATTTGGCTGCGGGTACTCTGACAGCAAATCCTGCATTGTGCCAGTGTCATGACCACATCTGAGGGATGTTTTCTGGAAGTTCCGTCACTTGTATCACAAATTCTGGTGGGTTTTGTTGTGGAGTCATTTTAGCTCATTCCACAGACCTCTAGAGGAAAGAAAATGGAAAACATCATGTGGTGTAACAAATCCAGAGACAGCTACTTTTCCAAGCACGTGGATGCTTCATTATCTCACGTTGATTTGAGAAATATGTTCTCTTTGTTAATTCAATGTATTTTTTTCCCCCCTTCCCTTATTCAGGGACCTGAGTGAAAACCAGATAAAAGGAATCCCTAGAAAAGCCTTTCGAGGAATCATCGATGTGAAGAACTTGTAAGTGACAACTTCATTAATATTTGTGGTGAAAACCATTCTGCCTGGGTTACATCTGGCTGTTATTATGTGTTTGGCTGCCATTTGTTTTGTGCAACACCAAAGGGACCTGCAGACCCTGCAGGTTTTTGTCAGGGGCCTCACAGGCTTCTTTGGTCCACACTGTGAACACCCCTGGGGAAGTTTTGAGCAAAGGAAAAAAAGGTGTTCTTAAATGCTTTACCCATTCCTGCAGTATTGCCCTGAAGAAAGATACGCATAGGGAAAGTGCAGTTAGAGTTTGGGGATGAAATTGAAATGTTTCACTTAGAATAAATCTTCTTTTCTACTACTTTTGTGGACAATAAATATGACAAAATGTGGCACACAGGCACAGTGGTTGAGTAGAAACATCAGAAAATTAAAAACAAAATACTGTGGGCAGTTAACTGTGAATGCTTTGACAGTTTGTATTGAATATTAAAATAATTTATAAAAGCCATTAAAGAGAGAAAATGGGGGTTTATTGTTGATGCTGATGAAATTAGGCTGTCCTAGCTGTTTTCTGTAACATTTATTTAGTAGACAAATCAGCTAAAGGAGATCTAAAAGGAAGCCCTTTTGTACAAAGTCTTGCAACATACCTGTGTTCTGGTTTTTCTGAGCACTGTGCAGATTCCTTCAGAGGCTTTGGGATGTACAGAATATGAACACTTGCAGACATGATATAACACATCTGTTTCTGCAGTCATTCAGCACACTAACCTTGTGTTTCTTTGGTGGTTTGTCACTCACTTTGTGCATATTCAACAGTGACTTTAGCTTTTGTGGTAACAGAAGGCCTTTTTACCTGAATATCATCTTGAGCAACCACTTACTCTGATGTTCCTCTTCAGTGGAGGAGCATCAGAGGACCTGTGCGAGCAGGTCTAGTTTTCAAGACACAGGAAAATATGAAGAATATAGTTTATAGTAGGAAAAAATTTGTGATTTTTAGACAGAAGAGTGGCTTTTTTGTCATGTCAGCATGAGCTTTACTTACATTGTGTGATCTAGAGGAGCAATAGATGGTGTTTTGTTTCAGAAAATCTAACTTTCCCAGCTATAATTCATTGTCAGTTGTCTAACTTCATTTAAAATAACAAAGTTTGCATTCAGAGTTGAATTCACCTCTGGCAAGCTGTCACAACAATCACAGGTGTTTTGATTTATGCACCCACTCTCAGTGCAGAAGGAACCAGGGTTTCTCCTTTTCCTGAGCTGATATCAAGGGATGACTGGCTGGAGTGCTTACAGGAGCTCTATAAATGTCAGGATTTAAAACTTCAACAAAAAATTGTGACTGTCAAGTTAAGCAGTATCTATTATTTTGCTGTAAAAGACTCAGTATCAGAAATACTTCCCTGTAGCTACTGTTTCTGTCTCTGATGAGTACTGAATTTATCACAGAATCATAAAATAATTCTGGTTTGGAGTGACCTCTGGAGGTCATCCAGTCCAGCCTCTGGCTCAGCAGGAGCACAAAGCTTACTAGTCTAACAGATTGCTGATGTGAGCCATGAGCACTGATTGTTTAGATAAATAGTAGGAGAAGCAGACTTCTCCCTCATATCTGTAGACATCCTTTCTTGATAAGAACTGTGTGAGTTGTGTACCCAGGGGGGTTCATTAGAGCAGGTGACTGTTGCTTCCAGACACAGACTGGTGGCCTGTGAGTTGCTGAGGGAAACATGGCAAACCCTTGAGCCAACTTGCTGCTGGAAACACATTAAAATTTCTACAGCAATAACCATAAGGGTGTGATGCAAGTTGAACCAAGTTAATATTTAAAGCTCTTAAAACTTTAAGCAGTGGCTTTAACATGCCAATTGCAGTTCTAAGTCTGGACTTGGCAACCAAATCTCTCTCTCTTGAGTCCCAGGGATGACCATGCCAATGGAGGAGGAGAGTGGGCCTCTTTTGCCTTTTGGTGCCATCCAGCTGTTCCAACACCTGCACTGCTCATGCCTGGTGTCTCTGCCACATACACACTGAAGGGAGAGCAGCAGGGCTGGCTGTTTCTATGGTTATTGCTCTGCTGATTTCTCGTACTGTCTCAGAGTTCTCCCACCCTATAAAGCATGTTTGTGAGGGATCTTGGAGACTTTGAGGCGTAAGAAATGAAGCTACACATTCTCCCACGCTCCCCAACCCTTTCCAATTTATATTTAAAATTCATACAGGGAAAAGCTGTCATGGAATGGTCTCTGTTTTCGTGGCTTGACATTTAACATGACCTCAAATTCTTCCAGGTCCTACAAAAAGTGTCCCGACGTCATGGCAAAAAATAATAACTCTGTAGATATTATAACAGGGACACAGCAAGTGCTAGACCAGATGAAAGTCCTTAGATTAATGCAGCCTTTTAACAGCAGCTTGGAAAGCTTCCCTCAGGAAAGAATGCAGAGTTGATGCAATAGACTAAGCCAGGGCATGAATTCCTTTTGGACACAAGCTCCGAAATACTCAGCCTGAGGGCTCAATATAAATTACAGTGGGTGCCATTTGGAAACCCTGTGAGAATTACCCTGTCTCAGCGTGGTCATAAGTGACACAAAGACACAGGCTGTGTCCAGCTGGAACACTCTAGTGTAAAAAGATCAGTTTGGTGAATTTAAGGGCAGAGGTGCTGCTGTGTGTGCAAAACACTGAGAGTCTTTGGTGATGTCCCTCAGCACTGGGGCTGCAGAACTGGCTTGGTGCCAATATGACTTTTGTCATTTAAAAAAGTAAATGTTAAGATGATAGGAGGGGGGGAAAAAGCATTATAAAAAGCAATGTTTCAAGATATTTTTCACCTTGTCTTTCTCTTTAAATGGTAAAAGCTGTCTATCTTGTGTCATTCTTTTAGCAGAGCAGTGAGCCCAGGAAAATGGGCTTGGATAAGGGCTGTGCTAAGGAAGAGCTTTTAAATGTCAGGAAGGCCACTGTTTTTGCACAAAATGAAGCCAAAGCAGAGACTGGAGGTTTTCAAACTCCCAAGTGGGAGAAATTTTGCTGTGTGAATTATTTTCATATGAAGTGTTTTCTGCTGTTTGAGTACAAAATCAAAGGAAGAATCTGCAGACAAAGAATAAATTAGGAAGTCCATTTCTAGTTGAAATACAGAAATAATTATACAGCTTTTAGGAAGTGTCATGAGCACATAATGTCCATTACCAACAGTGAATTTATATGATAATTTGGCAAAAGCTGACACTTTGAACATATCATAGAGTAGATACATAAATACTGCCCAGTGGTCCTAAGAGCTGAAGAAGGAAGGGCAAGAGAGGGCCAGCCTGCAGAGTGCACCTGTATTCAATTTCTGTTCCTTGTTACTTAGAGAACAGGAAATGTTTCTTGCAGGATTCTAGCCCCAGGTAAGCACATTTATTCCGAGAATTAAAGTATAAGGGTTTGGGTCTCGTTGAGCTTTGGGCTAACTCAGCACTGTCAGCCATGGCTTTCCATCATAAACATATAATGGAGCTGCTTCTTGGATTCGTGCGTGTTTCCCCTGCTTGTATCCCATCTTGGCATTCAGGGCAGTGCTTCTCTGGTGAGGCATTCCTGCAGTTGCTGTTGAATAAGCCTGCACAGCCCACCTTACTGAGGGCAGCCAGGCACCCAGAAAAGGAATATACAGAGCTGCTAGAAGGGAGAAGTTGTTCCTGTGAGGGTGGGGAGGCCCTGGCACAGGTTGCCCGGAGATGCTGTGGCTGCCCCAGCCCTGGAAGTGTCCAAGGCCAGGCTGGACGGGGCTTGGAGCAACATGGGTTAGTGGAAGGTGTCCCTGCCCATGGCAGGGGGTGGAACTGGTTGAGCTTTGAAGTCCCTTCCAACCCACATCATTCTGTAAGTCCATGAAATCTCCCAGCCAAGGAAGTGAAACCATTCACAGAAAAGGAAGGAGGAATGTGCATTGCAGATGTGTGAGGACAATGACAGAGCAGCAGAGCATAGGGGGAGCCAACCTGGCTGAGCCACATGGAATGACACATTATTGCTTCTTCTGTGAGGATTTGCTGCCATTTCTTGTTCTTGATTCACCAGAACTCAGTTCTGTACATATTCAGCTTCTGCCTTTTTCCTCTTGTAGGCTTTGGCTGTAGGATTCTTCAGCACTGGGAGTCAGAAAACACAAGCTCAGAGGTTCATCTGTCATGATAATACAGGCTCATTGTATTTCTGTCTAAATATTTCTCAGGCACACATGAGATAATAGCTCATATCACTCGACCTGCAAGCTGCTTTCCTGGCGTCCTGGGGCCACTTAGCAAATTGTGGATAATATCCTTCTTGATAGCCCTAAAGGTGCTTTTGGAGGAAGAAATGAAGCATTGAGGTTTATTTTTTTAAAAAAATGCAGGAATACATCAGCACATATGTAACATTTAACACTTCTGCAAGTCAGTACACATTTATTTTCCTAGTGGTTACATTACCTATGCAGTGTGAAAAATCAGAGCTCTCAGAGTACTGTAAAACATTGTTGTACCTATTAGTTTCAGTTCCTTGTTTGTTAAATGGCTTTTCCTGGAAGATACTCTGACTTTTTCTGCATGCATCTACTATTAGCATCGATCTATGTGACTTTTACAAAAATTAAACATCTAGATTGCACATTCAGGTTTTGGAAAAAGCTGAAGTTGCTCTTTACATTAAGAGTTATTTTACATTCACCTACACGAAATATAGAAATGTTCCTGTGGACTTCTCTTTTTAATCCATCACAACCAGCACTGCAGAGCATATTTGTAATTTTTGCCATTCAGCCATAGAAATAATTAAACATACCTGTCAAAATAACAAAGAAACCCAAGAAAATAATGGTTGATTTGTGTGTAGCTGTTTCACCAGCAGAAAGCAAGTAATTGTGAGTTATTTGCCCTACATAAATATGCAGTAGATCTTAATGAAATGTTACACTACAAAAAGTAACTTCTTTAGTCTGGGTTCTCTAGGGAAGCTATTATCCAGACCCCTCTGAAATTCCTGGCCTTAGTTTCTTGACATTTGTGTACAGTATCCACTGTTACTGTTGCAGTTTGCAGTAAAAGAAAACAAAAGTAGGGAGATAAACAGTTGGCCAGATTTTCCACTCCTTTGGTGTAAAATCTGGAATAAGTCTACTGAAGCCAGTGGTTGGATTCAAATAAAAGAAAAGAAATGCCTAGAGGAGAACTGATTATCACATGTTGGTTTGTGTACTTGCTTATGTATCTTTCAATGGACTGAACAATATGTGTCTGTATTTGATGGTGTGCATGAAAAGCACAGTATATTTTAAATATGAATAATGAACATTTAAGGAAAGGATATGTTTCTATAGCGGAAGAGATTTCAGGTTGTTTTCATCTCAGCTGGTATTTTTGAGTGTTTTCAGAGCTGGCAAAGCAGGTCAGAGGTATGGAAACAGCTATCTGAAATGTTGGAGGCAAACCTTTTGCCTTCTTCAGGGGGTGAAAAGATCATTTTACTTCAACCGTAAAAATTTGTAAATAATTTTCCTTCCCCTTCCCCATAAATTCACGCTGCACTCAATGTATTCCAACAGTGTATTCCTTTCTGTCTCCTGTAATTAGTCTTCATTGTGATAGTGACCGTAATGAATTCAAGAGAGATCTCTGTGGCCATCACATTTGCTTTCCTAGAAATTTCATTGTCATGCAGCATTATTATAACATTAAAATAACACGTTACCCACTTACCACCTTCTATGGAGAAACACCACCTGCAGCGTCAGTTAATTTTATGAATACATTAGTTTGAGCTTTTGCCATCTGTTCTACCCCTTGTAACAAATGCAAAAAGCATCTATTTCACAATTAACTCATTAAAAAGATATGATTGATTGAAATGCACATGCATGTTCCCTGCACAATGCACGATGCATTAAGGTGAGATGTGCAAAACCAACCAAGCAGAGAGAGACACTCTGAGTGGTAGCAGAGGACATTTTGGGAGACAATCATGTTCATCTCTTTACACCTTCACCTGAAGGGCCAGCACATCAAGTGACACAAAGCTGGCTGCTTCATTTTTAATTGAGACTTGTGACCCCCCTTTCCATGCCCTGCCTGGCTGCCTGTTCTGCCCAAGGAGCTGCTCTGTTGCCTGAGGTCTCTTGGTGGTATATCATCCCTTGGTTCTGTTTTTTACTTCATTCAGTTCTGAATCACTAACCTTTAAAATCTACCTGCACTGATCTTTCTAAATAACATCTCTTGTCTATCTTACAGTAAAAGTCAGAGAATAAAGCAAGAAAACCTGAACACTGTGCTGTAAGCCTGGCTTTGGGCAGGCAAGAAGCTGTAAGGGGGAATTGTGTTTTCCTTTGTCCCAGCTGAAGGTGCTTCCTGCTGGCCCTGTTTCCATCAGGAATGTCCTGTCTGCTGCAGCCATAGCCAAGGGAGAGCCTGTTAAAAACACAGAGATGAAAATGTGAAATGTAATTCAGAAACTGCATTATTTTAATCTCAGTTTCTTTTCTGCCTCCAGTGAATCTGCAGAGCCTTTTTCCTCTCTGGCTGTGCTGTGTTGGGAAGGGGAGGTGATGCAGATTCCATCTGTACTTCCTGAAGGTCTGTGGGAGTACAGGATCCTGGACACAAGGGTGTGTGCCCTGCTTTCAGGAAGGGCTGCCCTGGTATCCCTTCCCTCCCAGGAGAGCCTGTGCAGGATGGCTGAGGGTGAGCAAAGGGTCTTGAATAAGAAGTTAGCTCTGCATTTTTCTAGAACATGATACACAGAGGCAGTGCCTTCTGAATAACTGTGCTCTCTGCCAGTTTATCAGAACTGTCCTGAAATACTGTGCGTTTCAAGTGTCATTGCAACACTGAAGCTTCTGCCTCTATCTCTTTTAACATCATAAGGAGTAGGCATTATTCAAAGTTAACTTAGTGGGAAGAAAGTTTCATAGATTTTTGCACTGTGCGCTGGTGCTGTGAGATGCCAGATCAGCAGTGATCTCGCTAGTGAGGGAGCCAGTTTCAGGCTTAATAGTACATTTTTGCAAATGCTGGGCAGTAGTGTTATATCAGCTCTTCAGGGGATGTTTTACAAGGGCATGTGGTGATAGGACAAGGGGGAGTGGCTTTAAACTGACAGAGGGCAGGTTTAGATGGGATATTAGGGAGAAATTCTTCCCTGTGAGGGTGGGAAGGTCCCGGCCAGGTTGCCCAGAGAAGTTGTGGCTGCCCCATCTCTGGAATTGTCCAAGGCCAGGTTGAATGGAGCTTGGAGCAACCTGGGATACTGGAAGGTATCTCTGCCCATGGCAGGGAGGTGGAACAAGATGAGCTTTAGTCCCTTCCAACCCAAATTATGAGAGCCTATGATCCTGCAATTCACATGGTCAACTGCAGAGTTTGTTCCCAACCTGGCAGATATCCCAGTATTTTATGAGCAGAGCTGCCACTGGGAATGCTGCTTCCTTGCATTGCTCCTGAACAACCTGGGATGGTCCCATCTGCATCAGAGAGCAACAGAACATACATGTACAGACGAATAACCTGCAGATTCTGTGCAGCACACATGAGAAATACTGGAAAACTCCAAAACCATTTCATGAAGTATTTAAACTTATGTCATATTTACTAGTGTGATTAGACTACACTTGCCTTTTTTAAACACTTTTTGGCTTTTGTAATCCCCTTTCCCATATCCCTTTCTAATAAATAAAACACAAGGTGGACTAAACCAGCACAAAAGGATCTTAAATCTGTTGAATGTGCTAAACTACGACTTGTACTTCTCTTGAGATTGATTGCACAGATTGAAAATGCACCACTGATTTTTTTGTCTTTTTTTTTATTTTTTTTAATGAAAACATCTGCATTAAGTAGAGTGGATGTCTGCTCTGTTCTCCTGTCCACTTGCATTTCAGGAAGTATTTGTTTCGTGGATGCCTGTAGTTGTGGGCTCAAGTAGCCACAAGGGATCTGTCACCGGCAACTTATTAAAGCTGAACCATCACTCCCGAGAAACAGATTTCCTCACTGTAAAGTTCGCTTTCCCCTGAGTAAAATGTCAGATAAATAAAAGCTGAAATACCTCTTAAGTGTGTTCTACCTATAAAACAGAAGTACATCAGCCAGCCCTATGTTGTAGTGGAGGATGAATGTTTGGTGGCATTTAATATTTTTTAAATTTTCGTCTTTCTGATGTCAGTCAGAGCTTTCTCCTTCATAAAAAGGTTTTACATAATATTGATTTACCCAATTTCTGTATTCTGTATATATTGGTTTCAATAGCAATTTTTGGGCAAACCATAGATTTTTAAATATTTGTTTTAGGCGTAAGACAAGCATAAATACCAATTATTTTTTCCTTTTCTGGAGCTGTATTTCAAGCATTTTAAAGGCTGTACTTTAATTGTTTATATGCTAAAATCCTAATACTGAGGACAAGAAAGATGAAGTGCACCACATAGACCCAAGTCATCCCTTCCATCTCCTTCAAATTCTGTTGTGATCTTCCCTGTGCTTTATATTTTGCGTAATTTATTGCCTTCTCCTGCCTAAGAGGGCTTCTTCTGCAGCCATGAGCAATGCAGCTCTGTAGACTGGTCATCAGTGGGGCTTTGGAAGAGAGACATGGATGTGCTGTGTCCCATCAGGAACACGGCACATCAGGCACAGGAGACTGAAAAAGTTCAGTATTTGGGTGTGAGAGCCCCAGGTTTGATGGTCACTTTTAAATTTTCTGTTTGATTAGGTGAAAAAAGGTAAAATCTGGGGGTCTGGAGATTGAAGTTGTACATAATTCACTTGGTTAAATGTAACACTGGTGGAAATTTTTAAATGGCACCACAAGCTCCAGGTCCAGAGCTTGGTATAAGAAAACCTCCCCCCTAAGGTTGAATGGGATCCTTTATCTGGGGTTTGAAATCTGCTACAAAAAGCCAGGGTGACTGTTGCTATTTGCAGAGATTATTTATCTGCTTACTTAGTTTTCAGGGCTCTGCTCTGTGCTTTCTAGGCTCATTATTCTTTTACCCTAATAAAGCACAGCTACATTTTGGTGGAGCACTCAGTCTCCAGCTCTGCTTTTGTAGGGACAGTAATGAATAGCAGATTTGGCCCTTTTCTGTTTTAACAGCCTTACAAGAGTCTCTTTGACAGAAACAAACTCCAGAAAATACCTTGATTTAAAAACAGGGTATGTGGTATTCTTACTGTCCTTTTGATATAAAACTTGATTAAAATGGGATGAGACATCAGTTGAAAAAGTATGGAAATCAAATTTTCTTTGTTACGTACGTGTTTAGGCTAACCTGTGCCTTCAGTTTATCTTTGTATAATTTATGCTGTCTTTGTGCCATACCTTAATTCTGAATACATTTGCTGAAGATTTCCTGCAGCATCCATCTGTGATTGTCAAGAGGAACTTTTATTCTGAAAAAAAGAGACAGTACTGGTTTTAATTATGAATCTAAATAGCTTCATAACCACTGTGAACTCTGAATTTACATCATTTTTATGATAGCCTCACCATTCCAGGTTTATTGATTTTGTCATTTGCTTCATTACATTTAATGCAAACCTTTTGTATGGAATTATTCTGGTGCTGTGCTGGGCACAGAGGGGTCAGTGTGTGCAGTCTCTAGCCAAAACAGCACAGCAATATCGTTTTAGTGCAGACTCCATGGCTAAAGGGGGGTTGTAAATACTGTCCACTGGCAGAACAAAGTTTGCCTTCTTCTCTTGACCTTCCCAGCTGGACAAAGTTAAAACCATAGCTTGAGTTGTCTTTTTTTTTTTTCCCCCCGTTTCTTTCTCTCCCCCTGTGTTTTCATTTTGGTTTTTTGGTCAGTGCAACACATGTCTGTTAGATAGAGAGGAAAAGAGTCTTTTGGCAGATCAGGGCTGGGCAGTGCCTGCTCCATCCCTGGCAGTGCCACGCTTTGCCATGGGACTGGTGTGGCAGGACCAGTTCTGTGCCCCCTGGAGATGACCTGCTGCTCAGAAATTACTTTGAAGAGCCAATATGCTTTTTGGCTTTCCAGGCAGGAACACTGTGGATTTCTGGGTCCTCAGTTGTTTTACCATTTCACTGGGATTAAGTTTTGATGTTTCATTTTGTAAATAGTCAACAACGTGCCTGGATTTGCTGTTGCTTTTAAAGGGCCCTTGCCCGTGGCAGAGGGTTGGAACTAGATGATCTTTAAGGTCCATTCCAACCCAAACCATTCTGTGATTCTATGAATAAAACTTCCTCAGTTCTTAATTTACTGCATCACTTTTTCTGGGGAACACGATTATTATTATTGTTATTATTAATCCAGCTTCATTTAACAAAGCGATGAAAACACTACTGCGAAACAGGTAAGTAAATGGATCCTTGTTTTCCCAGAAGGCAATGAATTGGGCTCAAAAATTAATTTCAGTAATTGATTGGGAGACTAGATTTCCTGTAGCACTCTTCCTCGACCATGAACCGAGATGGATGTCCCCCCCTTCTTGACCCCAGCCCTCAAGTCAGCTGCAGCTTTCTGTGTGAGAGCAGAGCTGGGTATTTAAAACAACAGTCATGACGAAGCCTGTGTAGTTTCTTGCCACATTCAGAGCCCAGAAGGGAACGATTATGTTTCCCATGCAGTGATTCAGTCTGTTCCGTGGCTTCGCTGCCCTGCAGTTGGGTGGCTCCGTGAGATGAAGTGGCTGTAGGAGAACGAAGCCACCTGCACTTCAGTTCAACTCAAAATTGTTATGCCTTGAACGGAAAACATTTTTGGAGGAAAAAACCAGAATTAAACTGTAATGGGATGATTGTATTTTACAGTCCTTGTATCGCAAGTTGGTTTTATATGAACATATGCTTTCTGTGTTTGTACAGAAGGGAATGTTATACAGTCCTTTTAAACAGCTACATCGCAGCAGCATTTGAAAATTTCCTCAGAAGCAGCTCAGATCATGTAAATCCTACAGGGATATTAAGAAGATCCTGTGGAGGATCCTAATTTTATTTAAAAAATCCCCACAAACACAGTGTTTGTGCTTGGATCTGCAACATTTTCTTCCAATATAAAATAAGGATCTAAGCCTGAGCGAAGCACAGAGGGATTCTCAGGCACTCAAATATACGTTATGAGATTAATAGAAATAGTGTAAAGTTGATTATCTAGGTGCAAATCTGAGAATGGCTTTAGTATAATAGCTTTGAGGTAGGCAGGAATAAAATCCCTTTTGTTTAAGACCAGATGACACAGGGAGAGTGTGAGAGCAGCAATAGAAAAGGGCTGAGAGATGATGGTCTCATTTGTACAACTGATTTCTGCTATGGAATATCATTTTCCTCCCCATTTTTTTCCCCTACCAAAAGCCTGTGGGATCTAATTTTGCTTTTGTTTACCCTTTAGTAGTCTCGTAAATGTCAAAGAAAGAAATGAGAGAATTCTATCTTCATGGGGAAGTAACCTCTGCTCCAGTCTTCTGTGTTTTGTGGTATTTTTTTTTTTAAAGCTCTTTTTGGAGTTATTTTTCCAACTCATTGAGCAGTAGTACGGTAACAGTGTGAAATATCTGTACACAGCTTGTCTGAGGTGCATTTTCACACTTAGAATTCTTCTTCCTTTCTCCTTTTTTACTGGGGAAAGTGAGGATTCCTGCATTGCTCTTTTGAAGGAACATAAGACTTTCTTGAATCATCAAAATAATTATGTAAAGTCTGCATCAATATCCTGTCAATCACAAGTTGTTTATAAGGCAGTCATAATATGTTAATACTGGAATATAGAATGATGCTTTAAAAAAAAAAAAAAAACAACAACAAAAAATGACAACAAAACCAACCCCCCAAACCCTAGAATTTAAAGAGAGAAGCTAATGGGCTGTATAAAACTGTGGTGTGGGAAACAAGAAATCTTAAGGCAAATGGGTTGCATTAATATCCCTGTAAGCAGTTCTTGCTGCTTTTCCAGGTGCCCAACATAGGAGCCCCCAGCCTGCTTCTCAGGGCAGCAGAACGAGGCTCTTTCATGCATATTAAAAATTGCTTGTCATGACGTGGGTTGGGAAATGGAGCTTTTTGGTGTGAAGATTACCTTTAGAAATGAGACTGATTTCCCCCCCCCCCCCTTTTTATTTCTTCCTTCTACTTTCTTTTGTGACCCCTCAGTAGCCCCTGTTAGCGAGTTTCACCCTTGAACCCACTTGATTTTGTATTTCATTTATGTGCTTAAACTCAGGTCATATGCAGCAACAGCTATTGATTAGGTCCTGCTTTTAAACCCAGTCTTACAGGGAAGATGCTGCCAGGAGGTCAAGTGGTTTGCCTGGAGTGATTCACTGAGTGGGGAAGGGGGGACTCACAATTATCTGAAGTGTTTTAGCCGGGGGTTGTTGTTGGGGATGGATTTTTTTTTTGCTCGAATTTTAGCTCTCTCTGCCTTGAGCTCTCCTTGCATTTCGAAGATGTGGTGCTCTCCCTTGATGAGGAGCAGCTGAATGTAATTAAGGGTTAATATTCCGGGGGGTGGGAGAGCAGCAAACCCTTTAAAGTAAGTTGGACAATAAGCTGCTCTCTCAGCCTGAGAAGGATGGGAGAAATGTCCTGTGAAGCCAGTGGTGCAGGTATCCTCTTTACCTACTTTACAAAACAATTGTTGCTTTGATTGCCAGGGGGAAAACTTCAGGGCAGAGCTTTTCTCTGGCCGTTTTATTTCGGCGCTGTCTCAGCGGGAAATAGATGTTTGAGGTTGGTGTCAAGGGGCAGGTAAGGTAACTGGTGTGCTCTTGTGATCCAAACTTGCTGCCTAATCCTACCAGGGAGGGCGAGTTTTCTTGCACATGACTGCCTTTTGGTCATGACAACCCTGGCAGAGGAAGCAGCTGTCTCTGCTATGAGTGTTTTTATGAACTAATGTCAGGGAAAAAATACTAATAAAAATACGCCACCTAGCAAGGAAATGTCAAGGTCATATGGATTAAGTTAATTTTTAAGTTTCTTTGTTAATGGCTTCAATTTTGTAAGTCCTGTAGAATCATTATTCAGTGGCCAGTAAGTAAATGAATGAATGTAAGTAAGTAATGTAAGTGAATTAACAGTTCAGATATATTAGTATTTGTATTTAAGAAATCACAATGTCTAAGATGACCTGAAGGTTGATGTTAAAATATTTCCTTTTGAAATTATTTCCTTTAAAAATTTAAAAAGAAATAGCAACTTGCTGAGGAAAATATTGAAGCCTGTAACTTCTAAGAAATTCTACATATAAACCTGCCTCTGCAATATTTCCTGTTGATGTCAGATGCAAGGTGCAAAAATTATTTAATAATACTAACCATATTTCTAATAGTAAGCCATCTTCTACCTATATCTATATTTTTGTTTTTAAATTGGTCATGCAGTTATTTCATGATGCTGTTTTTAGCGGTTTTTAATGGAATAATTCACATTTCTGTTCATTACAAGTTCTGCATTTATAGATAAGTACAGACTTCTAAGTTACTCAAGTCTCCTGCAAGATGGAATAAATCCCTTTGGAGGTGACCTGTCATCCTGTTTTTGCAATGCCTGTTGTCTTGGAGATTATGGTTGTCCCTTGGTACTTGGATTTCTGAACTGTGAAGCTTCAGATCCAGAGTCAAGTTATTCCTTGTCCAGCAGTTAATGTCTCCAAGTGATTAGTGATCCAGAGGGAAAGCTGAAAAACAGGCTTCTCCACCTGTTAGCCTGATTTTCAGTTCTCCCCAAGAATTAAGCTTTTGTGAGGATATCAGGTACCAGTAGGGTTTTGATGTTTTTACTTTCAGGCACTGCAGCTCAATAAAACACTAGTGCTGTTAAATGTGTTTTACCTGTATCTTTATAATGCACTTTGTGACAATAGTAACATCATCAATAACTGTTGCAGTGAGTGGTGTTCAGCACTTTTGGTATAAACGCTCCCTGTTCTGTCTTTTAGATTGGTTTTTACATGTCCCAAGGCCAGGGAAGCATATTTTAAATTGGAAATTATGTATGTTAGTGGAACTAGAAAGGACACATTCAGCTCCTCATGACACTGCTGACAGCTGAGCATCTGTGGGGTGGAGGAATAAATATATTAAAGGGTGAGGGACTCAAATGCAACAGCCATCACATAAATGGCAAAAATAGATGGATGCCATTTGCTTTTATGAATTAAAAAAATAGAGACCTATGCTTTCATGTAGGTGGAAAGAAACTCCCTGGTGAATATGCACAAGAGTTGTCACATATGCTCCATGTCCCATTCTTGAAGGATATGTGGTAGTGCCACATTGATTTGGTAAAACATTGTTCAGAAATTTGAAGATCTGCTAACAAAAACTGAACGTAGTGATCCAAACATATTGGGTGCTTATGGTTCATATGGGCGTTCAAGTGGGAACATTTGTTCCAAAATGCTTGTAAACATAAATCTGCAGGGTGGATTTGCTGTCCTTACCCTGGGTGACAAACGTTTCACAGATGACATGAGTTTGGCTGGCTGGAAAACACTAAAGAAAAATGGCTTTTTTTTTTTTTTGTCAACTGCAATCCAGTTTGCTGTTAAGTCCACAGCAAAGTATTTAGAAGTGGATGCAATTACTAGGTGCCCAGATAACTAAGAAGATTATTTTTAGTTCCCATTTAATCTATCAGGTAATTGATTTATTTTTGGTTCTTAAAATCTTTTCTGGGTTTTCTTTTGATTGACTTTTCTTAAAGGTTCTTAATTTTTTTTTTTTTTTCTGTCTAGAAATGAGTTATTCTTTCCAAACCCTTCTTGTTCTGGTTGGTTCTTGTTAAGTGCTTTGGACTCTCATTTGTTATGTGCAGGTGTTTCACTGGCAGCATAGGTGAGTTTTGGAAGTGTTCTAGACCTGGTGTAGACTTGGGAAGAGAGCAACACAAGTCACAGAGGCATAACTGGTGTGACATCTTTAGAAATATGTCACAGGATGATTCATTTGGATATGGACAACTACTGCAGGAGGAAGGATAGGTCTTCAAGTTCTCATGTAACTGCCCAACAAACACTTCATGTCTGTGGGTGGACTCTGATCACGGTAATAATGAGGTGTCAGCTGTAGGTTGGCCTGCCCATGACTCTTGCATGAGGCTCTGAATGCACACAGAAATGAGTAACAGTAGCAAAATAGCAGATTTTACTAATTTGAACCTTTTCCCAGTCTTTTTAGTGTAATATATAAGTGCATGCATATGTAACTACCTGAGTTACAAATATAAGCACAGTGAGTGCCCAGAGAAGTGCAGAGTAGTATTTTTATGAACTTAGTACAAATATAAATAAGTAGATAGAAGTGCACAGCAAGAACTCACCCTGTCAGTGAAGTTTTTGTAGCAGAAGTAGATAATGCAGAAATCCAAAGCACACATTATGTTAACTTATTTGTTTGAAATCATGTAGGAGAATGAGCAAATTTGTGGCAATGAGGTATAGAGTCAGACTATAAGAAATAATTCCAGTGGGACTTTGGATGGGGAATTTGAATTCATTGCCTCGAGCAGTGAGAATGAAGTTTGATGTAAATGTCTTAAAAGCTCAGAAGGTGCAGGCTGAATTCTAAGGTCTCTCTCCCACCCTTATCACCAACTCATCTAAACTCACCCATGTGCTTATGTAGTATTGATTACAAGTCAGCCACAGATCTGACTTGCAAAATGAGATGTGATGCTAAGAAATGACAAATGGAAAGTCGTAAAATCAGAGGGTCACGGCATTGCATATGCATTGGAGCAACCACTGGAGAACAAATTTCAAATGTTTTATAGGATCTGTTGCCAGCCTTGTTTTCTGTGAGTGAGAGGGAAACAGCACAGGAGTGTGGTTATATGATGTACTTGGGTCTGCTGCTCTTTCTCAGCTGGCCTGAGAAATCATCTCCCTGCAAAGCAGACAAACAGGATGAGGAGTCAGAATTTGGAGCTGCATGTCATTTAGGAGCATTTGTGTGTTCAAAACAAAACCTCTGATAATACTCAGACAGGTCACCAGTGAATGACACAAATGTAACTAAGCCAAATGACTCCTTGTCTTAAAGTAATTAAACCACTTTTTTATTTTTTGGTTATTTTTCAATGGCCATTTTTACAGCAGAAACCACTAGAATGAGATAAATTCCATATCTCAAAAGCAAGCTGCTGTTGCCTGATCAGTATTGGAGAAAAGGGGGAAAACAAATCAAAAAACCTGTAAGCACAGCTCTACACCCCTCAGCTCTAATCATCTGGAGTGCCACTTGCTCTCCTAAAATCAGAGCCCACAGCTGTGTTAGAGATGGAATGGCTGCTTTGAAACACCTTAGAAAAGCTTCTGAACCTGTGTTAAGCACGATCAGTCCTGGAAACCCTTACCAGAGTTATCTAAAACTAATGTAGCATCTTGAAATACGTAGTGTTCATTAACTCTGCTCTGGTGGCTGTGGGATATAGTTATTATTGAGCATCTCTTAAATATTGAGGGGCTGAATAGAACCCTACTAAAAAAAAAAAAAAATCCCCAAAATGGGGCACTGAGATATTCAGAACTGTACTTCCTTCTCTAGCTTTAACTGGCCATTTTTTGTTTATTTGTTTGTTTTAAACAGTCTGATAAACCATGATCCAGTTGAAAATTTGTTGGTGTTTTATACTAAGAAGCTACCATTTATAAGTGCAAGCTTATATTCATCCACAGTCTTAATATTAATTTTATAGTTAACAAAATAAGTCACCAAATTACAAAAATCTACTGGTTTGCCCAAATTTACCAGCCATGCAGCAAGGCTGACACTCTGCCACGACTTCACTCACAGCATTTGCTGGTTTGGTATTATTTCCTCCTAATTTGTGTCTTAAGGGCTAGAAAATACATATCTCAAGGCATGGTAAGACTGGGGGTGATAGAATTAATCTAATGTACTGTGGGATTTCAGAGGGGACAGATGTCTGGAGATCAAATGTCCAGATTTCTTTTTGCTCTGTCATCTCCCTAACCGTGTAAAACAGGCACTGCTGGAGTCTGGGCTCCGGCACGTTCACCGTCCCTGTGCTGCCCAGGGTTCCATTCATTCTCCACCACAGCCTCTGCTCCTCATGGAATTTTCAAGTTTGCTGATCAAGTCGAAGCCTCTCAAAGGCAGGAGTGCCCTAATTTTCCTCTCAAACCTGATTTTGTAAAATTATTAATAATAAAAATGTGTAAACAATGAAACACCAAAATTAATACACGTTTTTGCTAAGCGATCCTGTTAAATAACCAGCCTGGGGGCTCCTGGTGAGCTCTGCACAGCCCTGGGCAGAGCTGGGCTCGTGGGCATTCCCAGGGAAGCCCTGCAGTGGTGTCTTCAGAACAGCAGGAATGTCATCCATGTGCAGAACATCTCCTCTCCTGTGCTGTGGACAGAACCAGAAGGGCATTAACCCTGCCTTGCGTTGCTTCCAGAGAGTTCCTTGCACCCCTGTGAGCCCATCTTAGAAATACTGGTAGCTCCAAACAAATGTTGTCTGTCTCTGACAGCTGGCAGCTGATACAGTTTTTACCAGGAAGGGATGAAGCATTCTGTGTCTTCCTTTTTTTTAGGTTTTGGTTGTGTAATGAATTTGTTACAACAGGGAACATACGCACGGAATCATTTTCAAGAAGAAAACCCAAATCCCAGTTGATGCCGCCGCATTGATCGGCTGGAACAGCTCTCCTGTGGGGGCTTATTTGTTTTGCCTTCAAAAATGAGCAAGGTTTATGTGCTGTTAGTTCCACATAAGTGATGCCATGATGGTACCTGAGCCTGTGCAAACACTGCCCTTGCTCACAGAGCACCTCTTGCCTCGTGCCTTGGGCAGGGGAGTGAGTTCACTGGTGTCCTCAAGGCAGAGGTGGCCTGGGCCCTGTGGATTCACTGTGTCTGTGTCTCCCTTCCCCCTCCCAGGAGGGGAGGAAGAGACTGAAGGTTTGATAGAAACAACAGCCACAAATGTGTAAACAGAGGTCAGAGGTGGAAGGTACCACTTCCTTAATGATCCCATTCCACCTGGGATGGGTGGGTGTAACCACCTGCACCTTCTCCACCTCTCTTGGTACATTACAAATTTCAACTAGATTTAAATTAAATATCTGATTTTTTTCTACATAAGGGGTTTATATGATTTTCTAGTTTCATAGTAACGTCCCTAATGATATGATTCCCTATTAATATTCTTAGTCTGATTCCCTATTAGGATTTCTTATTAATAAGGTAACTGATTAATAACAGTTTGGAGCTAGAACTTTTCTTTACATTTGGTATTTGATACTTGTGAACTGAAAACAAAATAAAAATTTAAGGAAGTGCAAACCTTCTAAAAGTGTAAAAGCTACCATGGTAAATAACTTTTGTATTCTTGAACACCCATTTTATCTTCCTCATTTCTTCCCCTTTTCCCCTTTGGGGCTATGGCAGAGGAGAACAACAGATGGTTATCAGTCAAGAGTAACTAAGGAAACCACAAAACCTGCCCCAATTGCTATGGAGACAGCCATTTCTGTGCTTGGTATGCACTATTTGTTACATCAGCAACCAGAGACAGTTTAAAAAAGGAAAAAAAATTGTTCTGAAGCACCTGATATTGAAAGGAAATCTTGGGGGTTTGTGTATTTGTCCTTGTGGGAAGTGGCAGGAGTAGTCTCCATGTTCATTTGCCACTCGGGTTTTGCTTTAAGCTGATCTGATGGCTGGTTTTTGACAGCAGCATTTTGATTTGTAATACAAATACTCAGAGTAAATATTTAATACTTCTGAGTAGTCTGCAGAATAATTATTTATAAGCAGTTCTTCCTCTTCAAATCTGATGTCCCTCCCTCTTTGAATTTAACAACCTGGCAGCAGAGGTCGGGTGTGAAAACTGAAGAATGTGACTGTGCCCAATTATTTCAGGCAGATGAGCTGTTTCTGCACAAAGCTTCAACCGTGGCTTTTGGCAAAACCACATCTTTGGGAAACAACAAAAAAGGAATTTCGGAACACATGTAAAAGTCTCAGGGGGAGAGATTGCAGCTTGATCACAGCAGCTGTATCAATTTTTTCAATTTTCTAATATAAGCAAGCTCTTATAGAATGATTTTAATGAAGCATCAATAAGGAGTAAAAAATTAAAAGTGAAAAAATGCATTAAAAGCCACTTTGAAAGAACTTCATATTATTTTAGTGTAATTGAATTTAATGCTACTTAAAAGAACCATCTTTTCCCATTTACTGGGGCTTCCTTATCAATTCATTTGAGGGTAAGGACTTTAGATTGGTATGTGAGAAATTTTACATAGATGTGTTGTTGTCACTTTCTTTTGAGATTTTAATATTCTTTAAGTTATGTTAGGACATTAAATGTTATAGAGTGTATCTAATTCTTACAGGTTATTGAAGAGCTTAAGTATTATAGTGTAAACTTTACAGGAAAGGGATGGCAGAGACCCAGCAGTCTGTATTAGAAATGAAATGGAAAAGGCTTGGGAAAAATGTTGCCCAAGCAGAGGTTATTTTGGAGATACAATTAACAAAATTAATTCTTTTTCTAACAATGATTCTATAATAAGTTACAGTGAATTTGCCTTCCTGTGAAATGGCTATTGACAATTCCTTTAAATGCTTTAGTGATACAATACCTTTAATATGGATATTTCTGGTTAAAAATGCAAGTCTTTTATTAATGAGGTAATGGCTCTTGCCTAATTTCAGATCTACAACAGTAGATATCATCTATAACAGTAATTTTGTATCTGTAACTGCAGAACCTTTGTAAATATGCAACTATTATAACCGTGCTTTTTTTATGCTAAACATATGAAATGTGAGAAGCAAAGAAACCTGAACAGTATTTATTATGATACTTGTTAATGCAGGCTTTTATTTAAGAATTTAACTAGATTTTGGGCAAAATATAGAAAGAGGTTATAGTAATTTAACTACTGTCACAGTATAATTAAACAACAGATTAGCACTTGAGCTCTGTAGTGGCCTTGGTAGTGTTCGAAAATGAAAAAAAAAAAATCCCTCACTGAATAAAGTACAAAACACTGCTTATATAGTTCAATACTGTGAAATGTTGATGCTTGAAGGGCCTCTTCTTCATGAATGTGAGTGTGGCTAACTGGAGAAAAAATACTGAAAGCTTTTATATAGGCACAGGTTAGTTGGTGTACTGTGAGGAAACCTTGCTACTAATATAAATGCAGGGTTTTAAACACTAACTGGTTTTTAATGTTAATAAAAGATGAGATTATTTCAGTTTTGGGAAATTTCACCCTGCATGACTCGAATTCTTTAGCATTTTAGAATAGTTTTATGTTTTAAAAAAATATCTTAAAGCTAGTAGCATGATAACAATTATATCAGCTTTGTTGCTGGAGATTTTTGTCTCTCAAATGCATTTCAAAAACTAAATATTCCTTATTGTTGTGAGCAAAACCTTCAGGGCTCAGTATTTAAAGGATTATTTCAAGTGGCAAAAGAATATCAACATTGTAAAACCCTATTCCTTATGAATATTGTCGTAAATTTAACTATCGTGTAGGATAGATAATGCACAAGTGTAGATGGATAAGCTGGAGTTAAATCTGTCAGGGAAATGTTTTAGACATTTAAAGTGGTGTCTTGGCCAAGCCTGAGACTCTCCCGTGATATAAATCCATTAGGACGCATTCCTCATTTCTTAGAAAGGTGATTTGTATCCAAGTTGTTTTGTTTTTTTAAAGAAGCATCAATTTTAAGTTTGACAGTGATCAATCCATTGCATGCAATTTAGTCACATAATTTTCCTGCTTTTTAATAAAAACTGAGAGTTGGTATTGAGCCCTGCTTAGAGGCAGATCATAATACGTGTGGCTTTATGTATTATAGCTCTACCCTGTGAAAGATGCTTTTTCCTCTGAATGGTTTTATAAATTCTTGCATTGTTTATAAGCATCTGTCTGTGTCACACTCCACCTAAATCCCATTTGCCCATTCAATATTTTCCTTGCTTGAGTGCTTTGCTCCCTTCTCTGAGGTCTTCTGGTATTGCTCTTTGTTATCTGTTCGCATTGTCTGGTTGCTAATTGCCTGTCATGGAGATCTGGGATCCCTGGAGCCTCTTAGGTGAGGTCAGGGATGATAATTCAATCACTGGGTTTCCCAGGCTGGGATCTCAGCTCCCTGCCGTTGGAGCAAGGACCTGTTCTGGACACGTCACCAAGTCCAGTTCTTTGTGTGTGATCCTTGAGAGATCTGGCATTTAACCCGAACACTTTCACCCAAATTGAAGTTAGTTATCCATGTCACTTAGCAAAACTTGGAAGTTCAAAGTTTGGTGGTGTTTTATTTGTTTATGCCTTGGCTTGTATCTCTTGTAACGTGCCATTGCATGGCTGTTTCACACAGCTGTGGTTTCATTCATCCTTCAGCCTCTTTTAAATACACTGGCTCACTTTTTCAGCGTGAGAATGCTATTTTCTTCATAGGCAGTCGAATCACTTGGTAGTTTTTGATAAGATCTGAGCTTAGAACGCTATTCCTTCAAAAGGTAGGAGTAAATGGAGGTATGAAAAGTGATTTTGTCATTTTAAAATTGCTTTAAACCTGAGTTTTTGGCATTCGACCCTTTGTCGCCAATACATTGCACCTCAAGTGTACGTAACATCCTGTTTGTAATCTTCAGGAAAAGTTTTTCTGGAATGGCTACGAGTGCTAACAGCTAGAGGTGGCATTTAAATCTGAATCAAGGCTTCTGCTGGCCAAGACCGTTTTTTAAATTTCCCTGTGAGCCTGGAGCAGCTGATCTGTGTCTCAGGTAGCTGACTTGTGCTCTGTGCGTGTGAGTGCTCTGTTCAGAAGGCAGCGATGGAGAAATGGGAGCGGTGTCACCTGTTCCTCAGGGAAATGTATGTGCCACCTGTTCTGAAATATTGGTACTTTTTTTTTTTTAATTTAAGTTGAATTTTTACTTTCTCTGCATATGGTTAGTTTTATTCAGGTAAGATGTTCCTCTCAGCAAATGTCAGGCATGTCTGTTCTGCCCCTTGATGAGCTGCAGGTACAGCCTACCCACACTGAGTATGTGATCTGGCTGCTGGCCCATATCACAGGGGTTTTATTTTGTCTTCATAGGTGTAAAAGTATGTGCTGAACACCTGTCTTTGCCTTTCTGTAAGACTTTACCTAAAGTTTTCCCAAATCTTTAAACTTAACACATTGTCTTGGAAAGAAGAAAGTGTTTAGATTTTAAACTCTCAGATCTTTAGTCTCGACTGAAACACTCACCAGAGTGTTGCACAGATGCAAAGAAATAGGATTTCCGTCTTTACACACGGAGAAATAAATGGGGAGGTGGAGGGTCTTAAAACAAGCCATGCCTGATTTTAAGAAAACTAACAGTTCTCTTCCTTTTGAGAAGAAATTCTCATGCTTTGCATTAAAGGCAGATGTGAAAGTGTTGGTGTGATAGATATCAGGAGATGTGAGCTCTGGGACAGAGGAACTCTAAAGTGTGGATCTCTCCCAGAGGCTCTGCAGACTTAGTTCATGGGCCACAGAACCAGGGTGCCTCACTAATGAATATTTTCCCTATTTACTGACCATCCTGCTAAGTGTGTGTCTTCTGAGCATCTGGAGGTTTCCCTTGCTGTGTCCTGTGCATCGATCACACAGACTAAACCTGGTTGTTAGCACTGGCATGACTGGACCTCTCGAAATATGATTAAGATGATCATTACGCTTCTTCAACAAAAATCAATCTATGAGAGTAGTGTTTTTTTAAAAAAACCCAATACCCACATAGGAAGGCCTTTAATCAGAAGGCTTTGTGACTAGCACACTGGGTTTATTTGCTTATTTTAGTGTATTTGACAGAAAAATCAATATTATAACTCAAATAAAAATATGCAGTATACAGTGCTTCCCGTAGGAGAGGGAGAGGTGATTCTCAAGTTGAGCTCTCTTTCTCTTCGTCATGTTAGCATGTGCCAACGTTATGCTTAATAAAGCTAAGTGTAAAATACTTAGTCAAGCAGTTAAATATAAATATAAACATTAAATATAAATAAAACAGTTATATATTGAACTCACTTGAAGTTTATTCCTCTTGAAAACGCACCATCCTTTCTGCTTGAGCCACAAATTTTTGACAACCCACACAATTAAACAGGGATATCAGAAGAAGCCATTCAGCAGCCAAAGGCCCTCCCAGCATTCAAAAATACAGAGGTTTTAGCATCTTAGTTAGGTGGTCAGGGGAGCAGAGAGAACATAAATATGTATGATTATATTTACTTACACATGCATGTATGCCCTGCATGAACTATTACAGAAAAATCCCTTTTGGATGATTGTTTGTCCCGGTGTCTGTCGGTTTAGGAGACATTGCTGGAGTTTTGCCAAATTCACAAAGTTCTCTGAAGTTACAAGAGCCATGAGAAACCCTAGTTGGGCTTTATGCTTCCTAAGCTTTTTAGTAGACCTTAGAGTGTCTATGGGTTTTCCTGTGCTTTAAATCATAAAAAACGTGCTGTTCATTGACACCACACTACGGCACAAAGGGTGAGTTTCCCATAGGTGTCAAATACATACATACTCAAGATGTTCAGAGTCAGTAGATCAAACTCAGTCTTTAAAGGAATTTATAAAGATTGTATTTTCTCTGTCTGTGCTCTATTATAGTAAGATGACAAATCTCTATGTAGACCAAAAATTAGATAGAGCAAATAAGTGGAAAGAAGTTGGTCAAACTATACAACCATATTCTACATGGTGTAATAGATTTGCTATAATTCCATATATATATATATATTTAATAGAAAAGAGGCACAGCAATGCAATCTTTGTATCTTTGTTCATAATATTTTACATCCACAGTACAATAGATCTCTGTCTCACCAGATTTAAAGTTTATGCTGTGCAAAGGGCAGTATCGTATAAAGTCAGGAGCTTGCCTCTGTTTTTTCATGAAATGCAGATATTTTACTTAGATGTGGCTAGATACATAATTTTATTTCTTTAAGTGTAAAATTTAAGGGATCAGATGTCAGAAAATGTAATCACTGGGTTTTAAATTCCAACTTTAATTTTTTTAAGCAAAAGAGACAGATGTAGCTGCACTGCTGTGTCCACATGTATTGCAAAATACATTTAAATCATGCGCATACAGGGAGACAAATGAGAGAACTCCGCCATCCGAATATTAAATTACACATTTTGAAGCAAAATAGTGGTTTAAGTGTACATGTGTATAATGCTTTTTGTCACTGGATTGCTCTCCCTGATGCAGTTAGGCAGGATCTGTATTTAGTCAGAAATCTTTCAATAGAACGGGCTACCAGATGGGACCAGTAACAATGCAGAGAGGCATCGAACCACCACAGACATTTGGTGCTTAGAATAATAAAAAGACTATAAAATTAGATTAGTTGAGTCTAATTTGGAATTGGTATATTCCCTGTGCACTCTCACAGCTCTTGGGTAGATAAAGCCTGGAGATTTAGTACTGTCAGGACAGAGGACTCCAACTTCCAGTAAAAGAAAAAACGGCATTCTGGGAGGTCACGGAGGGCAGCACAGTGACCTCCAATGATTTACAGGCCTTTAGCTTAATGAAATTGTTTCAGTGACATGACGGTAAAAGCTCATAATGGATTGGATGCCCCTAATGTAATGAAATTACTCCCTTCTGCCTTAAAAAAAAAAAAAAAAAAGAAAAGAAGAAAAAAAAAAAGGCGCAATTAATATTTACTGAGACCTGACAGGCTTCAGTGTGCGGCATCGTGCAGCGCTGTCAGACAGCCGTGAGCAGAGCCCCAGCAGCAGCGTGGCAGCTGAGCAGGCGCTGCGAGGGGGTGGAGGGACACCTCGGTGACGGGGAAGCCCCAACCTGGCGCTCCGAGACAGCTCTGCCCGTTACCAGCCTTCATCCTCCTCTCCCTTCCTTCCTGCAGGCAACTGGACAACAACCAGATCAGCTGCATCGAAGATGGAGCCTTCCGAGCCCTGCGCGACCTGGAGATCCTGTGAGTTGACTTGGCGTGCGGTGCTGGGGCAGTGGGGGGGTGGCTGTCCCCGTGCTGCAGTGCTGGCTGAGTCTGGGGGCTCCCACCTCGGCCCCCTGGTGCAGGTGGCAAAGCCAAACCTCACAGTTCCCCCTGGGCTGGGGTTATTGCTAATTAAAGCACAATAGACGAGTTCTCCGCTGCCGCTCCTGAGGAGCAGAGATATTGCTGTGCTCGCTGCTGCGTGGAGCAGATGGGCTTCAGCAGCATTCCAAGTGCGTCCGATGTGTGCTCTGCAGCCACTGACCTGCCCGGGGCTGCCTAATGCCGAGCAGCCGATGGGTAACAGGTTCGTGGGGAACAATATTATGAGATATCTGACCATTGCCCTAGACAAAAAGCTGTTTGAAAGGTGTTCTGTATGTAAGAGGGAGGAGAGACGGGCGTTTGGCAGGCTTGTTCAGTGCAGTCATTGGCTTTTGGGGAGGATCCTTCTCTGAGGGCTGAAATAACACCACGTTGTGCTCTTCATGTACCACAAACTTTACACGTCGGCTGTTAAAGCTGCAGCACATACCGGGGAAAGAGAGGCAAAGGCTTTGACAGTGCAAGCTGACTCTAACAGAGAAGCAGCATATTAGATTTAGATTACAGTCATTGTAATGTAAATCCAGTATTACCCAAACTCGGTATCTGAGCAGATAATTTGCTTATTACTGATAGTTACTCGTTCACTTAAAGACCTTTTCTAGAATAGGTTTTCACTGTATGAACTGATATAAAGCTTTTCCTGTCGCCTCAAAGTTAATCCTGCAAAGCTGAATGTTAACACTTGTGAAAGCACATAGTTCTAAGCCGAAATGGAAGGGGCTGGGGGTAACACACGACCTCTCCAGAACTGAAACCCTCGGCGTGTGACCTGGAGTTGGTGCTGGACCAGCACTGACACAGTACACACTGAAGTACAGGAGGGAAGGCCTGCCCAGAGTGCTGCAGAGCTTGCCCTTAAATTACATGGGATGAAACAGCAAATGGTAGGTGCTTAAAATAAGCACCTGCCTCACACGCTCCTGGCACCTGGAGACTCAGCAGAGTCACGACATTGCCTTTGGCTGCTGAGAGCAGGCAGAGCAGTGGGGTGTACGGGCAGGGCAGTGGATTGTACGGGCAGAGCAGTGGGGTGTACGGGCAGGGCAGTGGGGTGTACGGGCAGGGCAGTGGGGTGTACGGGCAGGGCAGTGGATTGTACGGGCAGGGCAGTGGATTGTACGGGCAGGGCAGCGGGGTGTACAAGCAGAGCAGTGGATTGTACGGGCAGGGCAGTGGATTGTATAGGCAGGCCAGTGGGGTGTACAGGCAGCTGTTCCCACACACCACAGGGGTCTGAGTACACGTGTGACAATACAGGGAACTCTTCCCCAGGGGCTCTACCCACCTTGTGCTGATGCTCAAGGGAGTTCTGCCACCAGAGTCAGCACCAGCTCAGTGGTCTGAGGGACCCGGGAGTGGTGGCTGTGTCTGTCACGGCCAGCTGAGGTGCCTTTGACCCCTCTGTCTCCCAGGCTGGGACACTGATGTTGATCAGATAGTATGTGTTGCTCATATTGAGTTAGCAGTAGCTTTCTGATGAGTTTCTTATCTGGGAACTTACGTTTTCAAGAGTATTGTTCGAATTCTATATTAATAGCACTTTTCAGAAAAAGTAATGCATTACCACTATAAAGTTTTATGTGTCTGTCAGATTGAAAAGTCCGCTGTGTGGTGAAAGAAAGGAAGAAAAGAAAAAAATTAACTCCTTTAAAAATTAGCTTTTCTTTTTCTTTTTCTTTTTTTTTTTGATGGACTGATTTTCCATATCTGCAGAGAGTGAATCAATCCTCCCCTGACAGCAGACTGTGCTATAACTTTCACCGAAATAGGTTGGACAATAAATGGAGCCTTTTTCTGTAAAATACTGAGTTCTGCAGGCTCTGCAGAAGTTGCTGGGAATGCATCCCTTCTCCCCAGGATGTAGGAAATGTTGAATTTGTTTATTTACCTCTCTGCTTTTAACTGGTTAATGCTATGCCAGTTATTTTTGGGTGGGAGAAGAGGAGGATATATAAAATACATCATAATCAGTTCTTTAATGCATTTTTAATTTCAGTGTCAGACACACTGCTACAGGAAAAATCAATCTCAATTCTAAAAGATGAGAAAATAGATTGATAGTATCTATTTCTAAACTTATTTTTCTTGCAGTCACAAAATGTGAGTTTTATGCCTCCAACCTAATACAATTTTTTTCTATGTTGTTCTTCAAAGTCTGAGCATTTGATCTCTCTATCAAAATAAATTTGCTAAATGCCCCAGAGAATATCATATCTTCAGTTGTAAAATAGTCCTAAGTGTTAAAATTTAAAATGATCTGAACCATCAAAGAACCTTAACAAGTGAAACCACATTCCATCATTTCAGATACACCGTGCATTTTGCGCAGATACAGTTTAACCTGTAATGCAATATGTAGAAAATATTTAACCATTCTGGCAAAAAACCCCTTAATTATTTGTTTGAATAGTTTGCGAGGGTACCAAATAATGTATTTCCTCTTTATCTTATCAAAATCCTGTGACCTTTTTGATATTGAATGTTTCCATTCCTGCATCTTTTCTCTGCGCGAGCCGCCCATCTACAGAATTCTAAATTCTGTTGAGAACTTGGGGCTGAGATGAAGTGCTTTGCATTACTGAAAAAATAAACTAAGAATGCTTTCTGTAGAAACACTCTGGTTTCTGGATCACACTTCTCACTCACCTTGAGTTCCTCAAAAATCACGAGTGCAAGGAGCTTTGCAGTTCAGTAGGTGTAGGAAGAGAAGGAAGTGCAGTTATCCTTCACAGTGAAGAGCACGCCATGGTCCGTGTTATTTCTGTTTATTCACAAGTTGTTTTCTCTTACTATTTTTGTTTTCTTGGTTTTGTGTTATGAACATGTTCCTGTACCAACAAATAGCACAGAGGTAGAGATGAAGATGACACTGAAGTTTGTGCCTAATTTCAGTGCTTGACGTGGTGCAGTGAGTTGTGAAGTTCAGCTGCCGGTTGGATCAGACCAAAGCAATGCAGCTCCCAGTGCAAACACAGGCTTTTTGTCACTTCTGTGTTTATGAGCCTCTGTGTTTGGAATGCCATGAAAGGTGTCCCTGATCCTATGGTCTCACCTAATGCAGGTTCCAAGTGCTACTGCCGACACTGAGTTTTGGGTTAAAAGATGCAAAAATGTTGAGTATGAAGTGCTTTGGTGCCTTCTGTGGATTGTCTTTGCCCCTGCAGCAAGGTGAGAATGATGCCTCAGAAACAACAGGCAGAACTGGCATGCTTACTTAAACATCCTTTCCTGGTAGTTCTGCACTGGGGCTTGTTTTGTTCATTTTTTGTGTCAGATTTTATTCCCATTAAGGTTTTGGTTTCTATTTGTTGATAAAATAGGGATTTTTCATGTTGACATACTTCCTTTCCCCCTTTTTATAAGATGATAAAGCATATTTCAGTGGGTTTGGTCTTGCATTCCAAGACAAAGAAAGGTGTGTGCAACAACTAAAACAATAATAAAATATAAAAGGCGCATATATTCGTAGATGATTGGCAAAAGCTATTAACTATCTTATGACCTGATGGAATAGAAATGCACAGGAACGTTAAAGAAAACTGGTGTGAAACCTAAAGCTTTTTTTAGTAGGAGCAGGTTTTCTGCTCTGCTTAGTTCTTACTTATGTCCTGTGGGAATTACCTGGCAATAACAGTATTATTAGAAATATGTATTAGTGTAGCCATAAGCATGATTAAAAGTTATAAAAAAAACTCCAAAAAGATTATTAAAAAAACCCAAACCACTCCGAAGTAGTCTTCAAAATGAACTTGGCCAGTATTCTCTTATGGTGTGTGACCGTATCATTCATATCGTTGTAGACTAGAAATTAGTCCATAGCTTTATTTCCAAATGTGCAATATTATGAAGGATAGGAGATAAAACTCTTTGAGAGCTCAGAATTTCACCTCCAGTCCCTTAGGATACGTGAATAAAAGGAATTAATTTCAAGGTGGTTCAACAAGCTCAAACTGGATACAGTAGTAATATCAAGTGACCGGAAGAGCTGAACAATTTTTCTCAGTAAGAAACAGAACTCAATTTAGCAAAAACCCCTTTAATTTATTTATCATTGTTTTGTCTCTCTGGGGTAGCTTGAAAACTGTGTGGTGACATGGCAGTTATACCATGTGGGCAGCACAGAAAGAATTACGAGTCACTGTTGACAACTTAGGTGGAGTATTTTCTTTCCTTTATATTGTAAAAGCTGTTTTTGCTCCTGCTTTATAATGATAGCCAGAGGGACCGGAGGTTGAACACATTCTGTTTGTTGCACAAGATTTTATCCTACCAAGAGCTAATCCTGGGAGGTCTGCGGATAGGATTCTATTAAAGACGGCAAATGAGTTCTTGCTGTACAGAGCTAGCACAGAATGATTTGGGGGGTTTGTTTGTTGTTAGTCATGTTAATTGTAGGTCTTTCACTTAATAGCACTGTGTCTGAAAATCCTCCTTCCTGAGCTCACCTGCTTTTTGAAGTGAATGAGCATGGAGTCTTTAGCAACAAACTATGCAGGCGGGGTTCCACCATTCCACTTCAGACACTTGAGCGTGAAAAACCATGGTAACTCCTTCACAAATAATACTGAAAAAGTACAAATACAGACATCCAAATATTTGCAACTTCAATTCCAAATAAGCCCTAAATATTTTATCATAAAAAAAAAAAGATTGTGTTTTTTTTTTCTGATCGCAAAACGTAATAAAGGAAAACACGCCACCCTTCCATCTGCGAAATCTTGAAATGAAAATGATAGGAGTCTTAGAAATTAAAGTTGATGTGTCAGTGTTTGTATATAGAACCTCATCTCTCCAAATATTTCTGCCTCACTGCTGTTCCTGCTCCCTGACAAACCCGCAGAAGCACAGAACTCCAAGGGCTGTGCTGGCATTTCCGAGCTCTGCTCCGGCCCCAAGCCATGTTCCGCGGGACACAGCACGATCTGTCAGACCAGTCTGGTCTGCAGCCCCCAGTTCTGTGCATTGTCTGACACATCCAGTCATTGAAGCACCTTACCAGTGGAATAGGGTTATTCCTGCTTTCCTTGTTTCGATCCAGTGTGTTGCTGTTACAAAAGATTCTGTTTCATAAAAGATTGAGTCCAGTTTCTGATGGAGTGTCATGGATGAGTTTGCTCACTCCCTTTTGTCATAGCAAACTTTTAAGAACTTTTCTGAACAGGAATTAATATTTTGTGCTAGAGCCAGGATTTAATTGTTCCTAAGGTTGCCTCTGTACGCTGACCACTCAGTTATGTAGTCAGTTTTACTTATTTGCAAACTGCTATTCTGGGCATGTCTTAACTAGATAGAAGATTTTTATTTGCTTTCCCAACCTGGAGAGACAGGGAATGAAAGTCATGACATAATTCTAAATATATGAGATGTCACTGCTTAATGAAAGCCTGAAAATGCCACACAGATGTGATTTCCTCCTCTATTCTGCTAGAAATTACGGTCAGTTGAGGCAATCAGGATCAAATTTGAACTCTGTAAATTGTGTTCCTATAACTGATACCAAAATGCCTAAATACAATAATGAAAATGAGAATTCTATCTAAAATGATGTGTATAGCTGGTGTACTTATTCATACAGTAAAATTAAAATTATGGGGGTTTTGGTTTGGTATTCTTATAGGTTTGGTTTTTGGTTTATTTGGTTTTTTGTTTGTTGGGTTTTTTTTTCTCTTACCCAAAGGTGTGTGTTAGCTCGAATTTATGTAAATTAATAAAAGTAATTTAAAATCTTTATTTACTTCATCAATCAACGTGTAAATAATATGTGTAGTAAAAAGAAAACTGAAGGGAGTAACTGCTAGCAGTGTGTGAGTAATTGAAGTATCTATCTGTCAGTTAAAATTAGGTGAAAACCAAGGAATTTGGCATCTAAGAGTATCCTCAGTTTTCTGTGTTGAGCTTGTCTCACAAATTATGCCAGAGGAAGAACAGCAGTTGATTTGGCATTTGAGAAATGGTGCACTCAGAATATGGAGGTGTCAACGGGCAAATGGGAATTTCCACTTTTCCTTGCTCTGATATTTATTAGACTGTCCTGGAGTTTATACCTTCCCTGTTCTTCTTGTGTCACCGTAGGTCTGTAAGGGAAGGAGAAATGCTCCTGAAGAACCTGGCTGCTGTTATTACAATTTCAGTTTTATAAATCAGAGATAAGATTAACTGCAGAAATGCCTTTTCTGGTGAACTTTTAGAAAGGCACTGCTCCCCCCCCCCCCACTGGACCCTGGGGAAATGAGATGCACAATCAGCATAAAGAATTGATGGAGGGAAGATGGGGTGCTTACATGGTTGCTGGATAAGACATGTTTTTATTTGCTGATGCATGTCCGTGGGAGATCTGGTGTCGCCGCTCGAGATGTGGAAGTGAAGGCTGAGATAACCTCTGTTTGCAGCAGATTACAAATGGGAGGTTGGAAGTACAGCCTGGTGAAGGGAACACTGTCCAGATGGCACCGTGGTGACAGGCTTTCTATCAAAGACCAGCCGAGATAAAAGAAGAGTGGCTAAAAGAGGGTCTCTGAAAATCACTGGTGCCTGTTACAGATGTAATGTTACTCTCTCTTTTATGAGGAGAATATATTTGCATAAATTCATTGATCAGTGATTTTGCTAATCCTGCCGCATTCCAGGCATGTCCTTGCAAATTGATGAACATTCCTCTCGATCCTCAGTGTGGGTCCCTAATTGTGTTACATATTTAGAAAAGATGGATTTTTCCCTTCCTGGAGCATATGTAGTAGTTGAATGCTGTGCTCATTCTCCTTCCCTGCCCCATTAGGTTGGAGGGTTTTTTTCCCCTTTAGGAATAGCCTGGAGCCGTACCGGCTGCAGAACTTATCAAGATAAGAACAGTGCCAGGTTAGAATTATTGGTTTCATGAATCACTGACCAATATGCTTTTCGAAGAAGCCCAGCCTTTATGGGTTGTGTGGTTTAAGCCCTTCATTGGTGCTGCAGTCACTGCTCTGAGAGATTCCAAAGTCAAAACTCCAGGAGACACAGAGATTTCTGGCAAACCTTCTCTGCCATGATATTAATTGTTTCATTTGCATGCTCTGCTCATCTTGTGACCTGCCCTCCCTCCCCTTTGACTAATATAGTTTCTTCATCAGTAATATAAAAGATGTAGAACAAGCATTTTGACGGTTGAAAGTCGAATGAATGTGAACGACTTAATCCAGAGGACACTCAACTGTGTATTTAATGCAGGCATGCGGCTCAACACCTTAACCAAGAGCTGGGCTGAAGACTAGGACGGGAATAAAACTCCTTGCTGGTAGAGGTGACACAGTTCTGAAGGACCTTAACGAGTTCAAGGCAGATAAACAGTCATTTTATGCCGTACTTTGCAGTTGGTTGTTTATATGACTCCCCAAAGCAGCAGGATGACGGTAGCTGGATGTAATTCTGTCGGCATCAACAGCCTCTTGGGCTGGGGGAGGAGGCTGCATGTCTCTGTAGCACAGGGTTCTGTGATATCAATATCAGATATCCCAGGATGTTCTCAGCCTTTCAGTGACACCGTTTGGGGTCCAGAACTGGTGGTGTGCGTGGGAATCCCTCTTGCTCTGTGGTCAGTCACCACAACAGTGAAAAATGAAGATTTTGAAAAATGTTTCTAATCACTAAACGGTTCCCTTCTCTTTTTCTGTGTGCAATTAAAGGCATTGTTTATACCTAAACATTTTCATCTTTCTCAGAGGTTGCTTTTTTCCCTCTACTGTGCTGAGTACAACAACATGGACAAAGGCTCTGAGCCGCAGCCGGTCTTTATGCAAGGGAGGACTCAGAAGTCTGTTTCTCTGGAAAGAGAGAGTAAGATTACGATGGGAGATCTGCATACCAGCATTGCTGAGCTCCCAATTCAAGCAAAGTGTCAAATATTTCACCTTAAACTGTAGCTGCAGGAATCAGGGTACTATGCATTACTTATTACTGGCATAATCCAATGTTTTAGGCTAGGACAATAATATTGTGCCTATAGTAAATTAGAAATCTAGTCAATAATGTGTAGATAGTTACCTTGGAAGTGAGGTAGATAACTACAGCTGCACCTGAAAAACAAAGCATTGGTAGAAACTTCTCATCTAAAGATCAAATTGTGTCTTTTTTTCCTGTTGTTCACAAGGTTATGCATATAATATAAGTATATATGTGTGCAAGTATATGTGATGACAAAAGCATGTATATTATGGTTAAATAAGGAAAAATAATTTTTAAAACTTGAAAAAGAAAGGCATATGATTAGTATAAATTAGACTTTATTTATGTAACATATCCATTTCTGGGTTTAAGAAAAAAAAGAAAATTTAAGAGCTGCTTTAAGGGTGGAAGTATAAAACAATGTCGAAGTCATTTGAAGACAAATAGTCACAATTTCTGTGTTAATTAAGTTACCATAAATGAAGCAATTTCATGTTAACTGGTTTAATATTTTTGAAGTGGAATGACATTTTTTACATTTCTGTTTTGGGGTGAATAATCTGAATACATTGGTTTTGGCTGTACGAGTGATGGATGACCATGCCTGGGACATCTGCAGATCCTTAGAAACAAATTTTAAGGTGCTTTAAGGTCATCCAGAAACCTTTGCTGTGATGTACCAGGTTGCTCTTTAGTGTTTTAGGGGTATGAGAAAATAGCTCAGTCAGTTGGAAAAGCATCAATGGCTACATAAAACCATTGAAGGGAACAGGGAACAGTCGTGCCATTAATTCCTAAAAATTGCACACATCCCCTCGTCCTCACAGTGCTGGGTGGGGTGAGACATCAGTGGTCTGCAAGTGCCAGACTGTTGCTCAGAGTGGGATTTCTTTGAGTGTAGTAGAAGAGAAGCTGATGGCTGTGCTGAAGGAGAACATACCCAGCAAGGTCTCGGTTCGCCATCAGTCTTGGGTTGTGCCTGACACCACATGGGCTTTGTTGGGAGAAGGAAGTGTGGGAGAGCAGATCTTGCTTATGGCTATCAGCCTTGGACTTGGCTCCCGCGATCGATAAATTGCCGCAATGCAGCATCTCTGCGGCGGCGCCCGAAGGCCGCCGAGGAGCCCCCGTTGGTGCAAGAGGCGGCTGCGGGCTGGGCGGGCTCTGGGGAGGGGGTTGCCCCCGCCGCAGGCACCCCCACGCTTCCTACTGGCTCCTTGGGCAATTTCAGCGGTGTCTTAAAAGGGTTGGGTCCATTTCGTCTGCGAGACACCCCGTCTGCCCGTCCACGGGCAGGGCGTTAAACCAGGTGAGGCGCTTCAGTCGCACTTAGGCTGAAACGGTCAGGACAGACCATCCACCATGGCAGGTATATTTTATTTTGCATGCATGCAGATATTGCCGAGATTCAGCCATGTATGGACAATGTCTGACTCCTTTTATTTAGCTAATGTAGAATATTCCTGAACAGATCATCATGAGCGCGTCGAGTTTTTTTCTGTGCGTGTTTTATTTTGCGCTTTTTCACTCTGTGGACTGAACGCAAGTGAAACGCCGTGAGTATTTGCTATTCCAATTGTTATGGTTTCTTAGCTGTATTGCACAGGCATGCATGAATATGAGCAGGTAGTGCTGCTTCTCATGGGCAGGTGGTGTTTGGGAGAAATGTAAAAATTGGAAAGATGGGCATTTTTAAACATGTTGACCTTTTTCTTGTGTGATGCACACAAGCGCTGTCTAATGTCTTATTAAAATAAAATCCTGATGGAAAGCAGATCCCTTTACAGCTTCACCAAGAAACATGTAATTGCCCTTGTCTAGAAACTACGTGTAGTCTTTGTTCTTTCAAAGCATTTCTTTCCTCTATAAATGTAACTGTTCCTTAACAACTGTTTGTACATGCAAGTCTAAATTCACAGAGTGTGTATACATTCCCTATTTCATTCATGTGGATTTAAATTAACCTTAATTTCCAGCATGTGTGATTTGCAGGTAGAGGCATCATATACTATTAGAATATAAAATTATTTCACAAATATCTTCTGAGTGTCTTTGCATTTTGGGGAGGCAATTCTGACAGTCAAGGTGAAGTGTTCTCTCTTTGAAACATTTGGTTCTTTTCCTTCCTCTGCTGTCCAAAGCCAAGAACTGCCTTTGCAGTTCAGTGCTGCACCATGCCCATTGTCCTCTTGCTGGAGCGATGGAAGATCTCTTCCTGCTGCTCTCTCCCAGTGGAAATGCCATGGCCTTGGGAGCTGAGGGGCAGCTGAGACGCTGAAATCAGAGCAGCTACTCTGGCCAGAGGAATAAGGGGCATTATTTTGCCTGCAGGACCTAGTAGTTCTGCTGTTGGGGGAAAATGCAACTCCGAGGTTCTGGCAGCCCTGTGGATTCCCATCGCCCGCCTCGTACACGGCATTAGTAAAACCTTCTCACTGATACTCAGGCTAAACTGCCACCAGTGCCGTGTCATTTGCTGTGTGTGCATGTACCTGTCACATGTGGGGCTGGTGGCTCGTCCCTCTTTGTTCCCAGTGGCCAGCCCTGGACCTGCAGCACCCGCAGTCCCGCGGGCGGTGCCGCATTGCGGCAGGAGCTGAGGTGGCCACAGGCTGCCACAGCGACCAACCCACGGAGACCCAGTGTTGCCACACAGCCCCTTCCATGCAGAAGACCATTTTTATCACTTTTTCCAGCTTGGAAAAAGACAACTAATTTCTGTGTGCCACTTGGAATGGGTTTTCTGTTCCTGGGATGTGACACGGACCAGCATGAAAAGGCTGTGGTTATCACGGAGGGGGAGGCTGTCAAAACAGAGGCTTTTACTGTAGCATTAAGGTTGCAGTGTACTGAGACAAAGTAAAACACTGTTTGGAAGAATGGCACAGTTCCTTTCTGATCCAAATTTAATCAGTTTCTTTAGAATTTCTTTTGGTGGAATCCTGTAAGAAAACTGCAGCACTCAGCTGACTGAATGCTGAAACCTTTTAGCCTGGAAATCTCCATCATTAAATGCCTTCAGCCTGAACAAATGACCAAAATTGCTTGCTCCTTTCAAATTATGGAGTTGAACCGTGTTAGTTTCAATTGGATTATGTTTATAAGGCTGCTTCAGCTTCAGAAAGGACTAAACTGAAACAACTGTTCAGGCAGGGACCTGAGAAACTGTTTTATTTTGCTGAAGAATTGATGCATCTAACTTAAGGTTTGTATAATCTGACTCCATCTTGTTGATTCTTTTTCATCTTTTCCATAAACGCAGTCTGGTGGGCTTTCAGACCTCTGTATTCATTGAGAACGCAATCCAGTTTCCATTGATTTTGTCAGGAGTAGCACAGAATCTATAAACAACAGTACCTGACACACATGCAGTTGGGCAACACCAAGAGCCATGTTTAGTATGCGACATCTCTGTATAACCTAAAAATAACCCAAAAAACACATCTCTACTTAACAATGAATTTATAGGAAAGTAAAATAATTGTATTTATTTTAAGTTTGATTATATTAATTCATTGCACAAGAGATTTTCAAATGTATCTACAAAAAAAAACTTAGGGTAATTGGAATGGAATACAATTATATTTTTGATTGCCATGGCTCCTGTGAAACTCTATGCCTAAATAAATAGATTGCAGTGACTAGATTCACTCTCTGCTGAAATCAGCCATGGGATTTGCTCTGACTCCAGCAGACATTGGTCTGGGTATTATGACAGTTGGACTCATTCCCAGTGGTTCTAGGCAATAATATCAGCCCTGAAATTTGGTACCATAGAGAAACATCAAAACTACCCTGATGATGCAAAATGTTTATACAGTGTTTGCAGAAATGCTTTTCTTTTTCTGAGTCCAAGTAAAAATTCTGGATGTAATTGGGATCTAGAGCCACAGCAAGAATTCCCAGTATAGGGTACTGAAAAACATGGAGCCTTTCGACTTGAGAAATTTTCTTGATTAAAAACAAACAAACAAACAAACAAAAACACAACAAAAAAAAAAACACCTGACAACGATTCATTTGCTATTTTTGAGTTTAGAAGAGTAACTCATTGGAGAATCCTTAATTCAAAAATAAAGCGGTGGCAGAATAATTTCAGCCTGCATTCTCTTGTCTTTGCACCAATGCTTTTGTATTTCCATTCAGGCTGAATTCAATTTGTATTTTCTGCCTAGAATTAAAGTGCCATGTAAAAGATTGAAAAGCTGATTGAAATTTCTCAAAAAAAAAGCTTTTTCAACTCTCACCGGGCAAAGATGTTAGAAAGAATTGGGGGATGCAACTGGTTACCTGTGTTTTGTACAGCTATTAGAGGTGATTTGATTGTGGGGGAAAATAGCTGTATCTTTCTGTATGCAGGAAAAGCAACATCCTTAAGGGGAAGCAGTAAGACATTTCATGTAAGACCATGTGAATGACATTCTTGATTTAACATCTAATATAATACACAACCTCAATGAATTTTGTACCCTCTTTCTCTGTATAACTTTTATTATATTTTGTCTCTTCTCTTCTCTTCTCATGTGTCAGTGTAAGCAAGGAAATTCAGGCATAATGATATTTATATATTCATTATAAATGCAGGGCTAAAGGTAACACTGGAAAGGTTTGGCCATAAATCACCAGAATCCTTAATTTTGCTCCTGCTTGTATAGATACCACAATAAAACCTTTGATTGTGCAGGCCAGTATGATTTTTTTCTGGTCTCTTTTACCTATTTGCACTGATTCCTAGGCCCAATCTCTTTAGCTACATAGTTTGCCCAACATTTTCATAGCTAAAATTCCTCCCTTTCTGTCTCCCCTGCTCTGAGCTTCAACTCCTGAGCTCACCAGTCCCAGAGACTCCAACCAGGGCACAGCCAGACTCTAAGAAGAGTTAATTCAGTAATTACAGGATTTAAGTTAATATACCCTAAAGTTATCACTGTGGGCAAATGTGATCATCCTGGTTCTTGCCAGGTGACAAAACAGGCGTTTTAAGTAAAGAATGTGTTATTATAATAACTCAGTTTCCCCAAAGCCTGATGTTTTTGAAATTAATCTCATACCTTCAAGGGGGAAAAAATCCGCCATAAACATCTGGCCTTTATAATAGGCTTAAATAGTTAAAATCTGACAGTTATATGCAAATTAAAATTAGCCACAGAATGGCAAGAACTGGGCAATTGTAGCAGTAAACACTGCTGGCAGTTTTGTGCATAATTCCCTGCTAAGCTTATTTATTTTATTTCTTCCATACATTTCTGAAAGGAACATTTTCTACGTGTCCTTGAAACAGTCATATTTCTAATGTCTGCTTCCCAAGTTAACAATGCTAGAGCCTCTCACCTTGCTGTGATGAGAACACTTGTGAACACATTGTCAAAAGACTCATACTAGAACAGAAACCACAAATTGGCAACTAGTTATTTTTATTTCAGTGGATTTTGCTTGTCACCTGGAGACTATTTAGAACGTTATTTGCCTGGGCTAACATTGTGTTTAAAAATAGCACTTAGACAGTGCCAACTCATTTTAGAGTTGGGTACAAATATTGAGACAAAACCCCAGCTGTTATTGCTTTTGCTGCTAATTTGAGGTGTCAGATCAGAGCTCTGCTGCTGTATGTCAGTGAATAAGGCCCCTTGTGAGATCATTATGTTTTCTAACAGTCGAGAGTAACGGATTAATCAGTGCAGCATCAGTTGCTTTCATTATCTGCCCACATGGTAGTTGTGGGCTTTAACTTAAACAGTCTGTGGGGAGATCAAAGGCTTGAGTACAAGAGGCACTCAGGACTCCCCAGAACTCTGAAGAGATCCAGTTGAGTTTTTGGACGTTGCCTAATGAGCAAAGCTTGGATGCCTTGAAAGTCGAGGGTGACTGTACTCAGTGCTGAGGGATAGAGTGCCAAAGCCATTTTGCTTTTTCATCAGAGGCCATAAGAAGCAGTAAATATTTAATTCAATGCAAATTCCTCCTGACCTGTGTGGAAAATAGCTTTTTACAGCTATTGGAAATATAGCTCCTTTTTGCCCTGCAATCTGAGAGTTAATTACAAACATTAATTATGGCACTGTATAAAATTCAAGTCTTGGTTTTATTACTAAATATAGATTTAGATTCCCTTTTTGGAATTGCTGCTGTTAGTTATATTGGGTGCTTTGTAAGGGCTGGAAGGGGTTTGAAGTTGTCATCTACTGTCCTGCTCTGGGCCCATCAAATCTCATGCCATTTCTGACAGGAATTCATTTAGTTTCTTATTACAGGTTTCACCTGCTGATGACTGTACAGCTTCTTTCTGTATTTTTCCTGTTCTTATTGTAAAAAATGTTTCCCCTATATCTAATGAAAATTCCCTGGTCTGAAATTGAAACCTGTTACTGCTTTGCTTTAACCCTTGTTTGAACACAAAAACCAGAGAATATCTTTTCCCTTTGCAATGGCTTTTTATGTAGTTGAAGGGAGGCTTAAAAGCAAATTACATGGATGTGCTAACACAGAGATCTAAGGTACTGTCACTGTTAGTGTTAAATTTTGCTGCAGATGCAGTCACCCAGGTTTGTTTCATCTCCAGTATTTCAGACAGACCCTTAGATCCTGCACTTTATAAAGCATAAATACTGATGGTGATGTCTAATCTTGCAGAGGCTCCACAGTTTCAGCCCACACCTACCACTGTGAAAAGATTCCTTCACGTATTTTTATTTACCAACACGACACACACATAGCTTTGGGGTCTTGGAGAAGTTATGTTTCTGGTATTGCCAGGGACAGATTAGTGTTGCCTTCTGAGCTCCACTGGCAACTTGGGGTGGACTGTTCAGCCTGTTTTTGCATCAGTTCACCCACTTTGGAGTAGAAATAACATTACCAAGAAAACTATTTACATGAGAGGTTTAATTATGCTTGGAGATGCCGTGGTTACGTCTGAATAAATTTCCTGTTCTCATTTACTGGATGTATGGTTGCACTGGGGACAGGAGCCTGGAAACCAGGCAGTTGTGGGAGAAGCAGTAATCGGGGAGTCTGACAGTAATTCACTCCTGGGAACGTTACAAGGCTGCAGACACACCGTTTGTGGCTCTCCATTGCATGCACACAGATAATAATCTTGCATTAGGCCCAATTACATGGTGTTATGGACACACAACACGGGGATTACACACCCAGCCACCGAGCACCCCGTGATAAAGCAGTGGTGTAATTGGAGGAGACAGAAGGAAATGTTAGTTGGTTGTGCTCCCAGTGCTGCAGTGCCTGGCAGCCAGTGCCCCACCAGCCCCGTCCCTTTGCTTTGCTGCTCCATTTCAATGTCTCACTTTCAACACACAGGTTTATCACAGAGCAAGGTAACTCGGCACCTTCTCCTTTCCACAGCGTGTTGAGGGAGTTTTGAGCAGGAAAAAGGAACTGGACATCACTGTTTAACTTAGGTTGAAGCCCACAGACACTTGGAAACGTGCTGCCAAAGAGGGCTGGTGTTTGCAGGATTCCTGCTATCAAATCCCATGTGTTAGAAGGCGGTAAAGAATCTACAGTGCCCAAACACAAAAGGTTTTCAAACCCAGAAATCTAGTATATGAGCTGGTGCCTTTGCAGATTTTTCTCCCCATTTACCTATCAGTAAATGAGATTTCCTTCTAACTGAGAATTTTGCCAGTGCTGCAGTGTCCTGTGGTCAGCCAAACGTGACCCGAATGCAGCCTGGCGTGGATCCCCAACCTGAATGGCCAGCACAGCAGGCCCCCAGTAACCATGGGAGATGCTTGTTAAGGCTCGGGGAAAAGTGTGTTCTCAATTTGAATTAAATTTGAATTAAGATTTCTCAATTTGATTAGCTGCTTTGCTAATCAGCTGCAGAAATGGAATGGGAAAGAAAATCAGTCTCTGTTACCGTCAAGTAACAAGGAATATCTTCAGCATCTGACAGGTCTCCGCTGCCCCTTCCATTGGAATCTTTTCAGACCGTAAACAAGAAGCATCACTGTGGGTATGGTGCTGTACTGATGCACAGCTAGTGATCTGTGTACATTATGAAAATGCCTTGTACTCACAAAAATGGACATCTGCATGGCAGGTTTTCCTTTTCGCCATGAAAAACTAGGATACCATAACTTTTTTTTTTTAAGATGGGATGTACCAGGTGGTTTAATCATCAAACAGTGTTGTGTGTTTAACAAAAAACCCAACCCCCCCTATAGATATTCCCACTTGAAGTGTGACTGGAAAACAGTTAGACAGTCACTATTTTACGGAATAGTGAATATTTTAGATAATTCTGTTACATTGTGTAAGTTTTTCTGATATCCTTGCCTGCATATCCTTTTGGTTCATGTCTACTAAATTGGAATAGAGCACATAGATGTATTGTACTGAAAGTAGTATTTCAGATGACAAAGTTGACAGGCATTCTAGTATTTATTTTATGCTCTTAATCACACTGATTGAAGTCCAAGTAATACAAGCAAAATTTCTGTGTGCTCTGAATTAGTCCAAGGGACGTGAAACGATGTTTAGAGTTCATGAGTTTTTAAAACAAAATACTTTATTTTAAAAATAAAGTATTAAGGTTTTAAAGTAAAATACTGTAATATTAGTAGGGTTCAAAATTTATACATTTATAATTTTTTTTCCCCCAGGTTCTCTTCCATAAGAATTTTGTGATTTCTTCTAGCATTAGGAGTATAATTTTTTTTCTGATTCTCATCTGGTCCTGAACACTTGTATTCCTATACCAGAGGGTGGAGAAAGATGAGAAGAATAATGCATAAATATTATCTAAAAAACCACAGACATGACAGTCATTTCTACATGTTAGCGATTTTAATGTCATTACAGTGAGTCTGTAATTAAGACCTCTTTGTTAGGGAAATACAGTGGCGTACATGAATTTGGAGCAAGCCAGAACAGAAGAAAAATGTGCACCAAAAGTTTGAGGAAGAAGATAAGTAATTGTTTTCAAATCATGACAGGATTGCAGACTGAGCATTCTTTCCTTTAGAGAAGTTCTGATTAGTAGGGGTTATAAATCAGCTTTATTCTTCAGAAGGAGGAAAGCAGCTCCACACGTGGCTCTAACCAGTTTGGACAACTGGCAGAGGAGTGAGTCAGGAGAGCCGTTCCTCTGGGGCTGTAAATTGGAGTCAGTGGGACTGACAGTTCACAGTGGTGGAGGATGTACCACCTCAGAGATTGCTGATCTCACGTTATGCATCTTCCAAGTAGTCCTTGGAGGATCCTCGGCTCTGCTGCAGTCCTGCTCCTGCTGAGCTGGCAAGATCTGACAAGGATCACGGCCCAAGGTGGGAAGTTGGCTGGCATAAATAATATTGTCTATAACCTCAGTTTCCTGATTCAGCATTTTGGATGTGAATAGTTTACAGGGAGAGGACTTCTAAATGAGAGGACAGTGCTTTTCCAAGGGACAAGGGTTCTGGAAGAGATGGGAGGTATAAGGCTGGCAAGAACTCAGCAGAATGTAATTTTCTCCATGTGATGTTGGAGGAGTCTGAAAATTCTGGAAGTTTTCTACTTCTCCCAGCTTCCTGGTGTTCGTGAATCTATTTCTGTAGCTCTGAATCTTAGGTGGATCGAGATGAGGCTGGGGCCTTGGAGCAGCTAGCAGATGAGTGGAGCACGATTTATTTTCCCCTTCATGTGCTAAAATGTGGCTGCATTGTGTACTCGCCCTTATCAGGACACATCCCTTAAGAAATCCTTGCTGGGAAGGCATGATGGAAACCTTGGAGAATATCTCTGGAGCACACCTCTACCTGAGCACGTTCCCATTCCAGAGCCAATGAGCTCCCACTGCGTGGGAGCTGCGTGCTCTGCAGGGGTAAATTCCTGCAGCTCCAGCTGGGCTGTAGTGCAGGCAGTTCACTGGCAATTAGTGCCCTTTGCAGTGTTTGGCCTCCTTTGTTCTGAAATAATTGCTGTTATCATAGATGTTTTATTGCCTTCATTATGGTTAACATTTAAATATCAATGAAATAGTATGCTACTAAGTCATCTGTGCAATAGCTGTCTGCTAGAGTTATCCCTGAAATTTGTGTTTAAGGAGTATATTAATTCAGCACTGACTTAGGATTCTTAAAAGGAGGGTTCTATATTTGTTGATGAATTATGGGAAACCGTTGCTTGTTTAAAAATAAGCAAATATTTGAAAGCTTTGCAAAACCTGAGCTGCTCTCATTTGGTATCTTGTGAGCAGAAATACTGTGTGATTGGAATAATGCTCGGACTGCTAAATAGAATTTTTTAAGAAATTTAAAAATACTTTTGAATCATTGAGTCAGACAGTAAAGGGTGACCTTTTTGCATCCACAAGAAGAATTGCACTGGGAGCCAGGGGTGTGTTCTCTGCAGAAGGAAGCTCACTGTCACAGCCCATTCTGCCTGAATCCAACCCACGTCCCTTTGAAATCAATAGAAAACCTCTCTTGAATTCCTGTGGCCTCCACTGACTTCTGTAGCACCATGTGTGACCTATTCAGACATCAGCTATGGATGTGATTTGATTTTTGTGAGCTGACTTTACATGTGGTTTTTATTTATCACTCTATACCTAAGTTCTTCCATCTGACTTCATAGCTCGTTTTAATGTAACAGGCAACTGAGGCAGAGGTTTGCCTCAGAATTATATTTTTATGCTCATAGGAAAAAAAATGGTGGTGCAATTATAAATTCCATTTGTGAGCCCTATTTGAACTTCCCAAAAAGCAAATAAATACGGACACGGAGGGGCGGGTGTGTTGGTGTAAATATTTAGGCACTCTTAATGGGTTTGTTCACTTTCTGAAATTGTTGTACAGGCTTGTTTTGGCTCCCTGGCCACACAGGACTGTGGTTGCATCACTGGGTAAATAAGGCAATTCAGTAGCAATGGTATGGCACAGAGGTTCATTTTGCACCATAAAATCTGCCACAGTGTGTGGGACATGTGCGTTGTTATCGTGAGATGAGCAGGAATTCACAGGCAGAGCTGCCAGCCCTGCAGATGTCCACTGGTACTGTTTTGTCACTGCCAGCACTGCAGCCACAGCACGGCAGAGATGTGCAGACTGGGATGCACAGCTGCCAGGCACGTGGCTGATGGATGTGAGAGCTTCCTTGCAGCTTTCCTGCTCAAGCTGACAGTGTTTCCCTCTTCATCTTGGCCTGTACATTTTTCATAGGCTATGTTTGACTCCTTGCATGTTGAGGAACTGAATACACAAACCCAGCAGTTTGTACACACAGTGATCCCAATACTTATCTGCGCATTGCTTGTCTGATTTCTGATAGCCTCAGTTTTCCAGAGGATCTGGAATGAATACTACATGTTATACTATAAACCTTGTTATGCTAAGACCTGCAGCTCTTAACAGCCTGGTGTGTGAATGTGTGGGACTCGACTGACACAGATCTCTGGCAGCAGATCTCACATGCAGATCCCAGATTTTCAAGACTCTGCTCTTACTGACATAACTCCCTGTGCTCACAGATTTGGAAAGGAAGGGGAATTTTGCTCTGTTGGTGCAGTTTGCTGTCATGGGTACGTCAGCCCCCATGCTGGCTCCAGATTGCCAGTGTATCCATCTGGAATACCAGCTATGATCCTGCTAACAAAGTGGTTGAGTGCTTTCCTGCTGGGAGGCAGTGCAGCAGCAGCATAAGCACAGTGCTGGCAGTGTCAGAACTGCTCACACCCCTCTCCTGAGCTGCCTGTGCAGAGCTGTGTTACCCTCAACCTCCTGGTTTTGCCAATATGCATATGTGTCTTTCTGTGTACCCAAAAATCAGTCTTAATAGGATATAATCAAATTAGCTTTACTCTGCTGATGTAGATGATGGCTCTGCCAAGGGATTTCTAGGCAGAATTGTAAAAAGTATTTTTACATTGGCAGATGACCAAGAGGGCTGGTTAACTTGTTTAATACTCTTCTAGAGCTTTTTATTAAATATCCTGTGTAAATATATGACATTGGAACAACTAAATAGTGTAGGGAAGGAGAACATGCCTTTAGGTTGCTTCAACAGGTATTTTCTTCAGCACATACATAAACATACACCATAATCATAGTGTCTTCTACCAAGGTGACCCTGTGGAGTGCTGTGCCCCTTGTAGAAAGCAGAGGTTGCTCCATGCCTTGGTGCTGTGGGCACCACACGTTTCAAATAGGCAGTGGCAGGACTGGCCACACTGGGACACGGAGTTGCCACCAGATCCATCCATCCTCACGACAAACCAGCCTACAGCATTTGCAGGTTTGGTGCACTTGCAGCATGGCAATTATGCCCTGTTGGAGTGCTTTCCATTTCCTGTGCCATCTTGATAAACTTTATAGCTTCTAATTTGCTAGAGAGTCATTGATATAATTAGGAGCCCCGTAAATGGGAGCAGCACACTCAGCTGATGGCAATTGAGCCAGTTCATTTTCCATAAGCAGCTCTAAGAGGGTCCCTCCCAGCAGCTGAGATTATTTTCTCTTTAGGCTCAGCTTTGATAGAGCAGCAGCCATCCTTACATGCTTTGGTCATGACATGTTTTATTGCAGCCCGTTCCACTACCCATATATTTTTTCATAAGGAAACCAAGGAAAAGGAGCCCATCCGTCCTTTTGTTTCCAAGGAGCAATTTGAGCTGTCTGTCCATGTCAGCAGGCTGTGTTAACAAGGCTGTGAGAGCCAACAGCTCTCTTTTTGTGAGATGAGCCCTGTAAGTGCAAAGCTTTCACGCTGCTGGGTCCCAGCCTGATGTCCCTCCACTCAAATTGCACCAGGTTTTCAAGCAAAGTGGCAGCTTAACTGACAAGTCTGGGGCTGTTCCAGTAGGCAATAAAAACTCATCTCCTGCACTCCTGGTTACTCCAACATGGTAAACACTAACCTTCAGCCATTCTCATGCTGCTGTTGGTTGTTTTCCGCCTAATAATATTTTTCATGGTATGTCACAAATTGTCAGAGGTATCGAGGAGTGTGTCTTGCTGCTCACAGCCAGGCAGGTTTATTACCAAGCATTTTAACAGTCTGTTTCTGTAAATAGTGTGTTGGTGAAGAAATGTAAATAATTAACCAACCTATTATTCTCTTTTCTCTCTGTTTTTTTTTCTCCTGACAGTACCCTCAACAATAACAACATCACCCGCATTCCTGTTACCAGTTTCAATCACATGCCAAAGATCAGGACTCTGTGAGTAATATCTTCTGATATTATAACGTAATGATGGTGTAAACCTGCTCTTTAGCTGTTTGTTGTGTGATAATCTCATTTCAGTCTCTCAGGCTGCCTGGGAGACCTGGGTGGCTGCAGAGCTGGGGAGCCCAGGCGGGGGTGTGAAGGTGCCTGGTGCCCTCAGGGCCCTGACAGACACTGTACAGGATTTATCCAGAATTAAGATACAGTTTTATCAAGAATTTGAATTTACCCAGAAATGAAACTGGAAGGTTTTGGTTTTTTTCTCCCCCGTGGGAAAGTCCATAATGTGAAATGTTTTCCAAGCTGGAACATCATCAAGATCATAAAAACTGCTCAGATGGATTAAATTTTGTTAACATTCTAGTTATTATTTTCAAATTCAGAATACTAATTGGTACAGGGCATTTGTAAGGAACTTGAAAAAGTCTCTTTTCCAGATACTATCTGAAACAAAATGTCACTGGTTCTGATGCATTTTTTTATAAAAGCTTCTCTTACATAAAATTTATTATTTTTTTTTAAGCTGGGCGCCATTGCACTGGAAAAGCTTTAATCTTTAGTAGTCCAAAATACAAAGATGTGAAATTAGACTGAGCATTTGTATAATTTAGCCATAGCCTACCAAAATCATTTTCTTTAAGTACCTTATTCCTTTAAATTGCTTTAGGCAAGACACATCTTCAGTAAAAGTCATGTTTAAACAACTCATCTGTTTTTCCTCTAAAATCTCAAACTCAACCAAGATGTATTTAGTTCCAAAGGCAAAGAAAGGCAAATAGCAGCTAGCTTGAAAATATTCTGTGCCACTGAAAAAAGTGAAATGCTTCAAGGATTCTGCATTTGCTTGTGTAAAATCATATTAAATAAATTAACACAACTGAAGAAAAATGGCCCTTGCTTATGTCAGTCTGTGCAAGATAACCTCTGACTTAAATTTACATTCTTCATTAAATGATGACATTATTAGATCTGAATAGTATGTATTTGAATGGAAATGTTTGTCTTTTAGAAATGAGTGGCTAAAGAAGATAAAGGTGTAGAGTTGAGGTTCTTGGAGTTTTGCCTTTTCTTATTCAGTCACACTTCTCCAGAAAATTTGCCTGGCTTTTCCAGATTAGCCACTCTTGTGTGTTAGCAGAGCTCGCTGCCTTCTGCCATTTTTCCTTTTAGTTTAATTTCAGAGATGGCTTTGTCCATAGCTCCCTGGAGACTTACACTGACTAATCCCCCTCTGCTGTAATTAAGGGGAGAAAAAAAAAAAAGAAAAGGAAAAAAAGAAAGGAAGGAAGTCATAAATAGGATTTATAAAGGGAAGCTTTTATATTGAATTCTGAGATCCACGTTTTATAGAACATGAATGCTGACCCACTCTAAAAGGATTTGCTGGAAATTTAATTTAGGGTCTATGGCTAAAAGGGCAATTTTAGCAAACTTGCATTTGTAGTCCTTCACCTTATGTTCTTTAAAGGTAGTTTCATCAATATCAAGGGACATGTTTCAGTCTCCAAAGATTGCCAAATAACACACAGTACCCTTTGCAGATCAATGTAGGAATTGAAAAGTCCTATATAAACAGCTGGAAATATATTAAAATGTTTTGGGTTTCTCTATTCCATTCCATCTGTTTCAACAGAGGCAGAAAACTCACCAAAATAGCAATTAATAGAAGATAAATGCTAGAATCAAATAGCATTTCATAATTTTTTCTGCTGCTCCTACACATTAAAAATTTTTCCTCTACCCCAAGTCATCTTAGCACTTCTCACAATTAATGCTTTATCAATTATAGTTATTAACAAAACAACTTTTCACCACTACATATTACTTAATATTCTCTGAATATTTTCTGTTCAGGCTATTACCTATTCAGGTTAATTCCAATTTGATTTAACCAAGTTTTATGTCAATGGATAGCGCTGCCCTAACAACTGACATACAGCTGAGCATATGTAAAACTGATCAGTTTTTGTTCACCTCTGTAAAACATTTATATAAGGATATTATTTTGGGGAAAATGTTAATGTTAATATTCTCTGTAGTTTCCTGAGCTTTATCACACTTGATAGCCTGTTTCTCCTGCATTAATATACAACCTCAGTGAAGAGTCTGCTCGAAAGGACAAAGCTGTCTGAGGTATAACAGCTGAAATAAATTTACCATTTAATCTGTTGGCTGTTGATGCAGATTCAGTCCAAATGGATCTTGAATGATGCTCGTTACAGTTTGATGACTCTACTCTTTTCTTCAAGAACGATCATCAGTCTGTACACCTTCTCAAAGAGCTTCATACCTAGGTGTGCTTTTTTTTTTTCCTTGTAGGAAATCCCTGGTCTGAATGTTACTTAAGCAGGGAGCCCTTTATCCCATCAGCTGAGGCCCAGGGCACTGTGGATGTTTTCCCTGTGTGTCTCTTTTACACTCTAGTGAGATCCATTAGCAGGACATTTGAGGCTGCTTCTGCAGCAGCTACATCTGCTGTGATGGTTCTGTGGATAAATAGCTTTTTCTTCATGGCTCTCAAAACAATCTGCTCATTTTAGACCTGAGAAGGAAAAATAAAAGGTATATTCACCTTCAACATGACCTCTGAGGGGAAAGAATGAAAAAAAAATGAGAAAAGTGCCAAGAAATTTTGAAGCACCTGAAAAACTCTTTACTAAAATCAGCTCTTCTGTGCTAACCTTTTTTACTTAACTGTCTTTTCTGCTATTAAGTTTCATTGATCTTTTAGCCTTGATTGGAAGTGACAGGAATTAGTTTTTATTGATCTGCTTTCCTTTGCTTGAAACAGCTTTATTTATGGTAAAGCATGTCCCCTGTATCTATTTGCTTAATGGTAAGTGTGCTGTTGTCTCTGCATGTGTGACTGCTGAGACAGGTAATTGCATAATTTCTTTTAATTTTTTTATTTAAGGGTAAACTGAAAATGTGCAAAATCACTTCAGTGCCTTTCATGTTCACAGGGAATTGGTGTATAATGCTTTTGAAGTACTGTGAGAAGTCTTTTTGTGGCTGTATTCATTAATATAATTATAAAAAATACATTCTAATGGGCTGCTTTGTAAAGATTGATGGGCTTTCGAAGTGGTCTCTTCTCAAAGAAAATCGTATCTGTGTAAAAAAACCTTGAGCAATTACAAGAAGGGTTCTGCTGAGGCAAAGCAGTGGTGGTTTGCTCTACTGGAACAGGAAACCCCAGGGCCCAGCTTTATCCATTTAGTGAGGGGAAAGAAGCAACTCACAGAACTGGAAAACTGCCCCTTTTTGTGAAATTTATTACTCCTGCCTGCTTTACATTCCTATGCAGGGGATGCAGGGAATGGCATGGGATGAACTCAGTTCCAGTTCCTGAAGGAAGATGATCCTGACTGTCATTTTTGACTGCTGTGGGAAGGATGAGACCTTGAGGATTTAAATGAAATGCTGACTCTCTTAAAGTTAGAACAAAGTCTTACTTAGGGTTATTTCTGGCTAAATGATATTTATGTATTTATTTATTCTTTCCGTCAACAAAAGGCAGGTTCATGGTTCATAATAACAAAACATTTTACTAGAAATCTAACTTACTGCAGCTTCACTTAAATAGCTTCACAATCCCTAAAGTCAAGGTCTTGTAACCATCCTTCTAGAACAATTACATGTTACAGTGCTCCCAGGAGAGCGGTGCCTTCCATCTCTACAGGATAAACCCTCAGTTCCAGACTTGTGGGGTTTTTTTTTACCATGCCTGCCCACCCCAGACATACAAATCTGGGGACTGTCAGCCCGGGCGCCACTGCTGAGCTGTGCTGCTGCTGTGCAGTACAAACAGCTCCCAGGCAGACAGTTAATTTATTTGGAGGATGGACAAGGCTAAATCCGGTGCACACCAATTGTGTGCCTGCAACATTAGTGAATAATGCTTTGTCTAACCATTTCTGACAGGATTTTCAATCTGGTTTATCATTTCATTTGGTGTAACACTGCAAATCTATGACTCATTACGGGAATGAAATAATTAGTGTCCTGGACTTTTGTCTTGACATAAAGTTTGGTAGCTATTAAAATTGCCAGATTTGCTCCCTGAACACATCATCATTGTGCAGACTTCTCCCCACAGTGTGATAATGCTTCTGCAAATCCCAGGTGCCAGGCATGGAGCAGGCTGGACAGGGAGCTGCATGGATAGATCCTAAATGAGTTAAAAATACCTGTCTAGGTAGGTCCTGCATATTTGCATTAAATTGCCACAGTAAAAAGAGCATTGATGAACTTATACAGGCAACACAGCAACGTAAAAGATGTCAATAGACTCTGATGTAGAAGGGGTTCTCTCTTCCCTCTTTTCCCATCTCCCCAAAGGAGGGAGAAGAGGGAAGAATCGCCCATCATCCTGTTTTTCAGCCTGGTCCTCATGTTTAGACAAGCCACTCTTTGAATTGACTGAAAGATACCACATTCATGCAATTCTTTATGATATAAAATCACAGGCAGAGTGTTTACTTGGCACGATCTTGAAATCTGCATATTCTTGTGTCTAGAATGGCCAGCTGTAGATGAGTCATTATTGGACTTCATTTTTCCAAGACATTATAAGTAATAGCACTAATTTACATGTGGCCTTTGTGTCACAGAATCACAGAATCACAGAATATGCCGAACTGGAAGGGACCCACAAGGATCATTGAGTCCAACTCCTGGCCCTGCACAGGACCATCCCCAAGAGTCACACCATGGGCCTGACAGTATCATCCAAATGCTCCTTGAGCTCTGGCAGCCTTGATGCTCTGCCCACTGCCCTGGGGAGCCTGTTCAGTGCCCAACCACCCTCTGGGGGAAGAACCATTTTCTAATATCCAACCTAAACCTCCCCTGGCACAACTTCAGGCCATTCCCTCCGGTGTATTACACGGCAGTGCGGACAGTCAGGCCCTGACTCAGCTGCAAGCAAGAACCTACAACGGTCCTACTGAAACTGCAGTGAAGAGCCTGGCAGACTTGTACTTGATTGCTCTATTTGTGGCTTATGTTTTAAAAAAAACTGCCAATAACTGTAGGTTTTTGTGTCTTTTGCAGGCGGCTCCACTCCAACTTCCTGCACTGTGACTGTCACCTGGCCTGGCTGTCGGACTGGCTGCGGCAGCGCCGCACCATCGGCCAGTTCACCTTCTGCCTGGCCCCCGTCAGCCTCAGGGGCTTCCTGGTGGCAGAGGTGCAGAAGAAGGACTTTGTCTGCTCTGGTAATGACACCAATTACTCGTTTCTCTATCAGCTGATGGGTTTATATCGTTATTCACATAAAAAACAGCGAGTGGAAAAAGACCGTGTTGTGTTCGAATGCCATCCCGTAGCAATTCTGTTTCTACCACTGCTAAAATGGATGGGAGCAGATCAAGTTGTTGGGGTTTTTTTCAACTTTGTAAGAATTATTGGATTCCAGTTAACATTTCACTTCTCACATTATTTTTTTTCTGCTTTAACGTTGCCAATGATATCAACATAAGAAATCAATTAAGTGTGGAAAATTTGGTGTTTCTCAAGGGAAGAGCCCTACAGCTGACTGGAATAAGAAAGAAAGGAAATAGAAAATGCAAATCTGAGTGTGTTGACAAATGATTGGACAAAAGAACATGAGGAGCATATTTTAACCCAGGGACTGAAACAGGATTCTTAGGGAGCCAATGCACTTTGCTGTTCTGCAAGTTTCCACACTGATAAATGAGGCAGATGATACATGGCAACTCACAAACCATGTGTCTGTGTGCTGGGCCTATTCATCAAGCCTCCAGAACTGCACTTGGCTCTTGTGTGATACAAATAGATTTTCCTATAAGAAGAAGAAAAAGAAAGAAAGAAAAAAGTAGAATTGGAAAAGAGAAATGTCTGAATTGGGTTGATAGGAAGGTGGTGGAGGAGAGCTGTAGCAGTGTGTATGCTGTGAAAAAAGATACTAGACATAGGTTTGGAGGTAATTTTTTAGGCCCAGTGGAACACAGGGAGCTTGTTATGAAGCTGATGTGAGTCCTAATATTGATGGACTGAATCTTGTGCTGTTGGGTTCTTTATCTCTCACAGCCTGTAAGCCCTAAAGCTCCATCTTTTTGGGACATGGGTTGGCTGATAGAAATACAGTGGAAGTGCTTGTGCTAGAAATGTTGTTAGGAATGCCTTTTTTCTGTAGTTTCATTTCCATGTGACAGAGAGAAAGGGTTGTACTTGCAAAAGAATGGTTTGACCCTGCTTAACTGCAGTGAATTCATGCCCAGGTGTGCAGAAGTGTTATGGGCACATGAAAAATGAAGCTGTGCATGAGTGATCTTTGAGACATGATATTCAAGAGTGCTGAGCAGCTTCTATGCAGTTGTGGAGATGATGCCCAGAATATCTGATAAGTTACATCAAAAGTTTAACTAAGAAAAAAGTTTAGAAATGTTAACAGTCTTGGGAGAGGAAGGATAAAAGAAATGGATAAATGAATTAAGCTATTAGCAGAAGCTAATTTTACCAAAGAGGTAACCACAGCTTTTTTTTTCCTTAAGAAATGAAGTTTTAGATGGCACATGAGTTCAGCTATTTGGATTTATGACATGGTGAATGAGGGAAAATGAGTTGTTTAAATCAGGAGAAGAGATAATAATTGCTGAATGAGAAATGTAACATGAACAGAACCCATTTAAATGGGGGTTTCTGTGCAGACTGTGACTTCCAAAAGAGACAAGGGTTTTAAGAGTTGCCCACTGGATCAAAAGCATATAAGGGTACTCTCAAAATTTGCTTGCTTTTAAAAATATATAATATAATAAAAATTCAAGGAAAGAAGTTTTCAGTGAGACAGTACATCAACTATATCTGTGTAATTCTCATTTGGGAAATGAAATTAAATGTACTGAAAAAAATTCATTTGAAGAGCTCATTTTAGTGGAGGATTTAGCTGAGAACTCAGCTTAGTACATGCTAGTTCAACAAAACCTACATGGACAGCTAGTTTAAAGAGGATATAAATCTTCCCTTCTCCTTATTACAGCTCTTATTCCTAATTTTACAGCATAATTTGTTAATGTTTGACTATGAAGTCAAACTAGGACAGATGGTGAATGGTGAAGTGAACTTGTCCTTCTGCAAAGGAATTTTGTAGAAGTTAAGCTTGTATGAATCACTGTAACTAGCCTGGAGCTGGCAGTGAGAGCCACCTTTGCATCACAGTTATGAAGAGCAGAAATACAAAGTAGTGAACAGCAGCTCTGTTTAAGTACAGGCTCAGAATCTTAAGCACTTGTGTTTTTATGGCAGTGGGAATATCATCACAGGACAAGGAAACTCAGCTTTTCCCTCACTGTGATATGGGCTTCATCAGAGCATTCCAGTTCAAAACCTGTGCTTCTGGATGCTTCAGAGGAGCAAGAATAGAATCATGATTTGAGGAAAGAAGATACACAACATCGCAAAGCTGACTTCTCTTTATTCTTTGAGCCCTAAGCAAAAATAGTGGTGTTTTATAATTTTATGGGAAATAGTTTTTTGGAAGCAGGTTTTGAATGCTACATACCAAGCTGGAAAAGGAAAACTGAAACAATGGCAGAAAAGTGCCATAACTGGAACCCAAATTGCTCGATTCCCTTTAGACATGGCCCATACAGTGATGTTTATAAGCATTAGGGACAAAGCCTCTCCAGATAATGTTGCTGAAGCCAGAGTTACATGCAGATATGTCTGGGCAGAGTGAGTCATACCTGTGTAACCTCGGAGTCAGTCTTTCAAAAATGTTACTCAGTTTATGCACATAAATTATAAAAATGCAGTTTCAAATGGCACTTGTAGGCCAACTGTGAGCAGCAGAGGAGCTGTTCCAGGTTTCACTTGCTCAAGCCCATGAGCATTTGGCTCAGAGCTGGAGGTGAAGGTGCAGGATTCAATACTGCACAGTTGCCTGGAGATGGGTTTGCAAATATGTGTAATTGGATTTGTGTTACTGAGGAAAAGGGGAGAAGTCATGGATAGACCTGAGCAGGGCTGGGACTCGACAGCCCCTCAACATCGGAGGAGCGGTGAGTGCTGCTGGCAGTGTGTCACCAACCAGGGCCTTCTGGCTGGCTTCTCCAGCAAGCTGTCCCCTCCTCCTTGGAGAGTCTCTCCTCCAGAGCCACCCCTGACAGAGCAGCCTTCCTGGGCCTTTGCCTTTAAAGCCATCTGTTCCCAGGGAAAACTCCAAACACACTCTCCCTCCTGCACAGTTGGTTACTGAGCTCTGGGATGCATTTGGTGAGACAGTCTCCTACAAGGTATTATGTGTAGAAGGGAAAATCGTGTGGCACCAGAGGAAGAGCCCCTTGTTGATGTGCTGCACAAAGGTAGCAGGCTGTATTTCATATAGATAACATGCTGTATTTCACATAGATAAAGAAGTGTATTTTGCATAGGTAGCAGGCTGTATTTCACATAGATATAATGATATATTTCACATAGGTAGCATGCTGTATTTCTTCTCTCTCCACCATACCCTTGCCATTCACTGCCATACTGCTGTGACAGGAGAAGACAGTGCACTAATGAAAGACTTAGCATGAGTTGAAATACTACCTGTACTCTGATCTTTGAGACTTGTTTATTTTTGTGTTCCATTAGCTAGCAGAGAAGCATCTGGGGGTTCTGGCTTATGCTCAGTACCTCTTAGAGTCTTCCAGTCTTTGTCTGGATCAAACCCAGCTTCCTTCCCAGGCTCAGATGCTTCACTGTTCAACTGGCCTTTCCTTCTCTGTCTCTCTCAAACACACTTTGTATCTCCCTGCCTATTTGTCTGTCTCTTGTCCTCCTCTGACCTCCTTATGATAGTAACTTTATTTCATTTTCCTCTCATATAAGTTTTATTATAGCTTTGATTTTTCTTCTACCTGCTCTTTACTTACTGAAGTTGAAATTAATCTGCATATTGGTCACTTAACATCAAGTCATAATGTGTTTTCTCACCTGCATCAGTGTGGCTGTAAAGCTTTGCCTACTGAAGCAGTGGGTTTGTGAAGTATTGCACTTGTGCCATCAGCAGCACCTCAGTCTTTTCAGGGCTCTGTGCAGGAGCCACTGAGTGACCCCATTTAGATTTTTTTTTAATATTCTGGTTTTCCTAAATATATACATGAGGGAATAAAATACCTCAGAACTGCCTGTCTAAGAATAAAGCAGCAGCATTTAGGAGCACTGTATCTCATACTGGGACTGTAGCACAATTCTGCTGCTGTCCTGGTTTGTTATAACTTTGGCCAGAAGCTTGATGTATTTTACAATGGACAGTGTTTGAAATGAAGTATGAACATTAGATGAGATTTCTTAGAGTAGACCAGAGATCGATTTTTCTAAGAGTTGATGAAATTTGTAAGTGTAAAATATGTGATTTTTAAGTACTTTCCTAAGATAGTTTTTTTTTTAATAACGAAAGAAGCATTGTAGAGAAGGAAGGTAGATCAATACAACATTCTCTTTTTTTATTAGAAACC
>JAWWLV010000030.1:3918872-3950461 GCA_035041135.1 Platyrinchus mystaceus
TTTTTTTTAATAACGAAAGAAGCATTGTAGAGAAGGAAGGTAGATCAATACAACATTCTCTTTTTTTATTAGAAACCGTTTTCTCTGATCCTTGATCTTTGTTGCCATTCAGAGGGTCTCCAAGAACCTGAAAGAAACCAGGATGCATAATTTGAATTAAATAAGTTAAAATTCAGTCTGAAATTGACTCAAGAGAAATTTTCACCGTAGACAAGTGTCCAGTGATTTCTGCCTGTATAAACTGATACTGATTTTAAGAAAACAGTGGATTGACCCAAATCTCAGTTGAAGATCTAGCGTTTCTTATTCATGTAGTGAGACTGCAGCTGAGGTATAATAAAGAGAAAAATATGTTAGCTTCCTGCTGCTTCATGCAGACTGGGAACCCTAATGAGGCAGCAGATTTATTTGTTTAGGTGAAGTCAAATGGCCTTAAAACAAAGCTGTTACTCTGTGGCCCAGACCAAGGAGCTCAGGAGATTGTCTTGCTCCGTTTTTCAACTGATAATTTCATAACATATTGTTGAGGAGACAACCAACAATGAGTAACTAATAAAACAGCACTCTTCAAGCTCAGTGTCTTAATGAGAGCACACAGGAGCTGCCAAAGGAGAAGTGTGTGGGGAGAGGAACTCCCCCCCATCTGCTGGCGTTTGAAACACTGTGCCATGGTGTATCTGTGGGGTGGGGAGGTGCTGCCAGCAGGCAGGATTGGTGCTGCCTGCAAACCAAAGAGGGGGAAGGATTGCTTGGTAACACTGCAGGGCAGTGGCAGTGGTTCCTGAGGATTTCTCTCCATGCTGCCCATCCCAGCTCAGGCAGAGAAGGGCTGCCGATGGCCCTCGGTTCTGATGCTCACAAGAACTGGATAAGCAAACTGGGAGGAGGAGAAGAAGGAGGCCTTTTCCCCGTGTGTGTCAGTGGTCACTTTCTGCCACGTGGGACATCCTCGCTGTAAAGCTGTTTTATTGCTTTCAGAAGTGAGCTTGACCATTTCATCCAACTCTGGCCTTTCTCCACAAGAGTCACCTGTGGGTCATGTCAGACACAGCATCTTTTTCTTTCTCACTGTAAAGTTGGTTCTTGCTTTTTCTGACCATTCAGAGACCCAACAAGTGCTCTTACAATGCATGGAGTCTAGGCAGGACTCACAGCATATGACTTTTAAAGCCTTTTGATAAAAATTGTGGTTTAAATTTGATCTTGGGAAATTTCTGTGGAATGCTGATAGAATTCTGTGTAACTCCTGTTACAGTTTGGTACAACAAACTAACATTAATGACTAGTCTAAAGAAACATTTCAGTACTTTGCAGTCATCAGTTGCTCCTCAAATGAAATCCTGTACGAGATTTGGGGAGATACTAATCACTGTTTATCAGTTTGTTTATTTTCTGTTTCCATTAAGTTCTAATAACAAATTTTAGTTTACTCCAGCACTAGCAGTTATGTTGTTTTAAACTGTAGGAATTTACTTCTTGTCTTGCTTGGTATGTAAGATGCCACATATGGTGCTTTTCATTTGGGGGACCATCTTGCAATTCTGAGGGATAAATATGTATTTATTAAGGCACTTAATACTTCTTTGAGGACCGAAGCTGAAAATTGGCTTTTAATTACAGTAAATTTAGTTTTACTGTTGAAAATGATGTCTTACCTTTCAGTATAATTAGCTTTTTTTTTCCTTGGAACCCTCTGTTCCCCAGAGCAGTACGTGTAGTGCCTTAATGCTTATTTAATGATGGTGGGTTGGGGTATAATTATTCAGCCTTTGAGCTTTTGAACTGTTGCTGTAAAAATAATGACATGATTAGTTTTTATGTTAATGTCCAAAGCTTGTTTTATTACAAGTTGTGCTGATAGTATTTTGGTACAGAAAAAAAGCTTCATGGCAGTACCACCACCATGCTCAGAGCCAGTTCACAGAGAGCAGTGGTGTTAAATACACAGGAACAGGGTTGACCTTGAGTATGTGGACAAGCACTGTATGAAATCTGTAGAGTTTTTTCTGTTCAATGCATGTATGTGATTGACAGTGCATTTATGGACACATAATTAATGAGAGTAATTAAACCAGGGCTGCTTTATGGACAGTGAAATAGCGATGTTATGTATTTGCATTACACCTGTGGTGTGTTGGCAGTGGCTCACCACCAGCCAGCCTGCTGCCCACACTCCCTCTCCTCACTCTTCTCCTCCTGGGGTGAAACCAGGATCTGCTCCAGCACCTCCTCCTCCTCCTTACTCTCTGAGTTTGTTGACTGTCTCTCACACTTTTTTCCCCTCACTTCCTGCTGCCTGACACCACTTTGCCCTTTCTCAGGTGCATTCACGAGCAGGCTCAGCTGTGGAGCCGAAAGGAAGTGTCTGGAACTGCCTCAGCTTCTCCTCACAGCAGCCTCCCTGGCAGCTCTGGACACCAACAACACCCTGTACCCAAATTCAAGGGATCTCCTGGCCCATTGAATTAACTCCTAGTAATGGCAGGCAAACATGTTTAGGTCAGGAGATCTGTAAGAATGTTATTCTATAATTTCCAGACACCATAAAGAGCTCGAATGTACCAGGGGCCTCTTGCAGAAAGGCAGGAAAGGTCACTGTTACTCTGCCTTCCTTAGTGTGTTCCAAATGGCAGAGAATTTGGTCCATGGAATCCCCAGGTGGCCCCGGGAAGGGGATGATGCTTCACTTTTCAGTCCTTGGCCACTCAGCTGGAAAAAAGTGTTTCCTCACTCCAGACCTGGCCATGGGGGAAACTCATGACCAGGCTGGACCCCTTGGATGTCACTGTCAGGAGAATAGTCACATTCTGCCAGCTGTCCCTGAGCAGCTGTGTCAAGCTTTAGTGCTTCTGGCTGGAGTGAATCCCATCTTCCTCCTCCTCCTGAAGAGCCCAGCTTTAGTGCCAAGGCAGGGAAAGCCCCACTTTAGCTGTGGCAGGATCAAACAAAATCACATGGTATTTAAAACTCTTTTTCAAGGAGCAGCAAAAAAAGCCCAAGGACTTGAAGCACAGTCTTAAACTTTTCCTATTTCTTCCAGAACTTCATCAGATTTCCTTGTGAAACAGTTCAGGATGGATCACCTGTTTAGAACTGTATTCCCTTGGTAGGCTTACAATTGATCATGACCATTATCTATCTTTTAACCTCATAGAGGTGGTATCCTTTCACTTAAATAATTTATCTTCCTCTTCATTTTTATGCTTGAATATATTTATAAGTTCTCTGCATTATTTCTGGACCTATTTTTAAGTGTCAGTTCATATGCACCTTTGAGACTGCTGATAAAAGTTGTGGAATTGGCATTAATGTGATGACTGTGCATGGGCAGAGGCACTGCGTCTTTTAAGACTTTCTATTAGCATTATTTTAGTCTTTGACCTGCTTTGGAAGAGCAAACAATACACAAACACACAGAACTCTTTTAGGAGAACATGCCTGTGTTGACAGGGCTGGAGAAAGACCTTGGAAAAAAGGCTCAGCGTGGGCACAGGGAATAGGAGATATTCTGCCTTTTCAATCCCTCCTATGGAAGGCTTAGGTGGAATAAATTTCCCTGAGAGAAAAACACCTTTGTCGTTGTTTTTCATAGACTTCAATTGTCTCACAGATTATGTTTTATTAATCCTTCAGAAGACCAAATCTACCTGTTCAACCTCAGTGGTTACAGGTGAGACTCTTTCTTTGTTCTACTTCTTTTCCATTTTGCTTAGAAGTATTCTGTGTAATTTTTGTGCTGTTATTGTTATTGACTTAATTGCTTTTGGGATAAGGCAGTGTGAAGTAAGGTTTGACTTTCAGTGGTGTTGCTTTACTGATAGAGTTTGAAACATGCTAAGTAGGATTTTGTGGAATAAAGTAGATTTCATCCATTAAGCCAGACCTTCCTTTCACTGCAATTGGATATTTCCGGTTTTTGTCCTCAGTATTTATTTGTAAACTGATTAGTGTTGACTTTTGCCCACAGAACACTTGTGCTCATGTGCCAGGAATTTTTAACAGATACATTTCCTGTTTGGGAAGGTTCAGCAAAGCAGTGAAGTCGAATCAAATAATGAATATTCATGACTAGCAAATTTTTGCATACCATGAACTTGATGGTATTAACATCCTCAATTAGGGGCTTAAGTTACTAATCATAAATCTTAAAGTTGTGCTCAGTGAAAAACTGTTGAATAGATGGAAATATTTGCATAAAGCATTTGCTGCCCATTTATTGTAGAATAAACACGTTTGTACAAATTTTGTCCATTAGAGGAATATTTGCCATCCATAAGGAATGTTGGCTTTGCACAAGGTCAGCTGTGATTCCCTTGCCCATCCCTCTCTGCAGGACTGTGTGTGCTCAAATGTACCTTTATGCTGGGATGCAGACACCAGTCAAGAGCAATGCATCTGTTTTAGGTGGCTGGGAATTTAGTGCAGACTATAGCTCATGCAATAATAATTGATTTCAGAGGTCCCAGTGTTGTCAGAAGTTCCCATGGGTTATTTAATTAAACCCAAAAAGGTCAGACTATATCCATGGATCTGCAATACTCATAGTGTTTTGTTTATTGATCAATACTTTCATGTCTGGTATACTTGAAATTATGTAAACTCACCACAGATTTTTAACCAGTAAGCCCTGTCAGATTTATCTTAATATCCATTAATATTTTTTACAATTAGCTATGTTTTGCTGGTGGAAAAGAGCTGCTGCAAAGGCGACTGGATAGGTGAGGAGGTAATAAAACACACTGCTTCATGTGCAGTAATTGGGTGTCAGTGCAAATGAGATTATTTAGTTTATTTAGTAATTGCAAAATTTATTTTAGATGCCTGTGACACTTAAACTGTCCATTTATACACCATAACTATTCTATTCTGATAATTGTAATATCAGTCTGTTTGCTGCTTTTAAAAGGTTAGAGGCTAATGAGAGGCTTATTTGGAAAAAAGCATTTAATTTCTCTGTAAACTGCTGGCTCCTAAGACTCTCCTCTTCTCTCTCTCCCCCTAACCCATAGTCTGAGACTAAAATCAAGTGGTGCCAGATATTAACTATCATAATCATTGACATTGTCATTCCATTACACAAAAAGCATAGTAATTTTTCTTAAATCACGTTCCTGTTTTAGCTTCCACATTCTGTTAGTGTTCTTCTTATAGCAAAATGTATAATTGATTTGATGATTTTCATCTCTTAGAGAAAAATGTAATTAACGTGGTGAACTAGGGCTGCTGTGTAACAGAACAGATCTGAGATGGCAAGATGACAGATCATAAGAACGACTTCAGAAGGGAGATAGATAATATAAATACAACTGGCTTGTCTGTGGCCGTTTCCTTCTGCTGCATCCATGCCATAAGGAGTTTACTGCACTTATGCAGGGCACAAAGAATTCCTGAAATAATTCTGCCTTTCTCGTGTCTCTCCTTTTGGAGAAGTATTGGCAGCAAAAGGAAGATTTATTTTTAGATTTCAAATACCTTTCTTTAGAGGTTGTGTTGCCTTGGGGCCCTTGATGTATCTGTGTGCTCATACTCTGCATACCTATGAAAGTCATACCCAAATTTTAAATAACTTTATATTCCATAGGCTACTTAGACTTATTTTCTTGACCAGTCCTTTCTTTACCAGCTCCCCACAACTATACAAACTTTCAACTGATTAATCTCTCTTGGATTTTTTTGTACTTTAATTCTATGGATCCGATAACAATAGATCCTCATTTAAATGGAGCTGTTAAATCCAAATCTGATGTTGAGTGTGTGTGTGTAATACAGTATTTTGTTCTTTGCCAAGGAGAAACAAGAAAAAGTATTTAATAATAATAACAATAATTTATGTCCAAAGTCATTTTATCATTAAAGTTTTAAGAAATCTAGAGTCTACATCTACTTTTCTCATGAAGAAGAAAGAATTTCACCAGCTCTAAAGGGCTGTGCTCGTAGTGCTTAGGGACGTGGTTTAGTGGTGGAACTGCAGTGCTGAGTTAATGATCTTAGAGGGCTTTTCCAGCCCTAGTAATTTTATGACTCTACTCTTGCTACTTCCTTTTTCTGCCAGACACACTTGTGCTTCTATCCTTTCTCTTTCTTCTCAGATTGCTTTATATAATCCCCTCCTTTCATGCCATTCCTCCAGTGCAGATCACTCTGCAACGCTGCATCACACAAACTGTGGAGGTGCTGAGCCAAGTTCCACTGACTCTTCTAGTGTTGATTTAGGTGCAGTAGAGTCAGAAAAAACTCTTTAAACTCCAACTGGCAATACATCAGGTGTTTTGATGTTGTGCCCTAACAAAAAGGGAGGGTAATTGCTGCTCCTCTAACCCACAGTGCTACGTGGTAGTGTTATAACTGTGCAAAATGCATTTTCCCCCTGCTACAAAGCCACTTCAGAGAGCACATCAGACATGTGGTGAGAAAGGATGTGGGGAAGATCTGACCTTGCTGCCAACTTTTTGCCTCCCAGAGAGCAAGAATTGCTCTGAAGTGCTTCTTCCCAGTTTAATAATTTCTCCCTATCCCTAAAAGCTTGCAGTAGCTCGTTTGCACTTCACTCCTCCTTCATTTTGTTTTGCCCATGGCACCACAAAGTAGGCAGGCAAAGACAAAATGTAAAATATTAGCAGTCAGGTTCTAAGAGCAAATCTCTTGTTCTTTAACATAACAGAGAGCAGTGCATGTTTTGAGGCAATATAAACTACTTTTGGGAGTAGCCACAGTTAAAATATAACAGAAACCTTGGACTTGCCTTAGATTGGCAACGCTGGCAATGCTGTTGGAGCAGAGCTGTGTTAATTTCGCAGGAATTCTATTCATGGACAAGATGCCCTGCATTTCTGTGGCCAGAAGACAGACCCAAGAGAGCTGCTTGCCCTGCCTGTTATACATGTACATGTTTAACTAGTGGAATTGTTTTGTCTTGTTTAGTTCAAATAGCTACCCCTTAAATACTATATTAAATGCGTGGTCGTGTATAGACTGTGTTAAGACAATAATAAGATTTTGAAATTGGACAAGTCAAAGCTCAGGTTGCCTGATAAATATAAATTTGTTTCCTTGGACCATATGCATATGGATTTAGATTTTAATTGCATTATGGAATTATTTTTTACAGTAGATTTTTGCCCAGATGATTCTTGGGGGTGACACTGAAACCAGCTCTGTGATGAGATGAAAGACTGTTGATGGTAAACCCCTTATCTGCAACTGTCCCAGTGGTTGGAAAGCAGACTATAAATGAGACAGGGTATTTCAGCAAAGAGAAAGGATCATTAGGATCACCTCATGGTGAAAGCAGCTGCCCACTCTCATAAAGAATGCATTTGATTCCTGCCCATGCTGGAGTGAAAATTTCCTGTGAGATCCTTTTTTTCCTAGACGGTCACTACCCCTGAAAATCTGATTTCTGGATGCCTGAATTGGAGTTCTGAGGCCTGCTCTGCCAAAATGCAGTCACTCACAGCTCTGATTAACATCAGTGAAAGCTATATTTAAAACACATACAATGCCATGAAACCCACAGTTTTCTCCTGCTGTCCTGACAGAAAGTCAGGTGGTGACCCAATAAAAACATTTCAAACCCAGTACTTGAATTTGGCAACACTTCGCACACAGTTTAAATGGTGATCTTACCCTGAAACTTGGTGTATTTTAATACAAGGGAGTTCTGTCATCCCTGGTTACAAAATAATACTGAAAGGGGATGACAGCTTGCTTGAACTCAAGGAAATTCAGACAAACTGCAGTGACTTCCCATCAGAATTCTGCACCTTTCTGACGGAAGGCATGATTTTGCAGTAATTGCCTTTTACTTTCCAGCAAGTATAAAGTCAATCTGTAGAAGTTTTCAGCTGATGCCTTTTCAAACTGTATCTGCCTATCAAAATAATGAGACTTAGAGGTGCCACTGAATGTCTTTCCAATGGTGACTTTTCTGTGCTGTTTACACGACTTTGCAAACGGGAACATGAGTAGTCTTGATGTACAAGTTGACATTGTTGTGCATAGTTAAGGGCTAAAATGAGCAGGTATGGAGGCATAAATCAAGAGAGACAATTTATAAGAATGTTGCATTTTTATAACATTTGTCACAATGAACATTGGATGGCAAGTTGATGCAAAAAAATATTCTTTTGACTTTTTTGTCACCCTCTGTTTTAATTCATGAAGGTATCTATCGTGGATCTTTTCCAAGACAAATCCCAAGAAGGCACAGATTTGTGTAGAGTTTTTAATGGTCTTGCATGTATTTGTGATTTGACAACTATGATATTTTAGTGTTTCCAACCAAAAGGCCAATCTGTTACGACTTTTGTCACTTCTTAACAGCTCAAGCCTTCACATTTAGCTCTCTGTGTTGGGTACCTGAGGTTCCTGGTGTTACGTGTACTTTGGAAATATGGCTCACTATAAATAAACCAATAACTGCTACATCTTGATAACCTCCATTAGCATAACAAACCCATTTTATCTGTGGCTGAGTGTATGCATATATCAAAACTTCTAGTGTAAGAATCATAACCATTTGAGTAAAATTGACATAATTGCTACAGTTTCAAAAAAAACTTAATGACACCTAATTAAACCTGAATCTCATGAATTCACTAAAATGTATATAGAGCAATGTCCTCATGTTACACCTTTGCTCTGTGAGAGGCTTTGTGTCTCTCGGTAGTTATTACTAACTTAAGGAAGGGTTTGAGGGTTTGAACTCAGATATTTCTAAATTCTTTTTGTGTTTCCATTAGCTGCATTGTCTAATCTTGTAAAAAACTGGCTTTCTGTTTCCAGTCTAATGCCATAACATGTTACCTCATTTCAAAAACATAAGTCGTTGATGACAGTCTTCTCTCAGTATGTAAAAATACTCAAGAAGTGTTTGTGTAACAGAAACTTCTAAGCAGAGGTAACTTTTGGAAATACTACTTGATCCTAAGGCTTAATTTTGAAATCTTTGAATAAATTGATAGGGCTGATCATGAAGGAAACCAAAGAAGTGTTCATGAGGGAAAGAGATTGATAGAGTGGAGACTAAGGAGGAATAAGAACACAGTAATCTACACATTTTTCTCTACAGTTGATGTGTAGCACATTATATTCACTGAATCCAAATAAATTATTACTTTATATAGTAAAAGGATCTCGGAAAACTCTGAGCCTGATGTATTTAGTTGTTAAAATCTCAGCCGATCATTTTTTAAAACTAACGTTTCGTGTTTTCATTCTGTCTCAGGTTCCCAGTCTGAACCTCCCTCATGCAGTGCCAGTTCCATCACTTGCCCTTCTGCCTGCACCTGCAGCAACAATGTAGTGGATTGTCGAGGAAGGGGCTTAACAGAAATCCCAGCTAACCTGCCAGAGGACATTTGGGAAATGTAAGTGCCAGTGTAATGCATTTTTTTCCATATCTGAGCCTCCTGTGTGGAAGAAAGGCACATGTTTTGAAAACTGTTCTGTTATCAGGTATGGTGTAGTTGTTCTCTTTGCTTTTGTTCTTTTCACCTAAGAGCTCAAACCATTCTTTATTGTAATTTAAGATATCATTTGACGTTGCCGTACCTAAAAGCAAGATCTTGGTGTATTAAGTTCAGATTGTGTTTACATCTCACAAACCTGGAATTAAATTCTGTAGTCAGTAAAAGAAATACACAGTCCTTTTCTATTTCTAGTTAGGTGTTTCCCCATGAGATGGAAGGATGTCTTGATAGCTTGGCAGAATGCATTTTTAATGAATTAGGACATCAGAGCACATTGTCCCTTCTGATCTTACCTTCTATTTCTTGTCTAACACATTTTGTTATTCCCAATTCTTTAACAGCTTTGTGACTTGTGTGGTGAAATCAGATGCTAGTTTTACAGACTTATTTGTCTTTACTACCTTTAGGAATTGGAATCTTCTCTTTCTGTGTCCATGACTTCATACTACTGTGGTCCTGAAATACTGCTACATTAAACCAGTTTGCTTTTGGTTAGTCCATAGGGAATGCAGATCAATTCTTTTCCTATTTAAGTGCTTGTCACACAGAGTTTTCTGACATCCAGCCAGCTTTCACAGTCTACACCGTATGAACTCAAATATTTTTGTAGTCACTGGACTCATCCAGCTTCTTATTGCTGTAGAAATATTGCTACATGGCAAAATTCACTACAATAAAGAATAAATTCATAGGATAATAGAATGTTAAGGAAGGGATCCTAAAGACCATCTCATTCCACCACCCTGCCATGTGCAGGGACACCTTCCACTATCCCAGGTTGCTCCAAGTCCTGTCCAACCTGGCCTTGGACACTTCCAGGGATGGGGCAGCCACAGCTTCTCTGGGCAACCTGTGCCAGGGCATCACCTCCCTCACAGGGAAGAATTTTTTCCCAATATCCCATCTAACCCTGCTCTCTGGCAGTTTCAAGCCATTCCCCCTTGTCCTGTCACTCCAGACACTTGTCCCAAGTCCCTCTCTAGCTCTCCTGGAGTCCCTTTAGGACTGGAAGGGGCTCCAAGGTCTCCCCAGAGCCTTCTGTTCTCCAGGTGAACCCCCCAGCTCTCCCAGCCTGGCTCCAGAGCAGAGGGGCTCCAGCCCTCTCATTGTCCTCGTGGCCTCCTCTGGATTTGCTCCAGCAGGATCTCCCTGTCCTCCTTACCCTGTGGGCCCGTGAGCTGCACGTGGCACTCCAGGTGGAGGGGCAGAATCCATCCCTTCCCTCAGCCTGCTGGTCCTCCTGCTTTTGATGCGGCCCAGGATGCGGGTGGCTCTCTGAGCCGCGAGCACTCGCTGCTGGGTCAGGCTGAGCTCCAGGACAAACGATACCCCACAGTCCTTCTCCTCAGGGCTGCTCTCAATCCCTTCTCCACCCAGCCTGTGTTTGTGCTTGGGATTGCCCCGACCCTGGTGCAGGGCCTTGCTCTTGGCCACGTTGGGCTTCATGAGGTTTGCATAGACCCACCTCTCCAGCCTATCCAGGTCCATCTGGATGGCATCCCTTCCCTCCAGTGGGTCAACCACAACACCACATTTGCCAGCTTGGTGCTGTTGGCAGACCTGCTGAGGATGCACTCAATCCCACTGTCCATGTCAACAAAGAGTTATGCAGTGCTGGTCCCAATACCCAACCCCAAGGAACGTTGAATTCAACTGTTTTTTGTATTTCCCTTTAACTCAGTATTTCTTTATAAGCCAAATTGTGTCTGACAGGAACCCTTGACTGACAAATGGTTCTACAAAAGTGAAACACAGGGCTGTTGCTCTAACACAGTTATTAAAGGTGACCTAAATTTCACTCTGTTTCAGTATTAATTAAAGATCTTTTATTCAGCCTTCCTACCTTTCTTCATTAGCATGGGTAGGCAGAAACTTCTCTGACAAAGCTGCCAACAAGTCCTAAAACTGTTTTTGTTGATAAAACCCTGTCACAAAACAGGTAAATCACTTGTCATGGGACATAAATCAAGCATCATGTGACACTTAATTTTCCCTTGCTGCTGACCTCTGCCACATGTAACTTAGAAGTCTGTTATGTTACTCTGTTACCCCTTTCCTCAAGATCTTCATTTCAAGAATGTTTATTATGAAATAAAACATTTAAGAAAGGCAGAAATCTCTATCCCAGACTTGCTTTTTCATAATTTCATAAAGTAGGTAGCAAGAATGTACAGAATGCAATTCATTTTTTCATAAAGCTTCTTGTTCAGTGGGGAGCTGACATCAGCAGCCAAATTGACTGAGGAAAAACGAGTTACAAGAAATTGAAGCTGAGGAATACAGACGGTGTGCTGAATGCTGTGAAAGATTCTCTGCTTACAAAGTGGTTCTCTTGTGCTTTTCAGAGGAGAAATGAACAGTGCATGTTATAGAGAAACACATGAGAATAAGCAGAGAAAAGCTTTGCATGAATACTTGGATGAAAACAAAAGTCATTAAGCACCTGGAGGCAAATACTGACAAAGAAATACCAAAACAAATATGGCTTGGTGGTTTGCTGGAAATGAACAATTTCACTATGTTGAAACAGCATCTACAATAAAAGGAGAAGTTGCATTTATTTAGAAAGAGGGCATGCAAGGTAAGTAGGGAGCTTAGTGTGAATGCAGAATGGACTTGACCTTGCAGAGATACAGGGAACGGGGGATGACCAACTAGTAGGAGACAGTCTCCAAAGAATCTGATTTTCTGCTCAGACTTCATTGCAGCCTTGCAGCCGGTGCCTGTCAGACGGAGTGACAGCTCAGCCCATGGAGACAGCAGAGCCAGGCTATAGCAGGGACTTGTGAAACCCAGAGCTCCCAGCTGTGCCCACAAGAGTCACTGCCCTGCAGCTTGTGGGAGCTGGGAAGGATGTTGTGACAAACAGGAGCACCACAAGTGTGGCTTTCCCTCAGTGTGTGGTTTGGGCTGCTGTTGGCTCAGGACATGGGCTGGATGGGTCCAAGCTCTGGCACTGCTGGGTTTATGCCAGGGAAAGGACAGCTTTCCTGCACATCCAGGAGTGGGGCACTGTAGTATTTCAAACGGTATTTCCTTCAACATCCTGCCTGCCAGGTCTGATGACTCCTAGTGCTGGAGAGAGATCAGTAACTCCCTAGTAATTTTTTCCCCTCTTGCCACACTTTCCCTCTGCCCCTTTTTTAGAATGAAGTTTTCATGCTGTTTGTCTGTCTCAGACCAATCTACTCATTCTTTATTTATCACCTCAAGCAAGGCTGTATTTTAGGACATGAATTCTGAACAGCTTTTGTCTGAGAATTTTGTACACTTTAAAACAGTAGTGCAGGGACTACCACTCCTGCCTTTGTGCTTTATGATTGTTAGTGCAGGACCCTCCTGAGTGAAAGCAGGGCACAGCCCCCCAAAGCCTGTCCCTCCTGCTCCTGGCTGGTCTGGTGTCTGAAGGTGCCAGAGCAGCAGCAACTGGCACTGGGCACTGCTTCTCTGAAGGCCCTTAACATTGTTTAAAAGGAGGATTGATTTAATTGCTAATGCTAAAGGCTGGATTGTGACTGAGATGCTTGAAAGAACAAAAACTAGCTGGGCTAGTATGGAAACCGTTGGGAAAAGAAGGCTGAATTCAAACAAGGAAACAACCAAACACAGGGAGGAGAAGGATTGGGAACAAAGGAAATGAAGACAGGTTGAGCAAAGTGAGTCTGAGAAGGTGAGGAATATTTGGTGATAAGGCCTGAGATTGCTGTCAGTGAGTCTGGGGCACAGGGTGGGCTGTGGGGATGTGGCAGGAGGGCACTGGGCTTGGGCAGGGTTTGGGGCCAGGACAGAGTGATGCAGGTAGAGAGGGACCCAAGGAGTCTCTTCCCACCAGAAAGCACATGTATCCTTCAGAGCCTTCCTGCTTTGTCACCATGTACTTGGAAAACCCAAGAACAATTTGTGTGTCTGTCCCTGTGCACTAGTGACTATCTAGGCAGAGATTAACTGTTTAACTCACAGATTTCTTGCTTTCACTGCTGCTGTTCCAGTTAGACAGCGCTGCAGAGGTCTGGGTCTCATACTGTTGTTACACCTAAGGTTCCTTGGGATAGAACTCGTTATTTTGGCTTATGGTTATTAATTAAATATTAAATTATATTTTAATTAAATATATAATTTTTTAAAAGTAAAAGAAAAATTAGAAAATAACAAAATTAATGTTTTTAGCTGCAGTCTTCATTCAGAGCTTTTGTATACATTTGTTGTGGTATCCACTCTAACAACAGCATAGTCTCATGTTGCTGTTAAAAGCCTGGATTGATTCCTTGCTGTCTAAGGATGTATCATGGACGTATAGTGAGGGACCCTGTGCATATAGGGTCTGTTTAGTTGTTGCAGAAACAGGAAAATTGTAAAATGGGGACTGTGGGGAAGATAATCTCATGAATGCTGTTCAGAGAATTGTGTTGTCTCTTCTTGTCTCAGTGGTTTTATTAATTGATTCTGGACAAGTGACTTGCACAGACTTTTCCTGGGTGGTCACTAGTGATGTAATCCTTGGGCTGTGGCTGACTCAGCTGAGACATTCAGTGGTGCTGAGGACTCACAGCTGCAGCAGGAGTCAATAGGAGCTGTGCTGTGAACACATTGTGCTGTGCAACGCTAATTAATCTGAAAAGCCAACTCTCAATCATCTGCAGACTTACAAATCAAACTCCACAATCTACAGTATATCCTTAGACCTTGAAACTGATCTTAGATCAAACTTGGGCTTTCTCATGTCAAATTTGCTTTATTACTGTTACTTAACCTGTACCATACTCTCTGTCTGGTGAGATTAAGAAAAATATAATTATATAAGGCAAGGGTAATGCTGGACAGGATGTGTCTGATTCAGACACGAGGACTGTTTGGTTAAGTGCTGATGTAATTGCTCCAGACAGAGTAAAGAGGCTGTCAGTCCCTCAAGGAAAAGTGCTGCTTAGGCACCGTGTCTGGTGAGATAACAACCACAGCTCCATCTGACAGCTGAGCAGAGTAAACCAGGATGGCAGCCTTCCCACCAGCACCTAGGTTTGGCTTAAGGTCAGTTTTAGTCATTTGTTCTGCGTTGGTTTAGTGTAGCATTCTCACTCTTGGTAGCTGAATTGGTGACTGATCCTTTTGTAGGTGAGAGCAGTGCATGATTTTGGTGCATAACTACAACACTTAGTTAAAAAATCAGGAGTTTGAGCACACAGGAAGGATCTAATGTGCTTAACTCTTGGTTTCCTAATGGTTCTGGCAAAATGAACACAAACCTAATTGTCTGCAAGGCAATCACTTTGAAATGCAATGTTCTACTTGTTCTAACTGTAATGAATGCTTTCCTGACAAATTTAATAGAGAATTGCTGTCATGAGGGTACCACTGTGCTGGGCAGCGTTTCAGACAGACCTGTAGATAGACAGGTTTGCTCTGATTGTTGTTTCAAAGATTGTCTCAGGAAGAAATTCCCTTCTCTGTTCTTTAATACCTGTAGGAATGTGTATTTCAGGAGAGCTAGGAATCTTTATGAAGCTTTTGTGATTTCAGGAAGGTGATGAACAATTTCTGGGCATTTCAATTACTGGTATATTCAAAGTGAATTTTCCACCAATTAAAATAAAGTCAGGAAAGTTATTATAAAAAGGTTGAACACTGGTAACTATTATAGTAAGATTATTTCTTTTTATATAAATTATAAATTAACTACTCCACAACATTTTCATGTTTATTAACAACTAACTGTAAAGTTCTCAGCTTCTTACAGTCAGGATTTTTTTTTGTTTTATCAAGAATATAAGTGTGTAGAAACCGTAAACTTTGTGGATAAAGGAATGACAGTTTTGCATTTAACACTTTTCTTCCTCCTAAAAGAAAATTGTAATAATTTTCCCAGGCTTCCAGTAAATAGTGCAGCTGAAGCCAGCACAGTATTTTTGAACACTGTAGTAAATGTTCCATAATTGCCTTTGGTGGCAAGTTCTCTGGCTGGGGAATCAGGTTGGCTCCTGTAGTTGAATCATATAATATGATTTTCATTCACTGCTGTAAATTGGCTCTGGACAGCTTCACATGTCAAACTTGACTACTATTTTCTGGATCTCACCAGGCAAAGTGTGTCACTCACTCCTTGCATTCAACAGAGCTTTCTGTTGTCGGTCCAAAAAATACGTAGAAAACATTCTATGACATCAAGACACAAAAATAATAAAGAAGTAATAAATAAAATATTTTAGATTGAGAGTCAGTGGAGAAATAAATATACGAAAAATGATAATAAAGGTGTTTTCTGTGCTGAGAATGATTAAGGAAAACAGAAAGCTGTGTTTTAGAAACAAGCTGTAACAGCAGGGAGTTTCTGCTGCAAGACCAAGGCAGCACTTATTTCTTACATCTTTACTTTCATTTCTAAAATCAAGTGTAACTAATGCCATCTGTAGACACAGGAAGATGTTTTTATTTTGATAAATCTAGATTTCATACACATGATTTTTCCCTTTTGGCTGTATCATTTTTTACCCTCTTTACAACTCTCTATAATTGTGAGATTTCTTCTAAAAAAGGTTATGTACAGGTTCATTTACTCAGCCAAGCTGTGTAGGAGTAAACTTACAGGGTTTGTGGGTTTAAGATTGTCTTGGTTTTTTGGTTTGGGTTTATTTTTGGGTATTTATCTTTTGTGTGTGTGTGTGTTCTCTTTTCCCCAGAGGCATCACTTCAGTCCAATAGGAACATAAATTAATAACTGTTAATAAAAATGAACAGTATAACCAAAAAGGCACATATCTTTTATGTAATACAAATTTCACTGCAAAGCTCCTGTGTTGCCAAGCAAAATAATGAGATTGTAATGTATAATGAGTATATACATCCTTAAAGCCAATTATGAAGGGGAGAAGCAATCACAGAAAATAAAATAGGGAGCATAAAAGCTTAACTTTGACATAAAATAGACTGATCAGATTTTTTTTACTGGATGAAACACTAATTGTCCTTTGGCTTACATGTGTTCTGTTTATTTTGCTTAAAAAATTAGGAAAAGAAGGAAGTATTTGAGGAAAGTTTATAGTCAAATGCCATAATCTGTTTTGTTGACAAAATATTACAGGTGGCAGAACTTCAACTACTGGAAAGCTACTTAATTTTTCTACTAATTTCTGGTGTTCTGCCTTTTCTTTGTCAGTATTTGGAAATGTGTAATAAGAATAGATGTTACAGACTGTATGGAGCTCTTAACAGTAAGTTAGAGATTAAAGAATTACTTTTTTTTCTTTTCTCTCAGGTACCTTTTTTCCATTTCCAGCAAGTCTAAAAGCATATTTTTGTGTTACAACTTGACAAATATATTGCAAACCAACTTGAAATCCTCGGATCCCTGAGCTAGTAATAGCATTGTGACAAAATTTGGAGAGTGGTCTGGGCTGGAATTTTCTGGAAGTAATTGGAAGCCAACAGAGGGTGGTCAGGACTGACCTACTGAAGCACTAATTAAATAATAATGGATGTGTTATGTGGTTAGTCTTTCTGGGACCTCACAGAGCAAAAACTTGTTCTCAGTAAGGCAAACATTCTGAGTCTGGTTTGTTAAAAACCATTCCTGCTGGTTTACCTTCAGGAAATGTAACCATAGGTGAGTGATTGCTTTCCCATAGGCCCTGTAGAAACCGTCTGTGTCCGAGATGTGACTTAAAGCTTCAGAACAAAATACCCAACCCCCCCCAAAAAACTCTTCAAACCAAAACACCCCCCCAAAAAAACCCCAATTAAAAAAATAACAACAGAAAGTGCTCAGCAGAGGTCTAAGGTTGAGGCATGCTCAGAGCAGATGCTCTGTTGTTGAAGGGATCACAAGAACCTCATCATCTGTGGGATGGTCTCTTTGGAGCCTTCTGAACTGGAATCACTGGCTCTGAACTGGAATCATGGGGTGTCACAAAAATCCAGGAGTGGGATCCCTGTTGCTGCTGTTTGCTAGACCACAGCATCTTGGAAACACACACACACACATGAACTTGTGGGTGCTGGTTGGATGAGGGGTGTAACTGGGCTGCATTTCAGCAGCAGGGAGCTGGAAATTCCCAAATTCTCCAACCTAAGGACTCTCTGTCCTGGATTTGTGTTCACAGCCTGTATACAAGTAAAATTCGTCCTGTAAACCCTGATCCCAAGTCCAGTGACCCAATAATGTCTGCTGAGGTGGGAACAGGGAGGCATGATTTTGTATTCTACCCCAAAACAGCTTCTTTTAAACCTTTAACATTCTCACTGGGGAGCTCAACTGGAGTCCCTGGTTTTACATCTGGGCACAACCCAGAGCAGTTCCTGCAGTCGTGGCATTGCAGTGGCAGGTGCTGGGTGAGGCAGCACCTCACTCCAGGGATGAAGCAAGGAAAATACATGATTGAGACTGGCAGGGGATATTACAATGAGAGGTTGTGAGAAGGGCCAAGAATTCCAACCAGGAATGTGGAGTGTCACAGTGGCAGATGGAGAAACCTTGAGGTTTGGGAGTGTAATGCTGCATTCTGGTGTTTATGTGATTAGAGATTACATTGCTGTGATGTCAAAAAATGTTTTGCAAAATACCAGTCTCGGGATCTCTCTGGTGTTTTTCTGTTTGTCTGTACAGCAAATTAATGCAAAATTAACGTGCTACAAGAGAGCTGATGGATTCATAATGCAGCTGCCATTACAAATTCAGCATTTACCAGCTGATACCTGACCAAATGCTCAGTTACACAGTTGTGACAGCTGAAACTAGATTCACTGGAGTATGTTAGAAGATCCAATATCACTAGCCCTACTTTCAGATGAGCAGGGAACATATCAAAACATCTGTTTTCATTCTGAAAGATGTCTTTTGGTGAGCAGAATTATCTGTGTAACTTCCTGTGTAGATTTATGTTGACAAGTCAGTTCATTGTTGGTAGGATTTTGTCTGTTGAATATCTGCCCTCAGGTGAGTTGTTGAGAAGCAGCCCTGTCTAAAACTATAGCAGGAGCTCGACAGCCAGACCCTGAAAATCAGCACCAAGCAGAATATGAAGGGAAACTCTAGTTGTCACCTTGAATTAATACTGGCTCTCAGCTCTCCAGTTCCTAAGTCAAACTCAATGAGAGGGATCTACAATGCATATTATTAATTTTATTTGGAAGTCATTCAGGTGCTGTGATGAAAGGCAGCACTATAAAAGTCTTGGAGGACCATATGAGTTTAGAGGTTTTATAGTGGTGGGTGGTGGTAGAGTCTCTGGCTGGGGCAGAGGTTGAAGTCTTTAACTGTTGAAACAAGCAGTAAGCACAGACATTTAAAATGCTGAATATCCTGCCATCCCAAAGCTCTCCATTTTCTACCTTAGAACTGAGGGGTGAGAGACACGAAAGGCTGTTCCTTGGGATCTAGATCCATAAACACTGTCTGAAGCAGCAGGACTGCAGGGTTTTTGTCTTGCAGAGCAGTGCCCTGTGCCGGGGTTTAAGGAGTGACAACTGTGGCTCTTGCATGTTTTGCTGCTGAATGAGCCACAGGTTCTGACTGTAACTGCAGGGCAGGATTCCTTCCTTCTTTCCCAGCAATTATGCCTCCTATCGAGGGCTGTCTTTGGGTAAATACTTCAGTGCAGCTGCCCAAACCTGTTGTGCATGGTAGGAATAAAGCTTGTATTTCAAAGGAAGAGGCAAGAAAGGCATCAGGGCAGGGACCAGATCTAGCTCATATTTGTAGTAAGAAGATCAGATTTTAGGTATGACTTATTCATCTTGAATACTGAAAATAAATCTGTGGGCTCTCCTTCATCAGAGTCAAAAATATATGATAAGATACGAAGCACAAAATATGAGATAAAGGTGAAATAATGGTCCAAGCAGGTTTTTTTAATCCAGTTGTTTTCAGTCCTTGACAAGGAGGAAAAGTCTCTCTTGACTGTAGGGTGCTCTAGAAATTTCCTCCTTCCTAATACACATGGTTCTCCCCAGCCCTGGGCTTTGTCACTGTGGTGGATGCACACACTCCTTGTTTCCCCCAAACAGTCCCTGCAAATCCCTGTTTATAGGGCAGGGGAAAATAAGAGGAAAGGGTGGGTTTTGCCCTTCCCAACAACCTCCATGCAGGTCGTGTGTGTCCTGCCTTGCACGAGTGTGCTACAGGTTCCTGCTGCACCTGATCTTACGCTTTCGCCCTCTCAGAGATTGCTTTGGTTCTTGGCTGCCTGAGCAATGGAAGCCCCAGAGAGCCCCATCCCTGGGAGCAATCTGGCTCATCCACTCGCTTTCTGCCTCCCAGCAGGGAATCCAGTGGCTGCCCAATGCAGGGGGACGTTTGTGACACGTCTCAGGCAGGAGTTTGGTGGCACTGTTAATAGAGCGTGGCTGTCTCATTTGTAGGCTCTATTCATCTGACAGCTGAGAATTATCAGTACTGATGCTTCACTCCCTCTCTCTTTTTCTCCAAGGTAGTGATTTGTCTATGTTATGGGTAGGTAAGCTTGACAAAACATTACACATTAGTAGCCGAGACGGTGTTTGAAATGGGAAAATTGCTGGCAAGCTGCTCCATTAGACCCAAATAACAAATTCTTTCTTTCCCGCAATGAAAGGGAGATAGTTAAGGCCCAAATTAATACGTCTGTCTCCCCCACTCTGCAGGGGGAATCACTCTTCAAGACAAATGGCTTTGTCACTCCTGAGTGTGAGCTGGCTCTGCTAAGCCCGTGTTAAGCAGAGTTTTTTTTATCCTTTGTGTTTTGCCATCCTGGGCCGAGCAGTTACAGGCACCACAGCGAGGAGGTGATGAAAAGATTTGTACCTCAGTGAACTCTGAGATAGATTAGCATGGGAATTTGAGTGCTTATTCTTTACTCTGGGGTAGTTTTTCATCTTTAACTGCATGGTTTCCCCCTGTTTGTTTTGGATTTCTTTTTTCTTTGATATGTTTACTTTTTGCTGTCATTGCTGCAAAGTCATTTAAAAAGAGTGGGAAGAGGGAAGACTTTACCCTGTCTAGCATCATGTTGTTACAAGAAAAATGTATCTGAATCCGCTGGGCCCTCATACTTTCCAATCTCTTGATGATATATTAGAGAATAGAAAGGAAATTGTTCTTGTCCTTTGATGTTGTTGTCAAAGACTCTAAAATAAAGCTTGGAGAGGCAGACAGAGCGTTTCTGGGTGTCAGAAGGGGGGAGACACGCTTCAGTTCATCTGAGCACTCAGCTGGCAGCAGGAGACATGGCACAGGGAAACTGGGAACTGAACTGAGGAACAAAAGCTGCTGGGAGTGTGAACAGGGCCAATTTATTGTATCAGTTTCGTGAATTCCACTTAAAAAGCAGATCTGAGTATGAAATACCAGAGGAGAATCGAGGGAAATTTTCTTGAGTGATAAGAAATCTTAAATGTGGGGGGTAGTAGTTTAAATTATCAAAATTTAGCCTTGTAGGGCTGTGTGTCTTTTACATGTTTCTCAAATGTGTTATAAAATTATTTTATGGTATATTCTGATAATACCCCCCAAAAATGAACTCCCTGATGCTGCTTTGCACTAGCACAGATGGTTTTATAGTGTATGACAGCACTCCATAGTATGCAGGGATGGACCATGAAAAGCACAGTTTTCCAAAGGTCATGTTCTAGGTAAACCAGGTAACTTTCTCTGAAATAAAATGTGGCTGTAAAATTTAGATTAGCTGTTCACTTTTTGGAGGAAAAAATGCCAACATTAGGTAAGGGCTGTGTTTTTCACTTTATTTCAAAGATGGCACCTCTAACAGCAGTTTCTCATTGTATCATGAGCAACACTGTTTTATAATTAAGCCTTCATCACCCTGAAATTGCCAACACCCCTTCTGGCAGAACCTAGTGTTTCTTGAGATTTTTAATCCTCTACTGTCCTTCACATGTCATTTATGAGCTCAGATGAGGTGAAAGCACAAAGTATTAATCCAAACAATGTGTTTTCTTCTATTTTAGTTGTGTAAGTGCATTGTGTTTTTCAGGCTATGCCTGCCAATCTATAATTAAAACACGTGCTTATTTAATGCAGCGTATTTAATGCAGCACAAGCACTTATTTAGTGCTCCAGGATTGGCTCTGTTTTGTGCCCAAGTTGGAACCCACCTGCAAACACAGCCTGATGAGAGCCTGTGGTGCTGCCTGTGCTTCCCTGGTAGCATCTGCAGGATGTAGTGCACTGGGCAGGATGGGTTCTGTGTAGTCTTTAGTCCTTCATTTACAAAGAGCTTCAAAAATGTAAGGTCTAAGGTGAAAATATAGTAGCAGATGACACCAGCCTTGTCCATCTATTTCTGTACAGGCCATCTGCTCTAAATCCTGTAGGAATGGGTGAAGAGTTCAGTAGTAGCTTCAGAAGGCAGCTCTCTCGAAGAACTCCTATTTCTGTCTTCCTCTCCACCTTTTCTAGAAATTTCTTTGGGTTTTTTTTATTTCTTGGGACATGTGGCTATTCCAATTTTGTATTTTTTTCACCCTATGAGAGGAAAATTCTGTGTGTGTTTCCACCCTTGAGGCACTAAAATTTCTTTGGAATTTTAAGATATTATAAAAATGGACGTGTTTCCCCCCCCCCCCCCCAATCTTTTTATTTGAGTTTCCCTGTAAGGACTTCTGTGCCTGTGTGCAGGACGTGTGATCCCCCAGTTTCCATCCGCAGGGCCAGAGAATTGGGCAGGCACGGCCCTCTTTTGTTCCTCGAAGTGTCTGCACAGAAATACTTGGGAGGAGTGAAACACCCAACTGGCAGGCTGACAAAAAGCCTTTATGGGAAGAGTATGTGTATTGCTAATTCTGGTGACAAACACCCAACAATAGTGGTGTGCTGGAGCTTGCAGCAATTTGCATTTCACTGTGGACTTGCCAGAAATGAAGCTGTGTTATATTTAGACCAACTGGAAGGGAAATCTCAGACACTAATTCAAATCACAAAACAAGGAGTAGAATTAACTCTGATCACAACCTTTAAAACAGACTGCTACAGAAATAAAAGAGGGCATGCACGTTGGCTGTGCAAGTTGACTGTGCAAATATCACAACATTTGAGACTTAAGTAGCTTCTTAGAGTGAAACTGTGCTGGCAAATCATCTTATTTTCAAGGGGATTTTTTCTCTTGTCTATGGAAGCACAGATCATCAGAAGGATATACAGTGCAATAGAGAGCTGATGGACCTTACACATTTTCTCTGCATTATTCCCAAGCCCTTTACAAACCTTGATTTATTTCTCCCTTCTCCCATTTCATTTTATCTCCATTCCTGGTTCTAAAATTTTTTCTCCCCTCTGCAATGCTGCAGCAGCTCCAAATGACTCGAGTGCTTCATTCCATCATTGCTGTATGTTTTTGTATTTCAATTCCATTTCCAACCGCAGACTTTTTACTATTTAAACTCTTTCTTTTTTATGACACTTTGGGGAAAAAATACACAACACTTGAATAATAAGTAAGAGCAAGGAAAAATCACATTTTACTCTCAGTTCCAACTCTGTAGAATTTTAACTACTATGGTCATTGGAATTTGTTTTATGGGAATCTACTTTTACATTTCTAATTGAGATGAACACTTAGAGTTCATCTGAGGAGAAGTTATTCTTTTAGCAGGAATTCAGGGAACTTGCTGACAATTGAAAGTACTTCTGGGAAGGAAGAGAAATTAATCTTAGTGGTTACTGTATGTGGTATCTTAAAGCTGCTTACGTTTTATGTTAGTGAGACGTGCATTTATGATACTTCATAAAGAATACCTCTTTCAACCAAATCTTAGAAATAAAAACAGCAGCATTTTCATGTAGTCCAGACCATATTTTAGAAAACCTTCAGCATTTGGTAGTTAAAATAGGAAGATACTGTTCTTTTTTGTACTGCTTTAACATAAAGTTTCTCCCCGCTTCCTCTTAAAAATCTGGACTCATCTCGCAATGAATTCATTTTGGTTTTTAGCATTTTCCCATAGATTGTTGTTCTTTGAATTGTTCTGATAGTATTATTAATCTGCTTATTAAGCTGTCACAACATAGCCTACCTTTAGTTCAGATGGCTATATTCTGTTTATAACACCTAGTCAAGGAAAGCATCTGCATTTTTTATTTTCAACCTTAACTTTAAAATATACACACTGTTATTTATTAATTCCACGAGCCTTAAAGGTGCGGTTTCTCTAACCTGTGACTTTTTCCCTGTACCAATTTAGAGTAATCACAGAGATTGTTTTGTTTTCTAAGTTATTTTCTCAGCATTTTCTCCATTTAGTGGATTTCAAAAGAAAAAATGTGTCTTGCATAAACATAAACTTGTTTTTATATTTATATAAAATTTGCTGTCATGTTTAATGTGATCCCCACCCTATAGCTGTGTAGTTAACATGTATATTGCTTTGTTTGTTTTCAGACGTTTGGAACAAAACCTCATCAAAATCATTCCCCCTGGAGCTTTCACCCAGTACAAGAAGCTTAAGAGAATGTAAGTTTTAATAAGACCAACATGCAAGGGCAATCACGAATCTTCCAGCTTCAAGTTCAGTATCTTTATTTTAGAAACATATTGGCAATTCTGTGTTGAAATCACAGGGGATTGCACAAATAATCTCTTCAAAGTGTAAGCAACAATGGAATTTGGTTCAGGATGCCTAACAGTGCATGAAATCCTTAATAATGCTTAATTTCACTTCCTATTATAAACGATGTGATCTAATTAGTTGTTAGTCTGTTCAAACTTCAAATCTGCTTCCTCAGAAAAGATTTGAAGACCCGTTTTTTTTCTCTCTTTTGTTCTGGTGTCTGTTTGCAGCAGTTCAGTGAAGTTGACCCCACTTAGAGCAGAAATGAGGATTTTTTTGTAGTGCCTTCAGTGTCCTGAAGTTGAAATGGTTTGACTGTTTACAAGAAAACAGAGAAATCCACTGGAGCTTGTTTTCCCTGTTGCTTAATCACCAGTTGATACCCAGACAATTATATTTGTATTACCTCTTGTGTTTTCTTTTTGGATTTAAAAAAAACCAAACAGCAACCCTGATGTGTAGCAGCTCTGTCCTGCAGATGACCCGGGCATTCCCCCAGTTGGGTTTTCATTTTTAAGTGATATATAAGAGATGATGTGACAGAAGCACGATGACACAAACAATGGTAAAGCAAGTTACTCCTGGTTCACCCCAGTATCAGGAGGTTTATGGTACCACCGGATCAGTAACTTCCAGGAGTCATCGTGGCTCTGTAGCTCAGTGCTAACACTGCTGAAAAGGTGCTTCTGCAGTTCTTTTCTGATGTGAACAATACTGGGATTAAGACAGTGTGAGCTCATTTCACAGAAGACACTGGCTGAGCAGAGAGCTAATGCTTTTGGAAACTGAAATGAGCTACTGCCGTACCATTGATGTAAGGGGAAAATGACTGCATTTTCTAGTCCAAACTCACCAAGATCCTAGAGCTGAAGAGCTGTAAATACGGATCTTAATATTTAACAGGTCTAATCATCAATCTTAGAGGGTCTCCATTCTTCTGTCTCACTTTCAATATAGCTGTATGTATTTTTAAAGAAGTCCTGTATTGGATAGTGAGATGGTAATTTCAGTGAAAAATGATGGATCCCTTACCAGTGACCTAACTTGTAATTTTTTCATTATTAAAATCACTACATAGTTCTTTCTAAGGTGTGACTGACTTTAGATTTTGGCAGTGCTTTACTGTCCTTTCATTTGTCTTGATTGGTGAACTCTCGTTTTATGGGAGTTGATCAGAAAAATGTTCTTTAATGTGAGTAGCTGCTCAACCCAATGCAGCACTTACTATGTGAAATGATTAATGTTAGAATTTCACAGCAAAATTCCATTAGCAAGTTGTGTTAACAGCTTTCTGGAGAATAATTGGCATACTCATTGAGATCTGAACTCATAATTAAATAATAAGTTATTGTGCCAGATGATCTGTGTCAAAGCTTAGTTAATGGAAGAGCATTTTGTGGAAGAACTTGGGAGAAGTAGTTGGGCTGTAGAATGTCCCATAACAAACATGATGTTTTACCATTTGGTTATTGACCTGTCTCCTTATTAAGGTTTTGTTCCTGCTGGAGGAGGAGGTTTTAAATTGAGCAACATTTTGGTTACGCATAGTTTAATTTTTCAGTATTTGAAGAGATTATTGACATTATGTTTTCAGTGTGCAAGATTCCCAGTACTGTCAAACAAAAATATACTTTAGTCAAAAGAGTATCTCTTAAAACAAAAGAATCATCCTTTTTTTTTTTTTTCCTTCATAGGAAGGACATTTTTGATATCACTGAGCCTTTCTTCATTTCTGTCACTTTGATTTCAATGAGCAGTGCCATAGCATGAAGATTATCAATTTAGTTAATTGATACTCTGCTCAGGGCACAAATGAAGAACATTAATATAATTGTTGTTATTGTTATTATTAACTATTATAATATTTTATCTACTTCAGAGGAATATTAGCATACCACTGTAAATTGTATTTTTCTCCTAATGAATAAATATACAAGAATGTTATGGGTAATAGCCTTCTCACTTTCAGCACTCTGGATTTTGATTGTTTACTGATTATTTCCTGCAAGATTCTACAATTTTCTTTTCTTAGCTAATTGGATAACTGAGATTAATTTTTAAGTAAGAGCCAATTGTCCAAGATAATCCTGATAGGACTTGATATTAATAGGTCAAGATGATAGCAGAGGTTGGATGTTAATTCAAGTGCTATACTTGCATGTAGCTGAAGCTTGCCCTTTAGAATGTCTCTTCAACAACTTCTAGGATGGGAGAGTTACTTTGATGATTCAGTTTTAGCTAAGGAGCTGGAATATTTTGTGTCTTGGCCTTAATCATAATTGCCCACATCTCCTCACACAATTAATAACATGAAGCTAAATGTACCTGTCTCTTCTGAGAAGGAAGATTTGACACTTGAAGGATTCAAATATGCACTTGAATTATATGATCTGGCGTGATGGTTTCCCTGATTTTGGGGTGGGTTTAACCCCAGCTCTGTGCTCAGTTATTCAAGGGCTTTAGAAGAGGTTTCAGGGGCTTGAAGGAGACACATCACATCTCCAGAGGTAGAAGTTGTCGTTATTACATGAAGTATCCAAGCCCAGACAAGCCATTTGGAATTAATTCACAGAGCAGTTGTGCTTCCACCATAGCTCTGTAACTTTTAACTAACAAGTTTGTAGCAGGTTTGTAGAGCAAGACTAAGAGCCAAGTGCACAGAACCGCTTTGAAAGATGTTGTACCTCTCTGATGCTTGTAGTGACATTTCATGTTGTCAGATTAATTTTACCACATATTAGCAGAAAACACATTGAGATTTCACAGGCTTCCCAGTAGCTCTGTGGAGTTGCTACTTTTGCTAAGCAGCTTCTAAAAACTAAACCATATATGACATGGAGTTTGCTGAGTACTCTTGTCAAATGAGAACAGTCCATTTTAAATGTTAGAGATAACCAAGTAATCTGTTTCTAATAATGTTAGTCAACAAAGAGCACATTTATCCAATGCTATTAATAGTTTTGCATATGGCTTCATCTAAAAATAAATCTGTTTTGTTTCAAAACCTTTTACAGTAAAGACATTTAAGCCCCACAGTTGTATGTGGCACAGCGACTTGCAGGGTATCCTTGCTCCCCTGGTGCAAAGTCAAACCCAATTTATGTCCCTAACTGGTAACTGAGCACAGCCACCCTCCAAGGTCTGTTCAATAACCTTTGGAAAGATTTCTACTGTGCTGCCAGAGGTGCAGGGAGACAAGTATGAGGTGACTCATGTATTCCCTGCCTGAGTGGAATCCTGGTAATTTTATTACATTTCCAGTTGAAGAGCCACACTTCCCCTGAGGGATTCAGAGATACCCTAAACTATGAAAATGAGCCTTATGTCATCTAAATTGTCTTTTACAATAACCTGTATCTCTTTGTCTTGATGTAAATCAAGCACAGAACAGGACAATCTTACCCAAGTGGGCCAAACGAAGGGAAGAAAAATACAAGGACATAATTGAATCCCTTTCCCTCAGTCAAGTCAGATGGAGCCTCCTTATCCAACAGCAGAGGAACTTGGGCTCTAATGGAAAGGAAATAATGTGTCTAATTATCTTCTAATGCTGATTGTAGTGCATCTGCATGAAGTGAGTGAGTGTCATACCCAGCATGGCATTTCTGCACATTCAGGCACCATTAGTTATACACTCATTAGTGTCCGGACATGGGGAGAGAGGAAGGATGGAGATGTGGAAATGCAGCAAATCAATAAAATAGTGCTGAAATCCTTGTTTCAAAAATTAGATGCCCCTTTCAGATGCTTGTCACTGTTCAGCAAACCCATCTTTTCATGTGATTCTAATAGATTTTAATGCATTGCTTGATAAATAGATAGAACTGATCAACATCACATTTCTGCTTACTAGATAAAAAGCAGCAGTCAGTCTAAACAAGTTTCACAAAAACCTGTATAAAATTAAATATCCCTACTTTCACTCTGACAAACTTGGCTGGTGCAAGTCAAGCTGAAGAATCAGAAACCTTCCATGAATGCTGTCCTGGTAGGCAGGATGTTGTAACAGAAAACAATTTGCAGAGCAAATTGGTTCATGAGCCTTATAAAATAATCAAATCTTACAAGGGAGCCAAAAAACCCACAAAAATCCCAGTTTATGTAGCTAGAGGACTCACAGAGGACTGCATTAAAATTTTAACCAACGTAATTACGTATAGAATGGAAAACCTTCTTACTTTCTGGTTACTAAGTTCTCGTTCAAGTGATGTTTATTTAGAGTCTACTTAGCATGTGCCCCAGTGGAAATATCAGTGAAGATGTACATGAAATACTGTATTACTGCAGTTTCAGCTATCAGTGAAGTGATTTAATGCTAGTGATACAAGCTGATACCAACTGTCAGGAAATGCAGCGAGGGTGGCTGAAAGTTGTCTCTCAGCTAAGCACTTGGTTGAACTGATTGACGGAGAGTTTGGGTGGCAGTGACAGTCACGATAAGGCTCTGAGCATCTGGGTACCAAGTGGAGTAAATTGGGCTCCATATATAAGGATGCTGTGGCATAGTCTGTATTCATCTTTGTTGGTTATGATTAGAATTGAAGGGTATTTTCCAAACCAGGAACACACTTCCCTCGCAGATGGCAGCAGGCTGTGCTGGATTCCACTCACACCGCAGCTGAAAGGGTGGAATCTTGCTGGGCTCCCTGGCAGGGTCTGCAACACTGGGTGTTCCCACAGTGCTGCTGGGCTTCAGAGCTCCACGATTTCCATTCAGATGCTCAAAGGCTTTCCCCAGTGTCTGAAAACTCTGGGCAGACCTGCTAGTGCTCTGTCAACCCTCTTCTCTCAGCTGCTTCACCCAAGCAAGGCCATGCTGGAATTCTGCCATTAAAACCTGGACACCGCTGGTCCAGTGCCGAGCTCCTCAGGGGCACTGGGGCTGCTTTGGGATCATGGGCTGGCCAGTCTGTGTGATCCTCTGTATTGTTATAAAGTTGGCCTTCCATGCCTGCATTTAAACATTCCAACAACCTTTATGCTTTGTCATGGGCTGCTCCTCGTGCTTGAGGGCCACCCCACAGAGTCGCAGTGCGGTCTCCAGTACTAATAGCTCTTAAGATGGTTTTATCAACATCACTGTTGTGCTTCAAAGCTCTTCATAAAAACCTTTACTTTAATGTCCATAAAATGAAAGACCTCATTAACAGGAGAGCTCTGGTTATTGAGGCTGCTGGCTTGTCACACTGACTGATGCTTCCTGATCCTTCCTGGAATTTGCCTATCTGTGCCCTGCCATCATTTCTCTGAGATAATATGATCTTTCACTTTTGTTTTTATATCAAGTGCGTACTTCCAGTAAACTACAGCTAGAATCTTTTCATCAAATTCCTGTTTACAATTATTTTTTTAATCCTTCCTTCTCTTTACAGAGACATCAGCAAGAACCAAATAACTGACATTGCGCCTGATGCATTCAAAGGCTTGAAATCTCTCATTTCATTGTAAGTAGAAAATAGAACTGAATGGGCATTTGGGGAGAGCTTGCATGGAAGAGAAATAAAAATGATAATGTGCTGTCTGGGGGAACATATGTTTCTGTGTGCAATTGCCAGCTTGTGTGAAGCATCTGATCTTTTGTAAATGAAAAATTGGTGATGAAGTTTAGGAGAGACTGTTTACAAGTCTCTAGTAAGCTCTTTTATAGATCAACACCCCCAGGGTTGCTGACTTGTTCAGCTCTTCACATAAGTGCATTAGTTGATCTTCATGTGCACCTGCAGTCTGGTCCATTCACCCCTACTGCTCATGGCATAAAACCTCACCATAGCTCACACACTGCTTGGTGGTGTGGAGGAGTTGGGAAAATACTTCCATACTGAATTTTTCTTCCAGAGTACAGAACTGAGATTGCACTCTCTTAAGAGTTTCCTGGTTTATTTCTTTTTTGTGTGTGTTTTTTTTTTTTTTTTGTTGGTTGGTTGGTTGGGTTTTTGTTTGGGGCTTTTTTTTTTTTTCAAACTAGTTAAGGAAGAACCTAAGCTTGTAAGAAAATGTTTATATATATCTTAGCTGTAATTACTAATTTATTAAGCTGGAAGGGGACTAAAATATGACTTCACACAAAAGACATAAAGAAGGTAGGATCTCTTGACAGCCATTCATTTCTCTTTATAGAGCACAAAATCTGGTTTAGCACCAAGTTGAACTTACTTGCAGCTATATTTCAGCCTAGGTACTCAGAGCACTATTAAAATAGTGGAGCTTTTAATGGGTGAAAGGAGCAATGCAAGGTCAGAAGCTGCATATGGAGGATGAACTAGAACAGTATTAAAAAGAGCCCAGACTGAGAGAAGAGAGTAAGCACAACTAGAATGATGTTTGCTGTCTTTATTTTAAGGACAGTTTTAAAACAATTATCTCATTAATATTCATGTAACACAGCTCAATTTTTTTAAAGAGTGTAGTTTATTTCTACAAGCTGCCATAATTTTATTCACTGAATAATGGGTAATTCTGACAAACTGGATAAACTTGTTGACTAGTACCAATATTAGAAGGTTATTAAGTATTAAACTTACATGTTGCAGTAAACCTCTGAGCCAGAGTTCAGAAGGATTGGCCCTTTTTTGTGACCTGAATCCAGCTGGGAGAATGCCAGAAATATATATTAAGTGTTGCTGGTGTTTGTTGAATAGTTTGGGCAGTGTTATTCAACGTGGTGTGGAAATGGTCAAATCCCTCAATGCTATCTGGAAACAATTCAGTGAGTGAGTGACATTTACTGAACGCTACAGTTTTGGCTTAGTATGAAACTACTGCTGATGCTGCAGTGCTACAGCTTTCTGGTCTTGGCAAACCTCCTGCTTTAGGAGTGAGCTGGACAGGCAAGACATTTCCACTGGGATTGACCCCCCAGTGCAGAAGTTATTCAGCTTTTGCTTTAGTTAATTCAGATACCCCCAAGTGGCCTCAGGAGTGGGATGAAACACATCAGAGTGGACAGAGAGGAAATGAGAATATAAACTGGGCAGGAATTTATAGTGTTTTGACTTTCATACAGAAGCAAGTGAAATGACTGTGTATTCTCTGCCCAGTCACCCAAAATGATATTTTAAGTAAATGATGTTTAAATACGTTTATATCCAAGTGGGTAAAATATTGCTTGCTTTAATGCTAAGAGGTTACAGGGTAGAAGAGAGAGGGCAGGGAGATGAGACACAGCACAGGAAAAGCTATAGCAAGGGAACTGCCTCTGAGCAGTCTTTCCTTGGCTCAGTGTTTGTCTCTGCCTCAGTTTCCTTCTACCACAGACACAGAAAGCTGTTGTAACACACAGTTTCTCTTTGGCAGACTTGTTTCTAGGACAGTATCAGCTCCAGTTTTGAAATTGTCAGCCTCCTCTTCCAGGTTCAGTTGTCCACTATGCTTTTACTTTCTTTTGAAAGGTTTTACTCTTGTTTTTCATTGCAGGTAGGTCTTACACAAATGTTTTCCCTGTGGTTGACAGGCAGTGGTTGGTTCCCTCATCTTTCTTGACCTGTCAGCCAGACCTTTGGCAGATTCCTCTCTGCTGGTCACATCTGTAGTTGTTTCAGTTTCTGAGCCCTGGATACCTTTATGGAGCAAGATTATCTGCTGGTCTGCAGA
>JAWWLV010000030.1:3950561-4084493 GCA_035041135.1 Platyrinchus mystaceus
AGAAACCTTCCCCAGGCTTTACCTCTGAGAAGTAGAGGATCTTCTTTCCTCTGATCTCTGCCACAGCCACCAGTCCAGTCCTGTCAGCACAGAAAGACAAGTGTAAGAGAAGATGAACCCTTTGAAGTGCCAGCCCTCCCAATGGAGCTGCCAAAGGGGGAAGAACAAGGAGATAGAAATGAAGTGAGACAGTTGCTTACTGGTGTTTTCCCTCTTTATCACCTCACTCTTTTGTGTGCCCGAGGCCCCAGTGACTTTAGTCAGCTGCATGCCCTGAAGGAACACTGCTCTGCATACAGTCCTTCAGCCCAGCTGAGAGCAAGTTTCATTTTGTCCATATACCTCAGTCAGATGTGATTGGTGCATACATTTTAATGAGGCACCACCGAGGTTTAATCTGTGAGCAGAGCAGCTGGACTTTGCAGCTATCTGAGTTAAAATCAGAGGAAAGGAGGGGGAAATATTAATGCACAAATGAAAGGAAGCAGCTTGGTTTCCATTAAAAATGAAGTACTGCTGTACTGCCTAAAATCCTTGCTCTTTCTCCTCTATATTATTCCCGTTTTCTGCCCCTCCCTTTCCTCTCTGCTTGCATGAAATTGCAATGCTCCCTGTGGGTCTGAGAGAGTGAGAGTGCTTGTCTGGAAGGCAGCCAACATTGTTAGACTGGCTGGCTAATGGAGCCCTATGTACAGTAGGTTCTACTCTGCTTTCTTCTGAGCTGAACTCCGGTTGGTGTTTCCAGGCAGAACTGCTTCTCAGAGTGCTCTGCCTATTGTGGGGATGGTAGGAAAAAAATGGGTGTATTGCAGTTTTCAAAACACAGGAATGTTTATTACAGAAGCTGTTTCCCCTTAGATGTATAAAACTTAAATCTTTAAAAAGTGCTAAGTGATCCATGTGCTAGCAGGTCATAATTTTTTATTGTAAATCTATATATTTTCTTTAGCAAGAAATCCACCTATGGGAGTCAAAGAGGTCACAAAATCTTTATGTTTCAAAGTAGTCATTTCTACCTTGGGTTTTCTCTGTGTATAGCAAAAGAAAGGCAAGTTTGTTCTTGTAAGGACTCAGAACTTCTCCATTCCCCACACAGAGGAAGAAATAAGTTATTTTTTCTATGCTCATTTTTCAGTGGGATTTCATTCCCTATTCATATGACTCTGTGGAAGAAGGAATTTCTACTGTTTTTTTTAGAAACATTTGGACATGTACATAACTTTTTTTATTCCTGGTTGTTACAAGAATAAACAACCAGAATCATTGTTCTTTAAGAACTTTTTTTCTTCTTCCTAGAGTTTTCTGACTTTTCCTTTTCTCCTTGTGTCACATGGAGGTCAGCCCTGGGTCAGGATGTTCTGAGGATTTAATTCTGTTACAGTGTCTGAAGTTCTCCTTCAATATTTAGGCATTGCAGGCTTAGATCCTTAGCATATTTTTGGGAGGAACCTTCACAGGTTTGATATTAAGCTTCAAACCTGCTTATGGACAAAACTGGGGCTACAGTAAGATCCAGGCTCTGGATTTGAGGGAACAGAGTTGTGGAGAGCTTGCTGTAAAGCCATGGAAGGGAATGGACAGTGTTGTGGACCAAGGAGTGAGAAAAAGGGCCTTTAGTCTTAAAGATGCCACTGTGGGATCAGGAGGAAGAGGTTATGGTGCATAATATCAGTGACAGCTGCTGGGCAAATAAACTGCTTGTCTCTGGCAAAGTCTCCCCTCTTGAAAAGGTGGAAATACTTCTTTGTCTTAGAGAGATGATATTTGAAGGCTGTGAGATGTGGTGATTCTGCAGCATTTGGACCATATGAAATATCCAAGATGAGAAATGAATAATTAGAATTATTTGAATCAGAAAAACCAGTAATGTGTCCATGGCTTTCATGTTGGAGGGTTTAGTCTTGCCATTCGATGCTTCTTTCCATATAAACAAGAGAGCAAAGAGTACCCTTGCATTGAGAAGTGTGGCAAGATTGGTTGGTTGTAAAAGAATGTGCTACCTGAATTTTTAAGCAAAAGTTTGAGTAATACTGTGTTTGTAGTACTTGGTGTTTGTGTTACATGGTGAGCATCGCCCTGTGCTGGGGAGGTTAATGACTCAGCCCAGAGCACAGGGGCCAAGTTAGGAAGAGTTTCACATTTCAAGATTGCTGCATGCACTTCCTGAAGTAAATTAATTTTCTGTTTAATCAGGTCAAAATCTGTCTAATATCAGTGAGAGGACTGTATCAGCATTTCGTTATTGTTAATAGGATCAAAGATAAATGTTATTCTTGGGGTCCGTAAACTTCCCACAAACGTAGGTTTGGAAGGCCATATCCAGACTGTCTGGGGACATTTTATGAGATATGACAAAATAGTCTAAGCCTTCAGGGTGTTAAACTGCATGAATAAATTTTACACCACTGCAGAGGGAGAATTCCTTTGGTTTTGTTCATATACTGAATTAAGCTAGGGAACACTTGAAAAGCTTAGATCAGCCTGGGCACAAAGACAAGAGACAGCTGAGGTTTTGACATAGCAGTCCCATTTAGACCATCATCTCCTGGATGATGATGTATGAGGTGTCATTCATGGTGATTTGAAATCTGCAATAAAACACTGTCTATTGCAATAACTGCCAAACTTATTTTAAGGTAACAAATTGCTTTGGATAGTTTTACTGTGATTTATTTAGCTTAACTTGTTCTGAAGAAATATGAAATAGTGCAGGGGGAAAAAAATTACATGTCTAAGTTTCTTTCAGATATTAGAAATTTATTGCTGTTTTTATCCCTATCAATTCCTTCTCTTTTGAAAACCTGAATTCTTATTGAACCTGTGCCATTGTACATAGCTTGGGAAATATAATTCTTCCTAGCAAGAATTGTTTTCACAGTCTGAAGGAAAGTTAAAAGCATTCTGAGGACTGAAAAAGACATTGCATAAAGTCACAATTTGACACTTCAGTAAGAATGTTTCAGCCAAGCCAAAATAAAGGAACACTTAGCTGGAAACCATATGGTCTAAAGTAAGGGATTCTGTGCTAGGCTTTCATTCCCCAAAAATCTCAGTGCCACCTTCAAGGGAAAAAAAATCTTCTGTGATCTGACTTAATGAAGCAGCTAAACTGCAGCTACATTTGCAAGTAAGGTGGGCTGAGGAACTGTAAAATAAACACAACACAGCAATTATTGTTTCACACCCTTGAAGGTGGCGTGTTAAACTTCAGTGAGTATGAAAGGCCATGTGTTGGTAAAGTCAGTGCAAATTCCTTCATTTTAAAATTGTTCAAGAGGTCAGAATGGATAGAGGCTGTGAAGAATCACTGAGAATTTTGTTTCAAGACCCTGCTGCAGAAGGATTGATCCAGGCTTAATTACCTACTCATCCAAGGAAACACAGTTGTGGTTATGTGTGCTTCCAGTGCTTCCTTTGTCTGGTGTATCCCCTTCTAGATGAATCCAGGCAGTGACTATTTCCACTGTTTAATCTTTATTTTTAATTAGTCAGAACATCAGTTGCATTAAACTGCAAAACCTGAAGTTTAGTAGTAACAATTAATTATTTAACTGGAAATTTGATATCTGATTGTGTCTTGGAATAGATGCATTGTAGGGGAAATATTGAAATATGATGCCAGAAGCAGGCTGAAGAAACATAACGCCTCATTATGGCTCTTATATATTTGTATAGTTTCTTCTTGCAGATCCATAATAACTCTTCAGGGTGCTTCTTCCAGGGATCTCCTCCAATGCTCACACTGCTGCCAGGGGTCTGTGCTTTATGTGGTGTCGTATTTGTCAGGCCCGGGGCTCATGTGGTCTCCTAAAGTTGAGAAGCAAATGACAAATCAGGACCACACACTAAAAGTTTTAGTAATTTTTTTGTGTTCCAATAAAAGTTGTTCTAATTCACTGAATCCCTGTCTATTGGCAGCAATTACTGAGCTAATTTGATTTTTATTACGTATTAACTTTGTTAGTGTATTTTTAATAAGAAAATATTTTGAGTCTAAAATTTCAGGTGCTCTGGGATGGGAGAAGGGTTGTGTTCCTGTGCCAAGCCTGCACTGTAACCAGGCCACCTGCATGTCCTGCAACATGTGTGAGGGCTGCAAGTCAACATTTATTTTGAGAACTTGTAATGCCACAGACAAATCTCCTAAAATTTATCTCTGCTGGTAAACTCGTTGAAGATTTAAATGAAGTTCTCGAATTGATTTGGCTGTGTTTCCTGTTATGTGGAGGTTTGAAGTTGTTTGTTTGTTGGGTTTTTTTTATTAGGGGTATTTGGTTTCTTTTTCCCCCAGAGCTGCAGTTCTGGGAATGTTGAGGTGCTGCCAGTGAGATGGGCAGCTGGCAGGAGGAGAGGAGAGTGGCTGCAGTAATACCCAGCCTGGCAGAACCTGACCAATAGTCATGTTCATTGGTATGAGGATGATTTTTCAGTCTTAAACAGGAAAAAAAAAAAAAAGCACTCTGAGGAAAGCAAATTTTCTGTGCTTTTTCTTAGACTAAGTGGCCATAAGGAACTCCAGAAATTGGGTGCAGTGCATTTGGGCCTCCCCTCCTCTTTGCCTCTCCCTGCAGGCCCCTTTGACTCCAGTCCTGGCATGGCAGGCAGACGTGGCATTAGCTAATTTGGCTCTGGGTAGTGCTGAACATGAATATGAATTAGAGACAAGTGCCTGAGCTCTCATACTGACTTTTGTTTAGCTGTTAATCTGTTCCAATGTTAATGTGCCACATGCACACAAGCCCAATTAGGTTGGGAAATGCTTATTTTCCTTTTCACGGCTTCTAAAAATCGAAGCTTTGTTTTATTTTATAAGCTATTTTAATCTGTTTTATTTTGCTGAAAATAATAAAGAGGATGTATGAACACGTCCAAGGTTTAAAATTCAGTGACACACTGCACTATGACCTTCTGACTCTTAAATTACAAGTAAATGAAGGAATTACTCTGAGAGTCTTATTTTGCATTTAGTCGTACCGTGGGTAACAACTGTGCTGGGTGTGAGCAGAGATTTCTTTAAGGTGTTACTTTACGTACGTGTTTTTACCTCTACAGCCAAAATATCCCTTAGGCTGGAGTGGGGATGTTTTTACTTTCCATGGGCATTCTGTAAAGTTTGTATTCTGAACTCCTTCTTATATGATACACTATTCTGCATTATTGATCACTATTGATGATCCTGCAGCTTCCCAAACTAAGGAAGGTGTTTCTCAAATACCTCAGAGCTTGTAAACTAAACTCGGCATGCAGATGATGCACTCACTAAAGGAATACATCTCAGAAAGACTGGAAAGTGAAATGGGTGTAAACTGGATTCTGTGGGCATTAAATTAATGTTTTAACTTTTTACAAATATTTTATTTGCAGAGGTTTTGCTTCCTGATACAAGTGCACACATCAGTTAAAGGCGTCTGTGAGTCAGCCACTCACACGTTGGTTTAGAGCCCAGTGAAATTCAGGGACTTGAATGTTCTCCCATAGTTTGAATCTGCATCTAAATGGTCCTGTTGAACCTCTCAAAGTTCAGCCACCGTTTCTCTCTAGCTTTGGGTAGAGTACAAAAGCCTATGTGACTTGCATGAAATTTTGTTGAAGTAGGAAACTGTGTGTCTTCTGAAGCTGAAGTTAAGAAACCATTAGGAAGATTTACAAGCATTCATTACCCACAAAGTACAGTCACTGGAACAGCACATTTAAAAACCAACCTCCTGACTCTGCAATAGATAAAGAGAAATCACATTGCATTTGTTTAGAGAAAATATAATGCTGGGTGATCACTGGTTTCTTGGGTAGCACTTCAGTTCCTGCTAGACTGCAAAAGTAATGAAAAATGAAGTTTCAAAAGTAATGAAAGATGAAGTTTCAAGTTTGGATTTTCATATTTAAGTGGTGTTATTTTATTTAGATTCATTTTATTGAGGCTCAGAAATGAGCTGATCTGGGAAGGTTCCCCCAGGGGTGATAGACTTGCAGTGACTGATGAAGAGTAAACTGAAGTGGTGATGCTCTGGGAGGGCCAGAGGGTATTGGAAAGGGTCTGTCGTGCCAAAGAGTTTGTTTTTCAGTATGTCCAACTCTTCATAATATTTCAAATGTTGTAAGACAGCGTAATTGCAGGATTTCAGCCAGCATTCAAGCCTCACATGGCTGTTTGATTCATTGCTAGGATATCGTTCCACATGAAAAAAATAGGGAATTAACCAGTTTAGTGACACATAAGCACCAAAGTTTTGGCATGAGCTGGTTTATAACCATTTACCGTGTCCTATGTCAGGCATAGAAATTACATAAATACTGGTTTTCCCAATTTGAAGTCTATTAAAGTGTTTAGGTAAGGGAAAATATTTTCAGAGGGACCCTCATCATCGTCCCTTTTCCCAGGATGCCCAGAAGCTCCTCACGCATTTTCTGGTTTTGACAAATGTTACCAACTTGCAGAAATGACATAAGTAAATACTTTAGCCATGATTGAAATTCAGGTGTTCTGTCAAATGTGATTTTGTTCTGATCACTGGGTAGCACATCTCAGCATAATGGTGGCTCTGTCCCTTTTCCCCTTTACTTCAGTTTCCTGAGGATGATATATGTGCATTTTTCCATTAAAAATGAAATATTTTTTAATATTAAAACTGAATCATGGATATCAGGTCATATATTTATGGTTGAATAAATATATACAGTGACTCTCATTTTTATTATTAAAGCTTTACTGATTTTTATAACTAAGCCATGCCTAAATTATTTTTTGAGTTTCTGAAATAAATGTCTACTTCCAGTTCAGGATAAATTTCTTTATATTAGCTCGTTGAAATTGTAACAGCAGCTGGTGAAGCCATAATATTTTATCCAATGATGCCTGTGTCACATTTCATGCCAATTACTATATCTTAAGAGACTCAGTTATATGAAATTTTATCTACAACCAGCTTGTGCTCCCTGGCTTTTAAATTCAGTATTGCTGAGCGGAATTCTAGGTTTTTGCGTCAGACAATGTGCCTTTCAGTGGTTAAAATATTTCTCAAAAGGGTGGGAAAAAAAAAATCCCTTAACAGAATGAAAAATATTTCAGATACAGTTTTTGGATGATGTCCAGTTTCTACATTAAAAATGCTTTCCAACACCAGACGAAGCCTGAATCATAACGACTCATTTAATACCATGTGCTCTCTGAAAAGAAAATGAGATCAGTGGTTAAATGAAATGCCCACAGATCCTGGGCATGGTGCACAAGATCAATAAAGATGATAATGCAGAGATGTGGGAGGACACTAAACTGGGCTGTTATTTAAGATTTATTTTGTCTTCCTGAATCTTGCAGAGTGCTCTATGGAAACAAGATCACGGAGATTCCCCAGGGCCTTTTTGATGATCTTGTGTCTCTGCAGCTGCTGTGAGTATGATCCCTTTCTCTCCTTTATTTTACAGACTAGATAGATTTACTGTTTTTTCAGCTTCTGACATTAATATAACCACCTTTTCCACTGCAAACTCACTGGGATGTGCTAGTCTGTTGTGTCTGTGTCAGGCAAGAGGGAGGCAAGGGCTGGGAAAAAAAAAAAAGAAAGGGAGGTGTCAACAGTTTTATAGCACAGTGTGTATAATGGATAATAGACACAGAGGATTTGAGTGTGGGGAGGAAATGAGAGAGGCAGTGAAGTCCAAGAAAGGAAATTTGGTCACCGGCTGATGCGTGGGTGAGGATGCCATCTGATTGTTTTTACATATTTAGCACTTGTGGTTGAATGTCTGGATCCTTGTGCTGCAAGTACCTGCACAGGCAAGGGAAAGGGCACTGTGACAGATCTGATTGTTGCAACTCCTGCTCAGCACCACGTTCTTCTTACATCAAAAGGGGCTTAGCTGCAGGAGAAAGGATTTCACAGTATATTGTAATTTGAGGGGTTTATGCCATGTGTGATTTAACATGATCAGGGAAGTTATATATGTTCAGTGCATATTAATGTAGCAGAAAAGATTTCCTAAGCCAAATGTGAAATTGCAAATTTCACTCCTGTCTCCATAATCACACTGGGAACCAGTAGTTCCTTCAAAGGGAAGGGAATCATCAGCCAGTCAGTAGAGGGAGCAGAAGTGAAGTGAGTTTAATATGTATTCCTGATGTTCTGATTGCCATCATGGATGATGCAGTCAGAAAATAAAGGTGGTATGTCATAAATTAATCAGCTCTTGTTTATATCACACACAGCACTCCACTCCCGAACAATAAATCATATAAAATATAGAATATAAAGCGCCTTCTAGACATGTTATTTTAAGCTTCTCTGATGATCTTGACATAGCCAGCAATGAATATCCAAAAGTTCATGATTATCATTGGGTCTGTCACTCTGTGATTGCAGTCTTTGCCGTCCTTATAGTGCTGTATAAAAGTAAGCATAGATTTAGACTGGAAATTCATGAGCAAAGCCAAAGAAGTAAAATGAAATAGTTACTTAGACATGTAATTCATCCATAAGATCTTAATTGTAAACATGAGCCACCCTGCTGTAGACCAGGACAAGTGAGAGCAGCCGTGGTTTGGCTGTGGCAGCCCCTGAGCTGCAGCAGTGGGAACTGTTCATCTCCCGCTCACCCTGCCAGCCATTTTATCTTCACCTTTGGCACACACGTTTTTCTGGCAGCAACTTTCCTCTCTCCTGGCCCAAACCTCACAAGTTTGCTGTACTTCAGTGTCTCCATGGGCAGCAAGAGGGGACTGTGTATTTAAGGGGGAGATAGTTTGCCACCTTGTGAGGACAATAACCGTGGGAGTGCTGAGGAGCTGGGGCTGGGGATGTGCAGAGGTAACCAGCAGGTTAGTCCTTGTCTGATCTTTGTGACTGTCCCTCGCCCCAAATGCTTTGTGGTTACAGGTTTGAAGTGACACACAGTTGCTCTGTCTAACTCAGGACACTTTACAGATGGGATTTTCCCGCTAGGAAAAAATAATAGAAAAAAAACTCCAACTCATCACATGGATCACAGTGTCCTATAAAAATAAGGGTCTAGAACTTTTGCAGAAGGCATTAAGCAATTTTCAAGACCTTTATCCTATAGTCCTTAAGTATATATTTCAGCCAAGATGAAGTAATTTTCCAGTCAGAATTTCAGTTCAAGTGATGCCTTGTTGTAAAGAAGGCAAAACCTACATGCCAGAGAAGCAGAACCATTGAAAGGGGTTGTGCTTCAACCATTTAAACATTCTGAAGCTGAGATGATTTAAGTAGGTTGCCCCATTTATGGGATTCCCAGAGCATTGATGCTGAAGCCTTTCAGGGTCTTCTTGAAAGTGTTTGAATATAAAGTATCTTTTGGCAAGGAGATCACTGAATGATCATCCTTTAAATGCAAACAAATGTTTGCACACTTCTCTGATTGTGGCTTTGAAGCAGCTGTTATGAGATTGCTTGTAGTATTTTAATGGGTACTAAAAAAATAAATGGCATTCGTTAGTCCTAGACCTGCTGTTGAACAATTGGAAGAGTGCCCTGTGATTAGATCTAATTTAGTGTTCAGTGGGCACTAGATTGGATTTCTTCTTATTAGTCTGGAGACACACTGATAAGAACGCTCTGATTAAGGTATCCTGGTAGCCTGTCTGATTTCCTGAGCTAGAGCAGGAGCATTCTTGAAAGTGTTATGGTAAAGCAGAACAGAGTGAGAAAAAGGGAGTCCTTGTGGGTCCTGTGTTATAAGAGAAGGGAATTTGCAGAAATGGAGAATAGTCTTATTAATTATTTTGGATAAGACTCATCAGAATTTTCAGAAATGTCATTATCCTTGTGTTTAAAAATACTGTCACAATATAGGCCCAAATTATTCCACTTGTATTTTGCCTGAATTGTCCTGTGTAAGTGCCTTATATCTGCAGACTGTGCTACTGATGTCAGGAGACCCAGAGCTCAGTAAAGTTTTCATTATAATTAGCTATCTTAAGTAGTTGACATTCCCCACAGAAATAATTGCAATTGAATTTCTGTTAAATTGCTGATTTCACAAATATTAGGTCTTCCTAAATACGCAGTTGTACCTAACGCAGCAGCAAACATCACTCTACAATCTGACTGCACATCTCTTCTGTGGAGCAGGAGCCTTTCTTGGACCATGTAGTTTTCCATATCCTGTTTGAAGTTGCCCAGGGAGAGGATGCTAGAAAGCTGCTCCAGCTGCTGTACCCTGACCTCATATATTCTTTTCAGCAGGTTGGATCGAGTGTCTTCTGAGAATTTTAGGTCACTTTGCATTTGAGAGAGCTCTACTTTTTTCCAGAAAAGGATAACTGGAGTCTGATTTTTTAGGGTGGTTTTTTTCATTACAGTGAACTGAAACTTTCACCATCCAAACCGTAAAATAATGTTTGATTAATTAACATTGTTTGTATATCTTGCATTTGAACATCAAAAGAATGGCGAGGGCTCCAGTTTAAGGTGGAAGTTTTCAAGCAACCTTTTGCTGTGGACAGTTTGAACTCCTGTCCAGGAGCCCTTCAGCTGACCTTGGTCTGTCTGGAAAACTGGAACATATTTAAATGTCCTGCTCACCTGTCTTTTCAACTTCCCTGGAACGTGGACAAGCTCTTTCAGGAGCCCTTGAGTTTGCCAGAGTGCCTGCCAGTCACTGCACAGGGGGCAGAGCACAGCACTGGGCAGCTCCTTCTCTCGCAGCAGCCCTGTGACAGATCCCGCTGGCGGCTCCTGTGCAGCGCAGTCAGCAGAGCCAGCGCGGTGAGCGGGGGGTGACGGGCACGGGCTCTGTGAGCCAGCATTTGGCACAGCTCAGGAACACACTCTCTGCAACCATATTAAAACAAACATTCTGGGAGCCTTTTTATTACAGTCCTGCGCTGTGTGCTTCGCAGGGCTCTGCTTCCTGGAACAAGGAGGTATCATAAAATCTCTGCTGCTTAAAGAGACTGTGTAGCAGAATAATATGGGGGGGGTGAAGTCTCATTTTTCAAATGTCTGGCAAGTATCAGTTTTCAATAAATCCTTTTCCTTGAGGAAATTTACTTTGCATTGTTACCAATCATGAAGTGCTCGGGCGTGTTGATCCTAAATCTTACAGTTGTGATCCCCATGGCTTAGTGGGCAAGAAGGAATCCCCCCTCCGGGCTCTGTTTTGATGTTGCTAAACGTAGATCTTCTCCTGGGGTGCAGATACATTGAAATCAGAGGTTTCTTGTATTCCTCTCTCAGAAAACAAAGCCAAAAGCCAAAATCTTACAGCCTTCTCCTCTTTCACCTAATATCTGATCATTAGGGGAAACTCAGCAAAGTTGGAGAAGACCAATAATCATATTGGTGCCTGGAGTTTGACATGTTGACAGATAAAGTAACTTCAAAAGTGGTGAAAAATTATCCCTCGGCTAACCTGGGTTAAGATTGGAACTAGATCTAATATTTACAACTTCAGCTGACCTTTACTTTAAGTAGACTTGTACGAAGTGACAAGTCATGTGTGCACTTTGAGGAACTGCTATTATCAGTCTTCCCAAAATTCAACCAGTCAAATTTCGGTTTGAGTTATTCTCTTCTTTGACTTGCTTTTTATGCTGGTTCTCCTGGTATGAATAAGCAGATACTTGGTACTCCCATCTCTTTTCTGGCGAGGTTGCTTGGAAAATATCTCCATGACAAATTTGCCAAGTTTGAAGTGGTTGTCTTGATTTGTAACTGTAAATTGAATCCCACTACTGAAGGCCTTAAAACAGGATCTACCAATTATTTATTGTATACTCATTAGGGGGCTCATTAGAAACTCAAAGACAAACCAGAGATGTACAAACCCATACATGTTACTAAAAAAAAAAAAAAGAATGTACATCAATTCCAGTATCTGGCATTGTATACATTATACTGTTGTATACATAAGTATCATTAAACAGCTATGTAAATAGTATACAAATGTCAGAATAAAGAAATTACAGTTTTCCATTTACAAGGTCTTTATAGCACAGTATTATCTTCTTCTTCCCTTAGTGATCTGGGCTTTAAGTGATGTTTAAAATCTTCTTGCTCTGTGTAGTTCTTAAATTTTTTTTCATGAAGAAAGACAACAGGCAGTTAAAAAAGAGACCTTCTGACCAGAGGTAAGAGGAAAACATTTTCACAGCAATGTCAAGTAGTTGGAGTAGGCTGCTCAGAAAGTTGTGCATTCTCTGTCCTTGAAGACTTTAAAGACCAAACTGAATAGAGCTCTAAGCAACCTGGTGTGACCTTAGAGCTCATCCTGTTTTGGCAGTCTAACAAAACAAGAAACCATTCAAGCTTTCTGCAATTCTGAATTATCCTCTGATCTGGTGAAATAATTATTTCTCAGATAAAGCACATATCTGCATTAACTATGCATAAATCACCTTTGAGTGAGGTTCAGACCAGGTGACCTGAAGGTCCTTTGCAACCTGTGTCATTTCTGGGTTCCGTGAATCCAAATTCTTAGTAAAATGACATATGAGCTTTTCTCTTGATGACTGAATATTCCTGGCTACAGCAGAGATACTATGCAACCCCTCATCCTTTTAGTCCAGGACAGAATGCTCTCTGCACAGACCTGTTTAATAGCTTTAGAATTGTTTTCCAGCCATTTGCCTCAAGGTTTTTTCCTTCAGATTTCTGCATTTAGGCTGCTATTGTGATAATGTTACTAAACTCAATAACTGCTGTTAAAGTGAGGGAGCAGCATCTGCCAGACTCAGAAATACAATTACAGTCAAGCACTAATGAAAGACTGCAACAGCATCTGCCTTTTCTGTGCCACTTGTGTAGCCTGGCTGATGCAGGTTCCCAAAACAACCACTCGTTCCTACGTCAGTGTGTAATTCATTAGTTCCTCTGACGCCAGTGCTCCAAGCTGGACCCACCTGACAGAAACCCTCCTAGTTATCATAACATCAGAAACTAACTTCCTGATAGTGCAGAAAGCTGAGAAAATGTGTTCATTCTGTGGTGCATCTGAGTTATCATGTGGTTATCTAGAATCAGCTGTGACCTTATCAGCAGGCACAAGCTAGACAATACTGAATTTTAAATAACAGAAGTCTGGGTGCTGTGACAACACGTGCTTATAATTCTCCAGGTAGTAACATGAGTACCACAGGATTGTTTTATGGATTGTGTTCAGCTGGAGTTGCAGTTTTTTGGATCAGAAATAAAATCTTTCTTTAAAATCTCTCCAGGACTGTCAGACTGTCAGGCTCCGTGCTTCCTTCTTGACTCATTATCAGCTTGTGACTTTTCCTTTTTAATTTACTTTGAATAAATTTGTCATCACCATCATCCAGCTTCCTGAACATGGAGAAACACTTGAAGCTGTTTCAAGCAAGCATGATGATGATTTCACACTGGTTATTATCAATTGAAGCACTGACAGACTCTTCAGTGGTCAGTCATCACATTAGAAAATGTAAATTTTAGTAGATGTCTAAGTGTCTTGACACACTGAGAGGCAATCAGAATGTTCCCTGACAGTCCATGCCAGTTTAAAACATTCCTGAAACCTAATATAATTATTTTGCCAATAAGTAAGCAGGGGCACACACATTTCTGTCATTAGATGTTGCTTGTCATTGACTGCTGGGCTGACCAAGTACTTGACTAGATATTGCCATATTGACACTTGAGCTGTTCTCCCATGATAAGTCGTGTTAAATCAAAGATGACACTTGGTTCCCTATAAATGTCAGGAGAAAATGCTGAAAAATACATGCTAATTTTTATTTTTTTTTTTTACTGCTTGTGCCATGTGTTGTATATCCTAAGGAAAACTTCCTGCTGAGAGTTCTTTCCTTGCTGCCCTACAGTGCCTTTGAATGTAGGTGAAACTTTTGACTATTGATTTTCTATAAAGGTCACGTCTGTTCAATTTGTATTCTACTTTTACCCATGCAAAACTGTTAGCCAGTTCTCCTCTTCCAAACAAGCCTCCTCTGCCTTTTATATCTGCCTTTTTCTGGTGAGTTCTCATTTTTCCCAGTGGAGTCTGGCATGTGGGATGTGCCAGCCAGTTCATGGGATGCCAAACATTCTCATTCTCATCATGTTGTCGCTGCTGTCAAAACAACAAGCTAGTGAAAAAGAAGGAGAAGTTTTTTCGGTGCCTCTGTGAAGCTTTTCTCCCCAGCACTTTGTTTTTGGCTCACTAATGTACCTTGGGTGGTTCCTGGTCCATCCTGTAGCACCAGAGACCAGCCTGCAGTCCCCAATCTGTGCAAAGTTGCTCAGCTGCTGTTTGATTCTCCAAGTTATGTGGTTATTTGCTGATAGTTTGATTACTTGACTTCACTGAGATAAAAGTACAAACATTGCTAGGGGTAAAAGCCCTATAAACATTCGCATTTGCTCTTAAAAAACAATTTTTTCAATCATTTTCGATTTGGAGTTCAGAATGTTATTTAAATGTTAATCACTTGAAACTGTGCTTGGGCATATAATTCAATTACGGGACCATCTTAATTATGCAGATGGTGCTTATGAGCAGCTGATACAATTACAGAGCCAATTCAGTGCACATCCATTTCAAGGGCTTAGCTGAAACACATTATTATTTCAATGTGTGTGGACAAATCCACTTTTTCAGGAAATGGGTTCATGGAATTGTAATAGTGCTCTGTTCAGCTCACTGCTCTCAATGGCGTGTAAACCACAAGGTCTTTAACCAACCTCCTGTATTCTGTGGTGGTCCAAGCCTTGAGAGAGGTTTCTTCATGTTTTTAACATATCCAGAGGGATGAAAATGGAGACTTGGGTTAATAATCCATCATCCCTCTGGGCAGCAGGCGGTTTTATTTCTGCATGAATTTTTAACCTCCTTTTGCATGCTGCCCCACATCTGGAGGCCGTGTGTAACTCTCATCCAATCAAGCTGATAACAAAATAGGAAAATGAGTGGAATTTACTTTCACCATGAATTGGTGCAAAATAAATACCATGTAATTCCTGCTAAAGTAAGACTCAGCTTTTAATGCTGTGCTTTCTCTTGGTGGAAGTCCAGTAAAAGGAACCCTTAGTATGTTTTACAGATTGGTTCAGTGTTTGAGAAAGATCAGTGTTTGAGAAAGATCAGTGTTTCTGCTCCCTGGAATATGTTTTTCTCATCTGCCTTTGTGTCAGTTTAAAGAAACCTCTCATAGCCACTTTTAGCTCCATGTGAGGCCGGCCTTGTATACCTAATTAATAATTAGATGCCATTAGGGGGGCTGAGATGGTGAAGAAAGATTAAGCAGAGAACTGGAATTTATCGAGGGGAATATCCACAGAGGAGATATTTTAAAACAACTAAGGGGTTTTAAAGGAAAATGAACCTTAATGCTTCTGGCCAAAAAGTCATCCTCTAATTCACAGTAAGTAGGAGAAGAAAAATTTTAGGGATGATTTATTTTGTTTTCTCAAGTTTTTTGCTTTAGATTAGATTAGGTACTGCACTCATATTGCATGGGTGATACACAGAATAGGTATTGTCACCTCACAAAAGCTCTGCAGGACCTGAATTCCCACTCCTCAACAGTCTGCACAAGCATTTTCCTGTTCCAAATTCCTCTGATGCTTAAAGGAGAGTGTGAGCCTCTCTACTGGTGGCTTTATAGAGGATCAGTGGCTCTCATTTTTGGTATTTGGCTCTTAAGGAAATGTCACAGATTTTATCCACATCAACCCAGTCATTGAAAATTCATGCCAGGAAAACTCGCCACATTGTGAATTCTGTTTTCCAACATTGGGTTTGTGCATGTTTTGTTGAAACTAATGAGAGAATGAATCTGAATCCAGTGTATTCACTGCAGTTCCAGGTCGGCTCTGCTTGGGAGAATTTATTCAGTGGGATGCTTAGACTTCAAGGCCAGTCTTAGCACAGGAGTGAACAGCATCTGCCCAGCACAGCTCTGCTGGGTGTGCACTTCTTAAGTAGCACAAAAAGACATCCTGGTTATCCACATGTAGAAGTACAACTTTAGTTCAGTTGTAACTTCTCTTATTTCTGAGATTGATTTTATTTTTGCTTTATGCTTTGTTGCAAGTACTTCTTGCAACATGGACTATCCCTATAACAGCAGAAGACAATTAGTAAAATAAATTAAAGTACACACTTACTTTCAGTTTTCTTCCTGTGTATTTTAGGTACCATGGAATACTGTGTTACCTAAAATCACTGTGGGACCAGTGCACAAGGACAGGGGGTAGAAATCAAAGGATTTGTAATCCTAAGAACATGTCTGGTGGTGTTGTTCCAAACTCAGTAGCTGGTTCTGCCTTCTCATACCTTGCTAACCTGTTTTTTATGAATAAGATACTGTACAAGCTGGAAAGAGAAATGCATAATAAGAGAGGATGAAAACTGCTTTGGCTTGGAGACATGAATGGCTATAAGAAGCAAGCAGGAAGGGATGACATTGCTCTTTGCTGTTGGAGCAAAGGAGGGGGAGCTGTTCCTGTAGCCTAATATGAAAATTATCCTATTACTTCTGGTGGAGCCAACAGGAGTGTGGATTAGGTGTCATGGAAATGCAGATTCCAGAGGGGTCATACTGGTGCTGCTTATGATTTCATAAAATTGTTTTAGCTATTAGTTCATGCAAAAATGTAACCTCATTTATCCATCATTGCCTTCTATGGGATTTTTGTCTTAAATAATGTCAAACTTCATTTTCCACAACATGCAGAGGAGAGAATTCAGGTAAATCAATACTGACTTTTCTGTAGGCTGGAAAGGTGAGTTCTCCAAAGCCCTCTCAGAGCATTCCTGTTCCCCTGGAGCTCCTGTGCCTCCACCTCCTGTGCATCACAATTACTGGAGCCATTGGCTGCAGTGATGAGGCTCTGCCAAAACATCAGGAGCAGAGAACTGTAATGAGTGTACAGTGTTCAAAAGGTTTCAGGAATGCACAGGCAGAGGAAGCACCTTCTGAATTACTTTTTGGAGCAAAAGGAAGGCATCAGGTGCTGCTGACAAGCACACATTTCCTCCCTGGGAGGCTGCCCTGTTGTCTCTGGTGGTGTATGTGCAGTGGGAGCTCCCCGTGCTGTTAGTGGTGTGTTTAAGACGCTGCATTTGCTTGCTGAGGAAGAGAGGATATATTTTCCTTTTTTCCTGTAAACATATCTGTCTTCTGATTTCACATGAGTGTGGTGCCTCATAGAGAACAACAATGATGCAGTCTTAAGCCCCTCAAACTCATTGACAAGGGAAGAATTTTGTACCCAAGAGAACTGAGTTAACAACATACACTGTTTGCAATTTACCATTATTCCTCAGGCTGAGAGTAGTCAAAAGATATGGATTTTGGCTTTTGTAAGAAGAATAGGGAATTTCCTGCCTCTTTTCCTTCTGAGTGTAAGATACCACCTATGCAGATGAGGGTGACAATTTAAGTGTTCTTGTGTTTGATTGTCTCAGCAGGAGATCCAGCTTGTTGTTGGGTTTGTATATACTTGTTGTACTCTGGCTGGGTGATATAAGAAAACCTGCACAAGTACTGTCCAAGATTTTCTGGCTGAACTGATTAGTGTAGCTGTACAAAATATATTTTTAAAAAATTATTTAAATTGCCTTTGTGCTGCTTTTCCACAACTGTACAGGGATCTGGTGTGACTGGAATGGAGGAGGTTCATAGAATTGTAGGACAGTAGAGGTTGGAATGGTCTTCAAGTGATCACTAGACAATGAGTCTGGAGAGCCCTTGCTTACAGCAGAGCCACCTTATCAGGTCAGAGCAGGTTGCTCATGGCTTTATTCAGTATCATCTTGAAAACCTCCAACACCAGAGGCTGCACAGCTCCTCTGGACTGCCTGGTCCCCTGCTGATCTGTCCTGAGGTGGGAAGTAATTTTGCCTTTCAGTAAGTTTTAGTCTACACTTCTTGTCCCTGAGCAGAAGCACTTTTTTTTTTTTTCCTTCCATGATCAACTTAACCCTGCACTGCTTATCAAGAGATTTCAAACTCCCAGAATTTCAGGTAGACTTAAGGCAGCTGCTGGTAGAGAAAGCTGGGGGGGAAAAAAAAAAGGTTCTTCTCGCTGTGGACTTTGTGTGTGAGTATGTGCATGGAATAGCAAAGTGGGGAGTATTTTCTGTTTCTGTGTATGTTAAGCTGAAGGCTTCCTTAAATATTTGTGTAGAATTCTGAGCAAATTGGGAGGGGGCTGGGCATACAAAAACCCCCAATCTTTGTGTATTCTAAGGTGGCTAGCACTGTCACATATATATACATGTATGTACACACTGTTACTGTATGTTCCCCAGCTGTGAGAGTACTCATGTTGACTGTTTTTTCACCTTTTAAATATACCAGGCAAACAAAGCCCTTTCCATGTGGGTTGGCTTTGGTGACTTGGTTAATAATTTTTTAGACTTAACCCTGAGGTCCAGTCTACCTTTATTTGATTACTACAAGATGAACAAATTCTAAACCTTTTCTCTGTTTTCAGGCTTCTCAATGCCAATAAGATCAACTGCCTGAGGGTGAACACGTTCCAAGGTCTGCATAATCTCAAACTGCTATCTCTTTATGACAACAAACTGCAGACCATCAGCAAGGGGCTCTTTGCACCTCTGCGATCGATCCAGACTCTGTGAGTATGCAGGCAGATCACAAATGACAGCTCTCCCTTTTCCCACCAAAGATGTTGCCTGTCTTTGCAGCTGACATTAAGACAATTTGGAAGAGACATCAGTGGAGCAGCCCCTCCTTTTCTCACAGAAAGAAAGGGAGCGAGAAACAGAAGTATTGCATCAGTTCAGCGATTGACAGCAAGGCCAGCTATCGGCACAGCCTGTCCATGGTGACATAAATGTCATAAGTGTTTTAAACTTGTACTGCCTTTTGGGAAAATAATATGTGCATTTGACTTGTAAGACATATTAACAGCAGATTCTATTAGAATCATTGCCTAAAAGTTTTGATGAGCTAATGAGTTGGCATCTTTCCCTTCTGGGTCTGAGTCCTGCTCATTGACTATGGAAATGATGCCTGTGCTTGTGTATATTTATATATATATATATAGTTGGAACGTTTAGGACCTAGGCATGACAGAGTGGTATATTTCAGCTGATATTTCACTTCAGAGGAATGATATGTTGTATTATTTGATCCATTTAGAAAACCCACTAAACATTTCTTGACAGTCTTTGAATTTGGAGGCATTAGAATAGGGATCAGAAGCAAAAGTATAGAAATGACTCAATATTTTGGAGAAGAAGGTCTCATCTTAAAGCTGTGAGTTGTATGATAATAAGGTAAATAGTACTCCTTCAGAGCTGGAGTTGGCAGCCTGATATTCCAGTATTAAAATATGTATGGGTATGTATATATACACATACTGGAATACATAGGCACATTATATATGGATATGCACACACATACTATACTATACTATAGTACTGGAAATTTCTGTATACAAATGCACATATATACTTTAATACTGGAAATGTATTGGCTGAAATAGTTTTTTAAATGTTTTAATTCACGCACAAAGGAACTAATAGGGATGATTTCTAGCAGCAGTGTTTCTGCCACCTCCTCAGGCAGCCATAAGCACAAGCTGAATTTTCCAACAGATAACTGGCCAGTATGTACTGCTGCCAACCACTGGAATAACCCCCTCCAGTTCTGCATATGTACACAGATATAAACAGGGGCCACAGAGAGGGTTCATTCACAGAAGAATGTAAGGTTTGTCAAGTTAAACAACAGGCAACACCCTTAAGGTAGAAACATTTCCCCTTGGTTTTCCAGGGTATTGTTGGCATTTCTGGTGGCCCTTACTTAGAATGGCCTTGTTGCTCCACACCGAGACACTTTGTCATGAAATATTTTGATTCATGCTCCCATTTTTAATGCTTCAAGGGATTGCCCTCCTCTGTGTTTATTCTAGAGGTACAAAACCAGACCCATATCATCTCTCTCTGTGCTTGTTTGTTTTTTGGACCTTTCACACCATAAATGGCTCTACTGCAACACTCACCTTGAGTTTCTTCAGGCCCTCTCTGCTCTGTGTGCTTTCCCTTCCCACTCCTGCACAGCCATTGCCCTGTTGTGTTTTATACTTATTCTGTTAAATGACAGTTCATAAATATAACTACAGACAGAAAAGAAGATTCTACAGGTGGAAAACAGTAACAGAGGCTATAACTTTACACCTCTGTCCAAATCAAACTGAAACATCTGTCTTTTCCTAAAGTGTCTTTGCAGTTTTTGGAGAGCTGTGTCCTGCTCCCTTGGAGGTCAGAGGGACTGACGCAAGTTAGCTTAACTGAGATCAGAACCCAGCTCTGGGAAAGACCTGACAAACTCTCCTGATACAGTGCTCAGCTGTGTCATGCAGAATGAACCAGAACAGCAGCAGAGAAATGCTGTTTCTCTCTAAGATGCTCCAGCAGATTTCTGTTACCGAAGTCTAACTACCCAGTTAAAATCAGTGCTGTAATACCTATTGCCAATTGCATAGGAAACAAGTTGTGCAAATTCTGGTGAACGATGAGTTCTACCTTGCATAAACAGCTCAGTCTTGTAAATGAGACTTTTTGCTCCAGGAAAGAGTACATATAAGGAGAATACTTTTACACATTATGAGTATATGGAAATATTAATTTCAGTCTTGTGAAGAGAGTCCTGGATCTCTTCTGGCTTTGCCCAGAGGTCCAAGGAACTTCACTAATTCACGTTTTGATCCCTAAGAAACTGAGCTTGCTGATAAAATTTCTTTTAAACTAGGGTACAAAATGATCTCCAGGTAAGGTACGTTTCTCTCAAAAGGCAGCATGTCAGGCTTTCAGAAGAAAACACAGGACTTGGTGACAGCAGGTCTGTGTCCTTTATAGCGAGCTTTGCCGTCTTAATTTTTGTTTCCTCCCTCAAAGCACTTGCAGGAGGCTTAACGAGCTGCGAAACGTGGTAACTCACAGAATTCTCCCATTCATGGGCAGCTCTGTGTGGTTTCCGCCAGGCCTGGGGTTTGGTGGGTGGTTTTTGGTTTGTTTTTTTTTGGTGAGGAGCTTATTCAATTACTCCACTGCTCAGGTTTGCGTTTTGTGAAAAGCGGTGATGGAGCACGGTGTCACGGGTCACTTGTGATTAAACATGCCATCCTTCTCGCAGACATTTAGCTCAGAACCCATTTGTGTGCGACTGCCATCTGAAGTGGCTGGCTGATTACCTGCAGGATAATCCGATCGAGACGAGCGGCGCTCGGTGCAGCAATCCCCGTCGCCTTGCCAACAAACGCATCAGCCAGATCAAGAGCAAGAAGTTCCGCTGCTCAGGTAATTCGTTTATCCAGCCTGTGCTGCACTTTCAATTCAGAAATAAGCAGGTCCAGAGAGCCTGCTAATCCAATCTGCGGGACAGTGTTTGCTGTAATGGATATTATGGAGCGTCTCATAAAATTAAATTTGGGAAATTCGGTTAGGTTGTCCAGAAAGCCAATTAGCTTATGGATTAAAATAAAATAAAATATTAAAAAAAAATAAAAGAGGCAGTCTATAGCTGTCTTCTGCGTGTCTCTTAGAAACAAAGACAAAAGATAACAGCTTGTGATATTTAATTGTAAAGAATGACTAACTTGGGGAATATTTAAGGAAAACAACAAAGATGTGTGTGAATCCATGTAGCAAATGTCGTATTTTGGAAGTGTGGAAGGTGGCTGGATTGTCATTTGTATTCAGCCAGAACTCTTAGTGACCTAATGAGAGCTGAGCTCGAGTAAGTTCTCAGATCTTAAAGGCTGAAAACAGTGTGAGATTTTTATACAACTGGCAATGGGCATTTCTGATCTGGGGGCGAGGGGGTGACATCGAGTCGCACACTTCCATGGGCTTATTGTCTTTATATCCACAAGTAGCTTGCATTAATTCAGGCAAAACTGTTGATAAGACTTGGTTTCAGCAAGTTCTGAATCAAAATCTGCATCGTAATTTAGGCAAAGGTTTTGTGTTGTGAGCTAAATGGAAAAACGTTTGCACTAGAAAATAACCTCCAAAGTAATATAAACAGCTTTTTTTCAATCCTGTCTCTTTTTTATGATTCAGCTGTCGGTAAAAGGACATTTGTTGCCTTACACAGCACAACTAAGCAGATGACATGACTGCTTCTTCGTGTGTTTTTCCTATTGCTTATATTGGTTATATGTATTTTAGATGACTGCATTTTTTTTAATATTGTAATGACAAGCAGGTTTCAGTGAGCAAATCTATTAGTGTGTACTGAGAAGAAAAATGACTGTTATTGATGGAGTACCTTGCAGTGTTTTCCATGAAAATTACTATGATATTTCTCTTTTTTCCTCTGAAAAGAAACATGATTAATTGTGTTCCTGGTGGTAAAAGATTAATGACTCTAGATGGGGATGCAGCATGAAGCTGAGTGGCAGCAGCCCAAAACAAGCTGTTGTGCTTTGTGCATCTCTGAGAGCAATATGCCGAGCTAAACCTTCCCTTTATGGGGAAAATAAAATAAAGATAACTTCATTTGCAGCCAGCTTTTCTTGGGCAGGCTTGTTAAGGTCTTTAATCCCTTGTGACTCAAGCCACAAAATTTATTATCAGACCTGAAATTATGACATATTTTGTCTAGGTTTTTGGATTGTGTCCATCATAGTAACAAGATAATTAGTCGGTAATATTCATATTTAAAGAAACTGAAAATGAAAATGCGTAAATATAATTTAGAAAGGAAAGTAGACTGCAGAAACAGATCTGTGTAAACCTGTACCCAATTTGCCATTGTTATTTTCTTCTGCTTTTATTAATAGGCTGGAGAAATTAATGTTATGTATGTGCATGCATGCTTTGAACAATGGTACAGGGGATTGGATAAGGCAAACACCATCTGATATCACTTAGGAAAAGTCATAGCTAAGAAGAGCTACAGTGCAGAACACAGTACCTGGTGATGCTGACAAGAATATTTTGTGTGAGTTCTTATCTTGGGGGTCCTTTCCTTGAGGCGTTGGGCTGTTTTTCCCTTGGTCTGCAGCTCTACATCTATATCAAAACCACATGGAAAAGGCATAAACCTGACTTATGAAGGAGGAGAGCAGCGATTGCACAGCTTCAGAACAAAGATTTCAGCTGGATGAAAACTAATGCTATTCAAAAGCTCAATAGAGAAGATATTTTTGCCTGTAGAGTTTCCAGATGGCGATGAGATACATTGAACTCGACTTGCTGTCTGCTCACATGAGACAGGGGAACGTCTAAGGGTTTAGAAAATCTGAGTTTGTAAATCAATCCAGAGAACAGACATCCTTGGCACCTGTTCTGCTCAACTTGTCCCTTTGAATCATGGCTGCTTCAGGCTTGGCATTTAGCAGGAATTTTCCATGTTTTCATTTTGAGGAATATGTTTCATCCCAGGATTTAACACAGCAGTCTCTGTGCAGAAGTGTCCATGAGGTATGAATCTTCATCACTCAGAGTACTGAGCAGTGCTTTGTGTTATCCAGGGATGAGCCTGCACAATCCCACTGGGATGGCAGTGCTTAGTAACTTGTCAGTGTCCTTGCTGGCTGTGGGATTCTCCCTCTCCAGTTTCTACATCTTTTGCTTGGTGAATAAGAGTTTTTATTTTAAAGCCTTTTGTAAACATGCATCTGTTTCTCAAAGGATTCTTATTTCAGGATTGTGATATTTTCATGTAGTTTGTTTAATACATTTAGTACATTTCAGTGGTCAAAAAGTTGGTTTTGGAGGCGGGGGAAAACACAGGGAATATGGGGTTAGGTAAGGAATCAATAGGAGGGGTTTTATCCTGATCTGGTCTTTGACCTCTGAGAAGAGATGAGGATGCCCAGGAAGTGTGAGCTCTGTGGGAGCAGAGTTACTCAGCCAAGGTCAGGATCACACCAATGAGCAGTTAATTCTAGGTGAGCTTGATACTTTGACACCAGGGAAAGGACCAGCTTTTGAAGTCGTGAAACTCTGAGGTTGTCCTGAAGCAATTCTTGTGTTTTCCACATTCCGTTTTACAAGGGCATGTAGTGGCAGGACAAGGGGGAGTGGGTTTAACCTGTAAAATGGTCAGTTTAAATTAGGTATTAGGAAGAAATTGTTCCCTGTGAGGGTGGGGAGGCCCTGGCACAGGTTGCCCAGAGAAGCTGTGGCTGCCCCATCCCTGGAAGTGTTAAAGGACAGGTTGGATGTGGCTTGGAGCAACCTGGGATAATAGAAGGTGTCCCTGCCCATGGCAGAGGGGTGGAATTTTTAAAGTCTCTTTCAACCCAAGCCATTCTATGATTCTATAATCATAAAGGGGACTGTCAGAAAGGACCTGGCATGAGAAAAAAATACGACTTTCAGTAAATTAAGGGAAGAAAGGGAAATGTTTTTTATACAAGGCTAGGAGAGAGGAGTGGTTAACAGGAACAGGGTTGAGAAGCTGAGATGTTTGAAGTTTCATCAGTCGGAAATGGTCAAAGAGCACCAAGAAAGTCATGTCAAGGGGATACACTCAGAGATGCAGATGGGCTAAATGGAACTGTATTTGATAATTAAATGAAACCATGGGGACAAAACTATGCAGCATAGTAAACAAAAATCAGATCTAGAAAACTTCATTCTGCACACTGCTTCCTTTTCATTCCAGCTCCCCACCATCCTTTAAGATAGTATTTAGCCTTGTTTTTTCAATTGATCCCTTTTTTCCAATTAAAGCACTTTCCCCAGATGCCATTTCCTCCCAGCACCAAATGACTCAAGCTTTTACTGATAACAGTGCAGCAGCATCTGCAAAGGTTATGAGTGGCCATAGGAAGGAGGTTCTGGGCAACAGGTAGATAATGTACATAATTCTTTTTGAAAGGAGAATTGGAAGCATTATAGCATGAAATGAAAGAACAGCTGGGAAAGGGGCATGGTTTTGCCCAGGGCTGGGAGACAGGCAAAGCTGTTGAATATACCATCAAATATGTTTAAGCATCAGATTGCAACAGATACTATTTCCCATGATTTTCTGCTTTCCATTTAATACAATGCACCAAAATAATAATAATAAACCTCCCTGTTACTGTCTCCCCACAGCTATAGAATCTGAAACTAAAAATCTGAGACTTTGTCTTGACAGAGAAATTGGAGGAACAGGCTATGACTAATTCTCTCTCTTCTGTTTAGAAAAGGGAAATCATGTCATTTTTAGTGGCAGTAGTGAAATTCTGATGATCATTTTCTTTTTTTCTGCATCTGCCCACTGTGACCACCCACGGATCCAATGGTGCTTTCGAGCATTAGGTCAGTGGAGGCTCCCATTCTTAGTGGGAAAAAGAGGAAAAAAGATCAACACAAATATCCTGCCCAGTAGCATTTGATTAAGTTCACTACACAGCAGTTTTGTTTTTAAAATCAGCACTGGGCTTTAAGAGGAAGGGAAATGAATCTATGAGCAGATTGTGTTGTCTCTGTGGTAGCTTATTGTCACTTCAAGAGTTGGCAGGATCCTTGGTTGCTGTGTGACACTGTGTATGAAATAGGTTTTGGAAAGAACTGCCCTTGTATTCAGCTGTATATCTATTTTTCCCTGTGATATGTTTGCATTTTTTTAGTGTATTGTGTATTTCAAAAGCGATGAAAGTTCCACCTGCTGCACTGACACAAACTCTCTCTGATAATGATCAAAGCAATGTGTATCTACAAATACCACATCACAAAAGCTCTTTATCTTCTAATTCTTAGAAATAAGACTCTTATAAAGGAGATTGTTGTTTGAAATACTATGAAGTAAACCTGTGCTCCTGCCTCTTCCTCCTGCATCAGGGCATGCGTTGTATCTAAGTGACTTTAATTAGTTACTTCAGTTCCAGACAGTGCTGTACAATCAAAAGCACAGGGAAGAAAAGGAGGCCAATGAACTGTCTGCCAGCTCTATTATCTTTTTTTGGACACTACTACTTCTTCAGCCAACCCAAAGCAAAGTCAGCCTCTGTGGTACATATGGATCCAGAGCTTGCTAATTCAGGGTTAGTGTCATTTCTCTCGTGTTATCCCCTGTTATTCGATGGTAATGCAGTTGCTTTTTGGTCACTTATAATTTTTTAAGGCATTTGATAAAACCACTCCTTACTAATTGCATTTTTTATCCTAATTCTGTGTGTGTCTTTTCCAGTCTCTGCCCTCATCCTTACTCACCTGCCCTGAGTTACCCGTCTGCTTTGGAACAGAGTTGCTGTTCCTTGTAATGACCTGAAATTTCCGTCTCTCTTCTCTGCATTGTTGCACCCTTAGAAGCGCAGAACTGCAGTGGATGGAGTCAGGGGAGCACAGGTTGCTCATCAGGACGTTTTGTCCAGTCCCTACAGCAGTTCACACATTTCATGTCCCTTGGTCTCCCAGGATTATCCCGCTCTCTGCTCTTAGTGATATGTAAATACTATTTCAGCTCTTTGAGCTCTCAAACTGAAAGCTGCAATGTGCTGTTACTCCTCAACCAGTGTTTAAAAGTCATGAAAGGTGGGTGAATTTAACCCAGATTTTACACCATCTATCTGACTGAAACACTCTCCTGTTGTTCCTGTAATTTGCCAATCACTCTGATGACAACTTTACAAATTCCTCCCATTTTTAGTAAGCAAATAGTCACTTACAAACCATGCATTCATCTTCTTGCCCTTAGCATTTTCTGTCTGATGGAAAGCACTGATATCTACTCATGTCTGCCTTGTGCTACAGGACAAGGGCAAAGCTCCAGCACTTTTCTCACCAGGGCTTTTGTTTGAGTGGAGTGAGGGAAAGGAATACCAAACACTGCCTATGATTTGGACAGCTGGAAAATTGACTGCATTCAGATTTTTGTGTTTTGGGTTTGCTGTTTGGTTTTTTTTTGGTTTGGGTTTATTTTTTTTTTAATGTGCTTTGTTTTTATTCAGTTAAATGCTGTGTGTTTTACCCTTTTTTTTTCCCCCTGAAAGACACAAAGACTCAGCAAAGGTACCTTCAGATACATTCTGAATATACCAAAATTGAGGCTATGTTTGTGGTGCATAAGAGTAACTCTGTCTGAATGGAAGTTTGTTTAACAGCAACAAATCACCAGCAGATGAAATCCTACACTGAATTCGTAATTATGAATACGATATTTTCACTGCACACTGCAACTGAGTATATTCGAGCTTTGGTTTGCTTGAAATCTTTCTGAAGTCATTAGGGAACACAATGCAACTGCTATGACTAATGGTAATGGAATAAATTCCCTTGTACTGTAGTTCCTGTTGTTACAGTAATTTGGCTGTACTGGATAGTGATTATAACCCTCCCTTTTCTGCACATCTTTGATAGCAAATCAGATTTCCATGTTAAAATTTGTGTCAGTGACTCTAAGCCTTCACTGGCTCGTGCTAAACACGATGGTGAAGGGTTCCTGCAGTGGGGGGAAGGTGGGCAGAATGAAAACCATTTCACTCAAGGAAGCATGAGCTTAACATAAAACAGGTGGGTCTGTTTGGCAGAGAGTGTGGTTCTTAATAAGGAAGTAAATTGGCGTGTTCCAGTTAGAAACTATTTTAGACTGTGCCTCATTTTATTTTTGAGTTGAAGTAGCCTTCAAAAAAACCAAAACATCTGAACTGCTTTGTTACCCACCACCATCCTTATTTACAATTACAGTAAAGAAGCAATGAAAAGAGGGAGGATGAATGTTTAGTCACAGATGCATCCATATCACTTAGGCATCCAAATAACATAGCTGTCCTAGATTCCCCATGCAGGCAGAGTACAGAGCTATACAGATTCCTCACTTGAGATCCAAACTGTCCTCTGGAGGTGTCTTCATTAGCTGTGGCAGAAAGCTGAGTGATTGATTACTCTTGTAACCTCAAAAACTAAGATGGGACAGTTTGCTCTCTTCTCTCACGTTGCCATTCCATGTGTTGAGATTATGCTGAGCAAAACTTACCAGAGTTGCCAAGGTAGCCCTTTTTTGTGTACAGTGGTCACTTGAATAGGATAAAGAAAATAATTGGAGAGGAGCTGGCATGAAGAGAGCTAGTCAGCTAAAACCAGTGCAAGGATGTTGGTGCCTGCAATTGGACAGTAAATTTTTCATCTGATTGTTCTGAGACTGCAGAAGCCTCTTGAGGTGGTACAGCTTCATTAAAAATAGGGTCCTATATACAAATTCTTAGCAAACTGCAGATTCAGTGACTGATCAACAGAACTTGGATTACAAGAAGTGAACTAACACTAAGAGCAAGCCATACAATGCTGCTTGTGTGTAGAGGGTACCTAAAGAGAGGGGTTTTCATGAAAGCTGGCAAATATCTGGAGATAGGATCATACCTTTTTCAACTTTTCTGCAAACATTTGTGCAGGATGATCTTATGTACATCCAAAGGCTTATGGAATATATTTTTTTAATGGAATTTACAAAATACTGTGTTTTCCCAGTACTTTGCCTCTCCTGTGTTCTAGGGACATGAATTAGGGTTTTGACAGACTTTTCTTTGTGTGCTGGTTCCTCTTGTTCATTGCAGTTGATGATTAGCTTAGGCAGTTATTGTAAGTGGTGTTTAATTAGTGCAGCAAAGGAACAGAGACTTGTTCAAAATATTCTCATGGGTTTTCTCAGGAAGAGACATTTGCAGAGCTCTGACTGCATTTGTTTCCAGTAGGACTGAAAGAGTTCATTGACACTGAAATTACTGGGTTTATTACAGATATTCCACTTAATACTGTAAATCAGTATATAATATAAAAGTCTTTGGAAGATATGAACTGTTACTTGTCATTGCTTAACAGAGTGCTGTGGATGAATTTATTTGAAGAGCCCAGGCCAGAATTGCTGTTTTATTAAACCCGTGTAGGAATAAGGATATAGAACTGCAACCTTCTTCACTAGAGCCATACAAAATTATTGCCAGGAATGCTAGTTATAATTTCTAAATAAATGAGGTGTGGATTCCAGGCTTATGCATACTTTGAATTAATAAGGGGAGAAAATTAGTGCCCTTTTGTGCCACATTGCATGAGTCACAAAAGAAAATTAATAATCTAATGTTTATATCAGTTTGGACTCTGGCTGCTTTGGCAGCTTGTAGAGATTGAAGATTTATTGTGTTAAGATTCGCTTAAAAAGCTGTTTTAGTTTCTTTCTTACATTGTAAAGATAGACAGTAAATCAGATTGTCTCTTAGTGCTATACCAAACCCACAGAATGGGGTGACTAAGTTGACACTGTACTTATTTTCTGGCGTTCCCAGGTAACTGTGTGTTGACTTGTCTGCATTATAAGATTGGGTTGTAGCAAAATGGTGAAGCAAAGACTCTTCTGTATTATCTGTCATCTCTGCTCAAGTACTTGTATTGTTCTTCATGAAGGGAATGAATAATCTGCTGGATGCTGACTTTGTTCTTTGGGCAGTGCAAAGCCCTTACTAAGGAAAGTGATATGTTTTTAAAAGCACAAGCACTGACCTTCACTGAAGTCCAGCAAAACGTTCTGAGCTGTTGCAGAGGACAGACACTGCCTCCCTCCTTTGTGAATCCTGCAAGAACATTGGAGATGTGACTTTCAGAAGCACTGTCCACTGGCAGACACTGAAGTCAGTGAGAGTTTTATTTCAGAGAGTGCTGTCAAGCCAAAACTGAATGCCCTGCTTTATGGGTCAAAAGTTGCAGCAGTGAGTTACAAGAAGCAAAGCTGTTTGAAATAATCCAGGATGCTGGAAAGACAGAATGCTTGGCTTCCATCAGCAAATGATGTACCAAACCCAACAAATATGCCAAGAAACAGAGTAACAAAATACATTTCTGTAGTAGCACGTGTGTGCTCCCTTCCTATACAGTGCAATATAAATAAATAAAAAAAAGACAAGAAAAGCAGTGGTAATTACAGATGTCAGTGTAAGTGGCCCCACCATAAAAGGCTCCTGGGAGCTGAAATCAGGCTCAAAGGGTGCTGGGGGAGCATTTGATGCCAGAGCTTGGCCATCAGCTCAGAATCTGCTGTTATTAATATGGGCTGAGGTGTTTCTAAGGTTGCATTTAAATAAAGGGAGCAAACCAAAATGGCATTTGTACTGAAAGGAGACACCAGGAGAGAGTAAGTAATAAAAAGCAGCGTAGATTGGGCATTCACTACGTGGTGGAAGTTGCACATCCTTCCTGGAAGGGGCTGTTGGCAGTCCTTTGGCAGTGCATTTTCTATGGGACCAGTTCTGTCTGAGTTCACCTGGGCTCTGTTTGTGTACACTAACCCCCATTGTGCTCCAGGGTGTTCCTGCAGTTGTAGCCTAAAGGATGACCTCTTGTATCCAGCACCTTTTTGCATGGGTGGAGTGGAGAGCAGCTCCCCGTGAACCTTCAGCTTGTGCTTCTCCATGCTGCTTCCTCTCAACGCTCCTCTCTCTCTGGCGCTGCCTAACTCTGACTCTGGCTGTCCATGGGGTTTTCCTTTGTGCTTGATCTAACCATGTGGTAGAACAATACAAATGGAACATGGTTCTGTCAAGCACCATGGAAGGCTGCATACTCCCTGCAGCATGGCATGCTCGGATACTTCTGCTGGTTTCAGAAGCATCAAAAGGTGAGAGATTCCCCTTTTCTCCCAGGAAAAAGATAAAAAAGGTGAGGTGTTGCTTAATCAAGCTCCTGGGCACGGAGGGGGGAGCCTGAGTGATGGTTGGGACAGACTTTCCACAGGGCTTGCATGCAGAATAACCATTTCTAAGTAATTAATCTGTTTAATTGCTCTTACAATGGAGAAGTTAGGCATTCTGTTGGTTACTATGATTCAAGGGTGATTCCAGCCATACCTACAGAGGTGAAAAATCAATCTTCTTACCTTATAAATAATGTAAGCTGCATCTGTATCTTTGAGCTGTCCAGTCCTTCTACTTGAGGTACTTTGGATGCCATTTCTGTATCGTGACTTTGGACCTGATCTGAGTAATCTTAATGCACAGTGAAGAAATATAATGCAAAAAAACCCCTTCAGAAGAGTCTGCAAAGCATTGGCTTTTATCTCTTGAAATGACATGGGTAACATGGTCTGTATGAAAATACTGTTATCCAACAGTTCCATGTGACAGAGCTGAGTCAGCAGACCCAAATGGACCATTTTAATTTTGACAGATCTTTAAATACTTCTGCCTAACTTCTCCCCTACATAGAGATGATAATGACACCTATTCACAAAGGACTCTAGGAGCCTCATAGAGAAGTTTTCTTATATGGAAATAGTGTCTAGTCTTGCAGATTTACCACATATCTGTTGTGGGGCCATTAGAAGAAGAACATCTGATATTCTTAGATTTTATCTGTAGTTACTGATAAGAATCAATACCAGCAATGTGAAATTATCACAAACAATGTACCTCCTTTCTTCCTATGAGAATTGCGATCTTGTGGTTACATGAAGAAGTAAGTATTGAGATTCCTGGGGGGATTTTCCAAGTTTTAGACCAAGTGATCTCTGTGGTCATATTTTTGGTGCCAAATTTGAGGCAGCTGGATCATTTTCTAGAATGAATGCATCAGGTCAGCTTTCAAACCCCTGTTGAGACAGCCTGATGTGTTGCAGAGCAGATCATCCAGCACTCCTTTTAAGCCCTCTGGGTGAAGCTGAGTTTTAAGAACTGAATTCAAGTTCGCTAAACAATGCTTAAAAAGAAGAATAGGACAAAAAGGTATTTCTTTCTGTTGCTTAATTTCTCTGTGTGTGTATCAGGCACCGAAAATTTTGAGCACTTGGAAATGTGATGTTTCTTTATCTCGATACTGCACGTGTGTTTGTTTTATGATACTGAGAAATTGCAATGCCCTGGTACCTGATAGTGGTGTCACATTGGTTGTGAAAAGAAAATGTTATCAGTAACTAGCAATTCAAATAACCACAGCTGCCCTCAGCTAAGCACAGGCCTTGCTGTTGCCTTGGCTACTTGTTTTACAGCAAACTTAATTCTTCCTAATTTTGGAAATTACCAGAAACTCCCAGGTAATGTTCTGTCCTGCATCTCTCCTCACTGCCTTTCCAGGGGTGATTTTGGGCAAGAAATGCTTGATGCATGTGATGGTTTAACTGTGCTTCCTGAGTCCTGTTGTGCTCTCTTGGAGCCCTGCAGTCCTGCCCTGATAAAGCCCTGTGTGGAGAAATGGATATATGTGCTTAAACAGTTCTGCAGGCAGATGGCTGAATTTCACATTGCTATCCCAGATGGGAATATCTTAATAGAGCAGCCACCTGTCCAAGTGATCTAAAGGCTCAGGTCAAACAGTAAATTTTATCTAGTCTTTGGCAAGTGATTCCTGCTGTCTCACAGGCCAACAGATGACTGAGTGCTTGCTGAGCTGTTGGTTACTTTTGACTCAGAGCTTACCTGGGTAACTCTTACTTAAACTCACTTAGAAAGGGGGAAAAAATAAGAAAGAAAATAGAAAAAAGAGAGAAAGAGAAAGAACAAAAATTATGAAGGTGATGTTTGCTCCCTGTCTCTCCTGCTGAGCTGAGATGCCTTTCTCCTGTTGCAAGTGTGGTGGCCGTGGACTGATGCCCAGGCAGCATCACCTTCTTATAGCTGATGCAGTGTGGAAAGGTTTGTGCCATCAGGAGAGCAGGAGCCAAGTCAAAATGTGGTAAAATTCTTTATTTACTTTGCCAGAAAGCTTGAGAGAAAAACCAAAAACTGATTTTCAACCTCTATACTCCTTCTTCTCCTTTATAAAGCATTTCAGTTACTTTGCCATCCTTTTTTCCCCGAAGGAAAATGAATCTTGTATCCATCAGCAGACTAAAAATTACAGTTAATAAATTTTTATCCTAAGTAACTTCATGTTGTTTGTGATTGTTTTTTTCAACAAAATCTTTTACTATGAAAATCAGAAGTGCTTCTTCAAGGGTTAATTAGGGGATTTATGAGACACTTTCTGATTACTGAAAAATGGTGGTGGGTTTTTGAATGTGTATTGTAATTGTAGCAATTTTAATAAACTCTGGTCCTGATAACTGTTCATCTTTGGCATTATTTCCAAGGGATCATGAATGACTACCAAGCTTGGAATTGTTAGGACTTGAAATCAGATGTTGGGTTTGGTTTTTTTTTTAAAGGATAAGAGTGTAAATGATGGTGCTATGGGGAAAGGCTTAGACTGTATTTATATGATGCTCTAAAATGTCCAGTGGTCCTATTATTGTAAGTGCTGTGCTGTCAGTGGAGTCACACTTTAGATGTATAATTTACAATAAGCACAAAACCCAGCAAAGTATTTAACACCACTGAAGTGGTAAAGTACAGAGCTGTATGTCAAGTTTCTCACAATCCAGTTTGGAATTACAAAACTAAACCAAAGAGTGTCTGTGGAATCAAAATGTTAGATTGCCTGTAGGATTGCTTGTTTTCCCTGCATCGCTCTGTGGAGGTAATGTGCAACATAAATTAAAATAATAGGGGGTTTAGGCAGCTTCTTTTTTCTTTCAGAAAATAGTATGTGGTCATAAAATGAGCAGTGGAGTATTTATCAGTCTGGGAAGGGGAAGCAGGTGATGAATGTCATCAAATCTCTGAAAACAAATTTCAGCTCAGGTTTAAGGTTTTATTGCTGTTTTTGGGTTCTTAAATAATTTGCTCAGCTTCTTCCTGAGAATGCCTGGCAGTTGACTGTTTAAACTTTGGAAAATAAATACTTCTTGGTAGTTACAATCACTGGGTATTTCACGAGGTTGCTGAGACAATTCTGGTGCTTCCATTATGAAATACGAAGTGAGTGGGCAGGAATTGCATGGCAGGGGCTTGGCAACACTTTGCTTACATACACATTTATTAATACTCCTGGTTCCTTGAAGCCCTGAGATCAAGTTTCCAACCTGCTGTTACTAAATGAGAAAAACCAAACCTAAAAAGGACAGATGAGTTCACTGAGCCTAATTGGAAAAGCATTTCATTAGAATGGGTCAAAAACCTAGTCAAAGAGGTCTGGCAATCATGGAGTAATGGTACATCAGGGAGTGCTTCTCACTAAGTACGTTCTACCCATTCCTTAATTAAAATGAAAATGATTTAAACTGCTATTACTTTCCTTTGCTGTTAGTTTAACATGGTTAATAAAGGTATCTAATTGTTGGAAAACTGACAAGGTTCTCTAATAAAAGGTTGCTCTCAAAAATAGCTCTGATAGCTGAGGTCTGAACATTTGGGGCTTTTTAATGACATCTTTAAAAGTCTTTTGTCAATTGAATTCCTTCATGACATGCCTTTTCCTTGTGGCTGGACTAACTTCCAAATGGGAAACAGTGTCTTTGCTGGAAAATACCTTAACAGGTAGGTTTGTTAGACAAGGAATTAATCTAACAGGGAAAGAGCGAAAAAACAGAGGCTAGTCTTGGGACTTTAAAAACTGCTGAGCAAGATTCCTTGGCAAGCATTACCATTGTGTGCAGGAGCTGGGAGCTGACAGGAGGCAGTGCTGAGGATAGATTCCATAAAACCTCTGATCGCCGCAGTTATCAGCAGCTGTTTGCTGGAATATGTTTTCCTTTCATTGCAGGGTCAGAGGATTACAGAAGTAAATTCACCGGGAAGTGTTTCATGGACCTCGTGTGTCCCGAGAAGTGTCGCTGTGAGGGAACAATCGTGGACTGCTCCAACCAGAAACTCACCCGGCTGCCCAGCCACCTCCCTGAGTACACCACTGATCTGTGAGTGGGGCTCTCCAGGGGGTGCTCGGCTTTCCTGTTGGCTTTCCTATTTTTAAAGGCTGTGAAAGGGTCTCAAACAACTGAAGGCACCTCCTACTTTATCCTTGTGTGAAAATGGAGAAGCGCTACAACTCTCATTTCCTCAGTGTTCGCGCCAGCTGTGGGGGTGAGGCAGGAGCCATGGCCCCACGCACCAGCCAGGTCCTCTGTGTGTCCTCTTGAAGTCCTGTGGCTCCTTTCCACTTTGCCTTGGACTCCTCTCTCTTTTCCCTTTGGTCATTTGTGTTTAAGAAACGGTTTAACCCTTTTGAGTAAACCCGTGATCAGGAGCTCGTTCCATCTCAGCAGTGCCTGCTACTTGGGTGAAATGGCTCTCACTAAAACTAATGTATTCTTAAGCTGTAAGCAATTTTATGAAATTTCTTTGCTTTTTGAGATTCTTCAGAATTCTAAGCATTATATACTGCTAAAGAGAGTCTGAGAAAACATGTTTATTACTTAGTAACTGAAGAATCTGGTTATTTTCTTGCATTAGTAGCCCCTTCAAACAAAATTTTCTTTTTGTGTTAGCATTGCATTTATTCTACTTATTCTATCTAAACCCCCATAAAAATTTTTGGTCTGAAGTTAAGATAGAAAAATATGAGAGACCTCCAGAAACACAGCAAAGCCTCTCCATAGGAAAATGGAGCTACGTGTAATCAGAGAAAGAATTTTGCATCCCAAGCCTGCCAGGACAGTGGCCTTCACATTAACTTTGAAGACCAGTAGTCTTTGACAGGAAAGGACCTAAAATCAGATCCCTTCTGTTTACATGGCCCACATCTCCAAGTGCATGTCTTGTGTAGCAGAACGCTGAGGGAGATTCAGTCACGCAAAGAAGGTTGTGTGTAATGGATAAGGTCAATAATTCCTTATCCCGTGCCTCGGCAGATGAAGCCATTCTGACACTGTCCTTTGGCATTACACTCTTAAGGGCATCCTAAGCGTTTACTCAAGATGCTCTTCCATGTTCCCTTCCCTTCAAAGCTAAACTCTTTGAACTGTGGGAGCCTGAGAGACGTGGCAGACAGTGCCTTGCTTAACAAAGGTCATGGTTCCCTGTGTGGCACAGAGATATCTCTGCAGACATCTGTGAAGTACCAAATACCTCTCTGTTTGTTCCCATCAGGCGCCTGAATGACAATGACATTGCTGTTTTGGAAGCCACTGGACTCTTCAAGAAACTGCCCAACCTCAGGAAAATGTAAGTCTGAGTCACTTGGAACACACACTGCCTTGGATTATAAGGAAGGAGGAAGGGATGCTTTTTTACAGTTCAGTACTGCAGTGGTAGAAATCCCTTTTTTAATGTGAGTTTAAAGAAACTGAATGAGTTGCCTCATAGATGGACAGACACAGTTAAGCCACACTGACAGACGAAGACCCCTAGGCTGACATTTCATTAGTTTGTTGGGCTATATTTCTTTAAGTCTTTGAATCATAGAGACTGACAGGAATTCTGTCCCAGAGTTTATTCAGATATGCTTATTGTTACAGAGGACTACATAGCATAGCATTTTGGTTTTGTCTTTCGAACGTGTTGCGTGACTCCAACTGGGGTATTTTTTTCAAATCGTCAAATGGAAATGATATTACAACATGTAGATGATGGCAGCTTTGTTCAATCAGCATTGTTTTAGAGAGGAGAATCAATTAGAAAACTTAGAAATCAGTCATTCAAATAGAGTTGTGTAATTCTGTTGACAGCCTTAGTCCTGGCACTGAGCAATGTATATATTTAATAGGAGATGTGTTTTGGGAAGGGGATAATATGTTAGATACCTCCTGATAGTCTTCAAAATGGATTTTTTTCTGAAGTTATTTAAAGTTTTAACCCTATGCTAATGTCTCATTTAACTGTTTACCTTTAGTAAGATTTTATTGCCTGAATCAAAGTAATTTAGGGTAACTAACCAAGCCAGGCTGTTTATTCTACATTCATTTCACGTGGTTTCTGCCATCTGGAGCTTCCCAGCCATTTGAATCCATATGAGATCTCAGGGGCCTTGGAGACAACCCCACCTCAAGTGGGGTTCTTTTGTCAGTCTTATTTCTGCAGGAGTTTCGGATGAATCACTGCAGGTTTGGGAGGGGGATTATATATTTGTGCAAATACAGACCACCAGACTTGGGGAATTAATCATAAACATTAGCCTTGTATTTTGTGAATGATCCATAATTTGTAGCTGCAGTGCACTTAGTAAAAAATTTGTTGACATCGTTGAAGTGCTCTGTTCCCTCTGTAAGAACACAGTAAAAGGCAATGAAAAATGCATGTTATATAAGTGTATACACAAACTGGAGAGCACCTGTCCTCATCAAACCTTCAGGACTTATGTTTGGAAAATTGCAGAGGTGTGATAGCTGGAATAATGTCTGTGGTTTCATTTAAAACTTACTGCAGGCAAGTTATGGTGGTGTCCTTCATGTTCCCACCCATCACTCAGGGATGCCTTGATGGGTCTCTATTGCGAGGCATAAATGCAGCATGAAACTGTTGTGGGAGTTAAAGTTTTAAGAGTCTGTTTCCTCTGAAAAAAATTTATCTGCCCTTGGTAGGTGCTGAGAGCTGAGGTGTGCAGGCACAGGTCAAACACATGGCAAAAACAAGTCCCACCCTACACCTCAGAAACAGTGTGTTTCACTGTGTGTGGCAGGAGTGTGGTTTGTGTGGTCTTAATTGGGTCTTATTGCTGCTATTAAACTAAAGAGGAAGAATATTAATCATGTCCCCAGTTTTTAGTGTGTATAAGGGACAAGACACTTTACCACTATTTGATTACCAATATTGACTCTGTCTCACCATGTTCCTTGTCTGTTCAAGTGTTAAAGGCAAACAGCAGGTGGAGGAATCTGTCTGGAAATTGCACTGCTTCCTAGGCTTAAGAAAACAGATCAGAGCTTTGCAGTGGCAGAACATTTGCCTAAATCATTTTTTTTTCTTTTTTCTTTATTTTTTCTCTGTAATACTCTGTTGTCTGAAATGAATCTGAATATCTGGAATACGGTTATCTGAATAGGTATTTGAATCCTTGCCCTCCAGTTGTCCGTCAGTTTAGAACTAGTGACAGATCCATGCCAAGGAACTTTGCAGTGAAACATCAGCTGAGAGTGCTGTGGTTCCACTGGGGCTGGTACAGCTGGTACAGCTCCAGCATAATTCCAGAGAATTATCCTTGCCTTCCTCTTGATGAGTGTTTCATCTTAGTGCCTCCCCATCTTACATTATGCTTGTGTAGCTTTGGTTTATAATACGAACACCTTGAGGTGGGTTGTAAATTTGACCTTAAGAAGGGTTTCAGACTTTGCTTGTGTTCTCACCGTTGTCCTTTTGTCCCTCAGGTGACCATCAGGTGTCCATGTCTGTAGGTGTGTTGTGGCATACAACAGTCTCTTGGGTTTTCCAGTAAGATTTCAAAGGGAAGTAGTCATAGATTTGGCACTGAGATAAGATTATCATAGTTTTGAGATATACAATATTTTTATTGCTTTATTTCCTGGTAAAGGTGAGCTTCCTTCTTTTGTTTAAAAAAAAAAAAAAAAAAGAAAACTAAAACTCTAAACGTGAGGAGGACATCTAACAGTTCATTGTTTTAAATCTTGTCTATGTTATAAAGCAAACATGAAAAAAAGAAAAGGGAAGTGTCAGACCATGTCTGTAAGAAATGGTACTGCCAACCCCACCTCTGATATGTAATTAGCTTTTGTGGTGCAATTTTCTGTAAATAGTCCTCCTAAGCTGAATCTTATTGTATGATGTGTCAGCCCAGGATTTAATACATTTTAATGCAAAACAAAATTGAATTCCTGATTTAGAAATATAAAGGTCAGAGATTCATAATGCAAAGTGTTACCACATTTTATTTAGGAATCAAATAGCTGAAATTACCCTGCTGGTTTTTAAAAGGTTAACACGTCTGCATATGCCTTTAAAAAAAAACAACAATAATTAGCTGCAAAATCTCATATGCATAATGCTATTTTCCCAACCTACATTTGAATTCATCTCTATGGGTGATGCTTTTTACAGTAGAATAAAAAGCTTGATGTAGATTCTTCTAGACAGATTTAACCCAGTCCAGAGGTAATTTTCTGGGTTCTCCAGTGAACTCTATGTTGCTTTCATTGCATTCTTACCACATTGTCTCACCCCACCTTGCAAGTGTAAAAGGAAGCCTTGTCTCTGAAAGCTGAAGTCCCATAACAGTCACTTCCAGGCCACAAGGACTGTGCCATTAGTATTTTGCAGGGTGGTTAGAAAAGAGCACTTTGAATCTGCTGGAAGTGCAGGAGAAATACAAGGATGTGTTTCTGAGCATTTGAAGAGTGGGAGCAGCTCCATGACTTGGATTTCTGGGGGTATCCTATCCCCACGAGATAGAAAGGCTCCAGGACCTGCTGCCCTCTCAACCTGGGAGCTGGAAGCTTCTGCCTTTCACAGGTGATTATTTTTCCAGTGGGAGATGTTCTCACTCAGCACAGCGAGGTCTCTCATCAGAGAGGGTGAGGGGAGACGTCACCATCCACAACTTTGGACTTTTGCTGCAGCAAGTACCAAATTCAGCATGAAGCAAACGCTGGGAACCCTACAACTCCCTGCGACTACCTCAGGTTGTTACTCAGAGAAAAAACCCTCCAGGGCCTGTGGAATCCCATGACAGTGGGAGCCTGGAGGGGTCTTCTGGCCACAGCAGAGAGGTTCAAGCTCCAAAACCCTCTGAGTACCCAACTTAGTGGGAGCAGAGATACCCTTGCTTGACATGGGATGCTGACCCATAGAGAGAGGCTGCAGCCCCCAGATGTCATCTCATCCCCAGAGCCTGCCTGTGCCCACAGGAAATCAGTGGGACTGACCATTCCCAGTGAGATCCCAGCAGCTGTTTCAGGGGAAAAAAAATCAGCAATGAGCTCAAATCCGAAATATAAAGGTGAACTGCCACACTTCATGCAGTGCTGTGGAGAAAGGAGACTGACCTCTTTTCTTGAGAAGAAGAGCAATAAAAAATATTTACCTCAAAAACTCAGAGGGTCATCTAAGAGTTCATTCTGTTAAGTCTTGCTTAGTTACAAAGTGAACATATAATATGGTCTTATAATAAGAAATGTCAGGCTGTCTTGGCAATAGCTGGTACTGCCAACCCACCTCTAGTATGTAATTGCCTTTGGAAGTTTAATGTGTAAGTATTTCTGCTGGATTGAATTGTATGGGGTGTCAGAGAGTGTGAGACCAGGCTTTGAAGCATTTTACATGTCAAATAAAATTGAATCACGATAAAGTTTGCAGACTTGAAGTCAGTTTTGAAACCAGAATCTCGAGTTTCCCAGGGAGGCAGAAGTAGTTTGTGTCCTCGGAAAAGATGTTACCTGCTGTTCTTTCCCCTAAGCATGAATTTTGCTGTGGCAAATGAGGTTGCAGTCAGCTGTCACTTGTTATACAGAAACAGACTTTATTTTCTGGAAATCATATTGTAGAGTGTGTTGTGGTTTGTGGCATTTGGGTTCTTCATGCACCTCCCTTTTTCTTCATTCTGCTGAATGAGTGTAGGAGTGTCACTGGGTGCAATTCACTGACTCTCGGTAGTATTTAAGACTTTCAGTGCCATCCTGCTTCTGAAAACAGCTCACACTATAAAAACCAGCCAGACTGTTGGTAAAGTCTGTAAAACCTTCTCAGCATTGTCCTGAAGAATGCAACAGCACTGGGCTTTTCCTCCTAGCAAATACTTGAAGATTCCAAACACATCACCAGCAGACAGAAATATTCTAGGGAAATCCCACTTGGAACAGGCTGTTTGTATGACAAAAATACAGGGTTTGAGGTGAGACCAAGCAGAGCCTTTGCAGTCCTCTGAATGGGAAGGTGTGTCAGTAACTCAGCAGTGAGCAGCACCCTGGAATGTTAACATTGACCCAGCAGGTACAGCAGGATTGCTTCTGTTAAGTCTGAATAGAATCCAGCTTGGTCTATGTTGAAGTTATGAGATCAACAGAAATAATATTATTATGAACTTTAGCCATAAAGTAAATGAAATCTGACTGAAAAGTGAGCTGTGTGAACAATGTCACCTTGATAGCTTCTTGATCTGTTCATTTCCTTTTCACAGCCCCCCATAAAGCAGACCCAGGCTTTCTGAAAATTTATTTTGACCTCTTGCCCAAAATAAAAGTCTGGAAATAGAATTAAATGTTATCACCAGGGTAAATCAGGGAGTCCTTCGTGAGTGACCAGGTTAACTATAGGATCCCATTTGGGTCCTGCCAGAGGGCAGGAATCTCAACTCTCAGTTTCTTTTCCATTGTCTTCCAGTATTTCAATAAGAATTCCTTATAGTAGCTTAGTGTTGCAAGAGGATAGGGCTTTTCTAGAAGTGTGTGTTTTCTATTAAGTCTGTCAGTAGTTTTCTTCTGATAAAACTATTCCTTGTCAAATGTGATGATCACATTTGAAAGATTTTTTAGGGCTGGCAAGGACGGAATTAGAGGTCTCTGAGTTGCAGAGCAGGCAAAGTTTTCAGTGCTTTCATTTGTCAAGCTTTATATCAGCTGATTATTTTTGCTGGTAATTCTAAACTGAAAAGTGTGTGATTTCTCATGTTTATTATTGTAGCTGTTCAGACTTTAGGAGGAAACTTTTTTTTTTTGTGACATTCTGATATGGGGACACTTTAATTCAGGAAGACAAATAACAAAATCCAGGCTGGCAGAACAGGATTGCAGGGCAGTGTCATCTTTACCTGTTTGTTATTGCAGAGCTTGTCTTTTCTCTGCCTTGCAACTTCGATTTCACCGTAGCATTTAATCTTGGATTTTCAAATCTTTTGTGTGGGAAAGGTATATTTAACTGGCTTCTCCTGAGACTGCTGGCATATTTTTGGCCAATTTTGTGTTGTTGAAATGATCAGGCATTATTAACTCAAATGAGTGAAGTTACCTATCAGAAGTTCTTTGGCAGCAATTAAAATTCAGATGGTTTGCATTGTATAAAGGTGCCAATTCCCTTGCAGTTGGTGACCAGCCTTTGTCTCCAAGATTTGCTCTTTCTTGCCTTCAGTATCTAATAGACCATTAAAATCACACCCATGTTTTAATATATGCAACTAAATGTCTTTTAAATGGTAAAAAGTAACTGATAAAAACTTATAACTACAGTTGTAGGTCAGTGTGCAATCTGTGACTTGAAAGTCAAAGTCTGTCTAATAAAGTAACTCACCCTCCCTTCCCACCACAAACATTTACTTATTTATTCATTCATTTTTGTGCAAATATGCATCGTGGCATGATCTTTACCAGGAAAGGGATCTGTGGGAGCATTTATTTATGCCAGCATTCAAAAGAGATGCTGAGCTATAAACATTTCCACTAGGGAAATAGCTGAGCCCCAAAATTAAATGCATATGTCAGAATATCCTTCCTTGACTTGCTCTGACACTGAAAATAAACTCTTCATGTGAGTGTTAGCACAAAGCACTAAACTTCTGGAAAGCAAAATCTGCATGTAAGTATTTCTATATGGTTTTATGTTATTTTTGGCTGATTGCTGGCGTGCTCCTATTCTTTCTGATCACAGAATGCACAAGAGGTGATGGGCCACATGCTGTAGGGCCCACTCTCTGACAGTTGTTCAGCAGACATAAACCAGTGTACTCCAGTTTCCCACATGAAACATATCTCCAAGACTCAATTTCTTTTTTTTTTAATTAAGTGATGACTTCTGCTAACAGCAAGACCCATATTATTTCTATCTGAGGCCAAGCTGTCTCTTCCCATGCCTTCTGTCAACTTTTATCCCAGTAAGATTGCCAGTTCTTCTGAGCAGAGTAGCCCAGGTGTTAATCTGATACCTTGTCATTTGTTTTATATCACCTGGAACTGGATTTTGAAACTATTACTCATGCTGTGTGTGTACTGGGATCATTTCTGGAATAATGTGCTATTCAGTATGAGTAATGGTGTTGGAATTTGGCATCTTCTTGGGAGCAAGAACGAGTCTTGTGCTTTCCCTTTTTTGTCATGGATAGTGAAACAAAGAATAGCGTTTCCTGTCATAGACCTAAACAAATAGGATTATTCATCATAATCTATACAGGACATCATGGGACATACTCGAAGGACTGAGGCCCAAAGTTTTAATGTGTTTAAGGCCTTCTATATAAATGTTTTAAATAATTAAATGCCATTTATTTTTATGCATCTCTAATGGCACTTTTATCATTCAGAAATTGTCTGTTCCTTGGGGTTTTCACAAATATGAAATATTCAAAAGATTAATTTTGCATTTCAGCAGAACTTCATTTGACTTTCTAGATCAGAGTTTTCCAGTGTTGATCTATAAGCAAACATCTTGAGGTGGTATAGGCAGAGTAAATACTTAGAAAATAATTCTGTATATTGCAGTGGCTGTGAATTGACAATTAAGTGATACTCATTTCATTGTGGTTGGCAGTGTTAGATTTAAGTGCCTGGGAGTTCATGAGTGCACATACTAGAATTTGTATCAGATACATGGAACACTAAGTAAAAGTGGTCTGTATTTCCATGTGTGACACCCTTTCAATGGTAGTAATATTAACTGATCCTTGCCAGATGAGAGCACAGTCTCAAGCTGTGTCCATAACTTCATGGACATGAATCAGATGTTAGAAACTCTCACTTATTTTATCTCTGAGACATCTGTAAGAAAGAACCACATGAGGTGTTAAAGAGCTGGTAATTCCATTAATTTAAATTATCTTGATGTATCTGATTAGCTGTGCTTTTGATGTGGTTTCTGGATGCTCTCCTTGCTGAATGAATATCTCTTTAGATAACCACTAAAAAGGCACAAATTCTTTCTATCCTCCTCCTTCCACTGTGGTGATGTATATTTGGAATAAAACACTGAACTGATTTTCTCATTGTGACTGGTTGTGTCCTTCCAGAAATCTGAGCAACAATAAGATCAAGGAGATCCGAGAAGGCACGTTTGACGGAGCTTCAGGAGTGCAGGAACTGATTCTGACAGAGAACCAGCTGGAATCAGTGCATGGACGGATGTTCAGAGGCCTCACAGGGCTCAAGACCTTGTAAGTGCAAAGACGAGTCTTTGTTCCTTTCTAAGTGCAGTGGGAGTGCTCAAGGTGAGTGATTCCTGCTAAAATATCTGCTACTAGACAACAAGTGCTACTGATGGGTCTTACAGCGTGAAGCCTTCAGTATACTTCTAGTTCTGGGCAGGTTTGAGATTTATCTGCTGTTTCTGTAAAAATAATGCATTTTTGAGAACTTAAGGAGCAAAATGAAGGTGAACCTGGCGAGTGCTAAATCTGTGCATTTGTAATGATTTAATACTTCTATTATTTTGTTATTTCTTGTGGAAACAAGGCACGTGGGAATGTGTGCTCTCTCATAGTCCATCCTCCCACTCCTCCTCCACCCAAATTGGAATTGTTGATCTGCTTTTAAAAAGCCTTGTAGTGGGCCAGGAGCTGACAAAGGTGGAGGGCACTCACTCTGAAGTGAAAAGTACCTCTGCCTTGCTCTAGAAAGCAAGCACTTGACTAAGTGAGGGCTGTCAGTAAACAGACTCCAGGAATCAAAATGCAATTAAAATCTGCAATTTATTCTTTAGCCACAAATGCTTCTTATGTTGCAAGGTATGGCACAATTACTTCAGCCCTTACTCAAGCATAAAAAGAAATTCAAGTTTCATTTCAAGGACTTTGGTCTGTAATGACATATATGGAACTTATGCTGTTCCTTTAACATTTTTTTTTTTGGTTATAGCCATCTGTTCTTTAATTTAATGTATGCACTTTACTAAGGGATTTGAAAATACTGCCCATAGATATTAAATTAATTTTTATACCATAAAGCAGCCCGTGGCAGTGCTCCTAAACAAAATTCAACATTTTTTAATAAAAAGATACTTAACATTCAAGCTATCCTGCTGACCTGACCTACATTTCCCCCAGCTGATAAAGCAGTCTAAGTATACACAGCATGATATGTGGATCTGTGAGTATAAGTTTTCTTTCAGGAAGGGCACACAGTGCATGGTGAACCATGATATGAAACCAATATATGCTTGAGGGGCATATATTGCTATCCATTAATTGACTTTCTTTCAGCATTAGAATAGTAATCTTTTGCAAAGGGGCCACATTCATAAGGGTCGAGGTCCAGTTTTTATAAAAGACTGTATGTTCCAGAAACGTAATAAATCACTGTCCAAATTTGGCCTTCCCATCTTGCAGTTCTCGTTACCTACAGGGTTGGGGAAATGTTTCCTACTGCCAGTGAGCCACTGAGGGCCTTACTTCCCTCATTTACTACCCTGTTCATTGTAGAGCTTGTGGTCTTGACCTGGCTTTCAGACAGCTCAGTACTCCACGTGTAGGGTGTCTCTGTGCCCTGTGAGTCTTTCCTGACACAGTTTCACCCCAGCTGCAATCCCAAAATTGCTGAGACCGTAGTGCCTCTGATGGTAATTGCACAGAGAGCAGTAATGCAACAGCAACATCATGTCTAGCCCTCAAACATGATGACACTGAATTTCTTCCCAGCCATGTTTAATCTCTGTTTGGTGTTTTTCAGGTATTACTGATGTAGCATTTAAAAGCCCAACTGGCAGATACCAATCTGAGATGTAAATCCAGACTCCTCAGGGAGCCTGAATTTTCATTGCCCTCTGCATGAATTTGAAACCAAGGTGTTTAACTCTCCTCAATTTAGAGGATCAATTCACTGGAACAGCAGCATGAGCTGCATGTATTTTGTGGATTTTTTGCTTTAATTACTGAATAATTTTTCACCTAAGTAGGAAAATCACAACAGTGCAGTGGTGTTTACAGACCCAGATATTGATTGGCACACAGTGTAACAAATACACATGAGCCTTTTTTGCAATGGAGTGAAACAAGATACTCCAGTCTTTCAGATTAATTGGGCTCTGTCGTGGAGTTCATTGTTACCATAACAACTCCGAGAGATGTATCTTCCAAAACACAGCACTGATTCATCTGGTACAAGCACTGAGCAAAAATCATTTTATAGGATGATTACTGTTTTTCATCTTCTCAATTAATGATGATAATGACATTTCAGAGCTTGTGCTAGGTCTGGGAATCTTTCCTAAGCTATTCGTTGATTTCTGCTGAGGATGCTGTTCTCTTCCATACTCTTGCAGTGTGGATTACAAAAAACACCCATGATAGTAGCAGAAGTAATGCAACTAATATTGTTATTGTCACACACTTCTGGCAGTCTTTCTCAATTGAATTCTGAAACATGTTCTGACTTACGATTATCCTGACTCTGATATTTACTAAATTGAGCCTTTAATTTTTATTTCAATTTTGTCACTAGTCATAATTGCAATTACCTATTGCATTAGATGTGGATCTCCCCATCAGCTTCTAATGTGGTGTGGAAGAGATGTGTTTTAAATTCACGAGACCATGTTTACATGAATCTAGCCCTCCTCTGGCTGGGTTCTCCTTCAGCAATCAAGAAAAACAGAGTGCTTTCCAAAGCATCTGTTGATGCCCTTGGTAAAGGACCTCCTATCCTGAAATTATACCCCCTCCCAGTAGTTCTTAATTCCCTGTTTTAATCCTTGCAGGATGCTGAGGAGCAACTCTATCAGCTGTATAAACAACGACACCTTTGCTGGCCTGAGCTCAGTGAGGCTCCTTTCTCTGTATGACAATCACATCAGCACTATCACCCCTGGAGCCTTCAGCACATTAGTCTCCTTGTCTACAATGTAAGTCATCTTTTTATGGTATGAACATGCCATAGTGCTCTTAGCCTGTGCTTTCCTTTTGAAAAGACAACCTTTCAGTTTATATCGGAAACCTTACTAAGGGAAATAAAACTCCATCCCAGGTTGGGGGGATACAAGGTGTGATTTAGAAAAACATTTGAATTGCTTCAGCTGGAGTGGCTGACAACACTTGGAGGTTGGCAGCCTCAGGCAGGATGACTGTGGGTTTTGCTGTATCATAGCCCAGTGCAATGTGCTGTAGAAGTTCATGTGAAACAATCTCTGCAGGTTCAGAAGGATGTAGCTTATTATACACTTCAGCTCCCTGAAGATGCTTTAGTTTCAGTAGAGTCTGATTTTGTGAGAACAGCTTTCTTGGATTTCAGTTAAATGAGCTAAATATCAGAAGAAACTTACTAGCTAATGCCTGGATTTTCAGAAAAACTGAATAACACAGAACAGTCAAGTCTTAGTGAATGTGAATTTGAAAATTCCAACCTGAGCTTTCTGTTAATTCTCTTATACTTCTCATTCCTCCTTTGGAGGATTGTTTCTTACATACTTTTAAATGCTTTTTGTAGTGTGTCCATTTTAATAAAGTGCAGACTGATAGTTATGGAAAGAAAGTCTGCCCTTTGTTTCCAGCTGTGAGTGGGGACCCTGGTGTTGCTGTTAATGGGAGTTGTCTGTCCTGAAAATACTGCCTAATTGTCCAGTCAAAATAAACTAGTGGTGCTATTGCATTACAGGTTTGGAAAACATTCTCCATCATGTTTGGGGGAAGAAAGAAGTGTTGAATCTCAGCTGCTTTGTTGCTCACACTTTCATTTTGTTGTTATAACTTTTCACCAGAAAATCAGTTATCATTTTGGCATTAGCTCCATGCAGCATAAGGAACACAGACTTTTCATCCATTTACATTCTGTAATCCCAAAAGTCTCCTTGAAATTGATGGACAAAAAGAGAAAAACAACCAGATTGTTTTTACTGACTGTTTTCAAGGCAGTGGTCAAGGCAAGTGGTAGTTGCTGAAAACTTGTTCTCACTGTGCTGCAGGCAGTGCCTGCTCCTTGTACAGTTGTCTCTGTGCTTCCTTGCATGATTCCTTTTGTACTTGGGAGTCTCTGAGTCAGTCTGTATAAAGTCTTGCATAGAATTGTGTTTGCCATGTTTTGTTAGTAGCCTATTTTCTTATTTTTTCAGCTATGGAAAAGAGATTATTGCACTTTCTAGCAAGAGCAATTAAAGCTGCTGCTAATTAGAATGCATTGCTTTGGCACTGACTTGTAATTCTGTTGGTTCCTGCCTGTGTCTTGATGAAAACGTTTGTTCTTTGCCACATTTTCATTCTGTGTTTGATCCACAGACAGAAGAGGTGTGCTTTTGACTTCTTTAGACACTGGTTTAAGGCTATAGTGATTTTTCACATATAAATGCAAAATTCAGCTGTGTTCATTTCCCAGCAGTTCTCCGTTGTAGGTGGATATATTAGATGACAACACTGCTTGAAGTTTGATAGTGTGACTGCTTTTCCTGTTCAGCCCACACTCTGGGAGTTAATTGGGTATTGTAATGACTTTATTTTTACATCTATTATTTTGAGCCAAAAATTCATGCAAAATTCCATTTCCATTTTTATATTGGCATACTTACAGCACTAAAAAATATTGCTACTTTTGCTCTTACTCTTCGTGACTCAGCCTCATTGATATTCTCAAAACACGGACAGCTCTGACAATAATACCCTGACTAATGCTTTTCAATAGGGGAAGAACATCTATTTTGTAAGTTATTGATAAAAAACCGCAGGTTTTTATTTTTTGTTAGTCAAACTAGCTACTGTAGCATCTTAATTTGAAGTGTGCTTGCACTTGTGCATTTAGAGAGTTCAGTCATGTCTTTCAGTCCTTACACAGCCAAGTGGACATATTTGCAAGCAGAACTGGTTTTCCATGGATTATTATTCTAATAGCTGCGTGGAGCTAATGCCAGAATGATAACTGGTTCATCAGAATGACATGCCACTATTCTAGTATAAACTTAATCTGAATTCCAGAATATATTTCCAGCCTAACTTCAAAAACATCCAGATGTGTTTCAGCATGTTTTTTTAACAGGTCACTAGAATCCATTTAAATAGTTAATATTCTATGGCTTCTTTGCAATTTTGAAGAGACACTTGTAGTAGGATATACATATTTCATTCTTCAAGACTTCTATTTCCCCTTGATTTTAAAAATATGTGTGTCCTTGAGTCAACACTCCTGAATTTACTGATAGTACAACATCTCTGCTAGAAGTTTGATTGCTATATTTCTGTTTGAGTGGTTAAATCCCTATCTTGTGTGTAGGAGCTCTGATTATTAATGATGAATTTTTACATCAGTTTGTCTGCCCAACATTACTGTTGGTGATTTGAGAACTCCACTTGAACAGCCAGATTGGACAGCAAGGCTTTTGCATATAATCAGCCTTTCCAGACCTTACATTTCAAGCCAGGTAGGGAATCTCTTTTCCCATGTGATACTTTAAAGAGAGCCTTGATCTTACATTTTTATCAAAAGTTGCATCACAGATTTGCCATGGAAAGAGCATTTATGTATAGACATGTACACTGCATTAAAGCAAAAAAATCACTGCTCTGCAGTTGGAAAAGCATAAAATTTAGATGTAGAAGTAGCAGGAGGACGTGTGCAATTGCTGACAAGATAAATTTGTCCTTTTTTGCCCAGAGTTATTTGAATTCCAAAATGGTAGATTTGCTTATTTATTAATTTTATAAGTAGCAACCCATTTATTTCTTTCTTATTTCCTAAGAAAAGCACAATACAAATTCTAACCTAGGGATTTAATGAATTTGGTCATATGTTAACCTGTGTTTGCCAAGAAGAAAATAAGGGTTTGTGGATAGTTACTGCTGCTCAGCAGCACATTAAATCAAAGGAGTCTCTCCTCTCTAGACAGGGATAATCAGTATTTTTGGAGCATTTTCTCAAAATGATGGAATGTTTCTGAAGCTTTTTGATATGTGTCAGTAAGATGCTCTCTAGATGTGCAAAATGTACAACCCAGAGCTGCTGGTTTTCCGGAAAGCTGATTATTACACACACCTGCTGTTTGTTTCCAGTGGTGGATTATTTAATTCTCAGGATCTGTGTCACGGAGGTAGTTGTGTGAACATGATCTCACTCTCTTCCACCAGTGGAACAAACGGCCCTTGAAGCTTTGGCTCCCTCAGCGTTGGCGGTTCAGACATTTGGTTTGAGCACTCTGTTCATGCCAAAGTGTATCAGCGTGGAAAATACACAAGGCATCCTGCACATGGACCCATTATGGATTAGAGAAAAAGGAAAACAATTCAGAAGGAAAGCAGCTAGGATTAGAGTAGTGCTTTCAGGGCTTTTCTGCACCTTCTGTCTGAAGGCTCCCGTGTAACCTGTTCGTTTTCTCATCTCTCTGCGGCAGGTTTGAATCCTACTCAGCATGAAGAAGGTTGAGTGTTGTTATTATTGAACATTATGCCGAGTTTCTTGCTCCCCCCAGTTCTCCTTCTCCACAGTGTCCCACAGCCTGTGCTAGATCCACATGTGATTACAGCCCAGAGCTCCAGGCCAGCAGTGATTGAAATGGGCTGCTCTGCGGTGCCAAGAGCAGCTGCAAATCATATTGTGGCTCTGTGAAGTTGGCCTAGAACCTATAGAATTTAGGAGTTGGTTTGGGTTTGTTTTCTTGCTGCCACACCTCAATTGAGCCATATGTTTTTGTCTTCAGCACTATTGTTTTCTGAAGGAATTGCCTGGCTGAAATCCTAGTGTGATTTTGACTACATCTTTAGGTTTGTGAAAGTGCATTGCAAGTGAAGAATCCTCAGCTACTACACCTGCATTTGAAGTACCTGTTTCTTGGGTGTCATGGGTTTTAAGGCCCAAACTTTTTGTCTTAAAGAAATTCTTGATTTAAAGAAATTTCATTATCATCTTTCTTTCTGTACTAGCAAAATAATAACTCTCTGACATACTCACACATGACATGAAAATTCCATCAGTGTGAGTTTAGATACTTTATTTTCCATACACGGGCTCTGACAGCTCATTTTTCTTCAGTGAGGCAGCCTCAGACTGAGGCTGTTTGTTCTCCCTGTCTCTGTACATAACATAGTCAGCTTCCTCTTTTTTACAATTGAAACAGTAAGTACTTTGGTTTATAAATATATCTCTCTATATACATATATATATATATATATAAATTACAATCCTAGTCCTAGTATAAATCCTAGTCCTAGTATAAAACCTGCATAGAACTTCCCTGATGTGAAGGATACAGGAGGGATCTCACAGTAACAGATGGCAGAGAAGAGCTTGGACTTGGAGCCCCTCATCTTTGTGTAGTTATTTCAGTATTTCTGTATGTTCATGTGTAATGCAGTCCTGTCTTGTTCCCTTGCAGTAATTTGCTGGCTAACTCCTTTAACTGTAACTGCCATTTGGCCTGGCTGGGAAAATGGTTGAGGAAGAAGAGAATTGTCAGTGGAAATCCACGCTGCTTGAAACCCTTTTTCTTAAAGGATATTCCAATCCAAGATGTAGATGTCCAGGACTTCACCTGTGATGGTAAGAAATCCAATTTAATTTGGCATTTGTGATGATGTTGGCAGCTCTGTGTGAGAATATCCCTTCATATCAAATAGAACTGCAGGATAAACATTTCAGTTTAGTGATGAACAAGACAGCCACCTAGAGATGATCATTGTTCTCTATCAGGAGTTTATTTGTAGTCTTGGTTTCCAGTTACTGAATTTATACTATCTGCACCTAAATGTAAAAATGAATTTATTATAGATAAATGTTCTGCTTTGTCCAATCCTGTGTATAACCCTGGGCCTTCCTTCCACTTCCTTATTTATACACTCAGTTAAACTCTGAAGCCAGTGGGAATGGTGCTTGCTTGGGAAGTCTTTTAGTTTTGGATACTGTTCAGGGTCACCAGCAACAGGTATGAATACAGGGAATTAAAAAAAAAAACAAATTAAGATGTTATTTTAAATGACACTGTGATGCTTAATACTTTGTTGGGTCTATAGTTAAAAGAAAATATCCTGACATTTCTTTCATTCTCCAGGTAGTTTTTTTGACTTCTGATCAAGCAGATTTTAGAGAAAATAGTAGGGAGAAAATTGCCTGATGACTGCACTGCTAGCTTGACTTGTAGCATGTTAAGACCAGATAGGCTGGAGTTGCAGTTAGTCATAGCTCTAAAGAGACCATAAGAGTGATAGAAGTTTCCTACTAAGAGTAAAAATTAATTCCTATCCTAGTTGAGCAGTCTGGCAACAGGCCCAGGTACTTGAGCTTAGAACTCAATGGACCCAAGTTTAGTCATTAAAGAATAATTTACTTTTAGTTAGGGAGAAAAAAAAAAATCCTGGTCCCCAAAATGGGGAAAAACACTTGGGAGAAAAAAAAAATCCATGTGCCCAAGATGTGATTCCACACTTGGGATCTTCCTCTGTCATTCAGTCACTCAGAGCCGTGGGGAATGGAAGGTAGGTGGTGGCAAGGTGTGAAATGCAGAACACAGGGAAAAATTAAATATGATGAAAAACCTCTTTCTGCAGGTTTATGAAGGACTTTGAATTTTGTTTCCAGTCATTAAGATCAGCTGGGGAGAAAACTAAAAAAAAAAAAAAAAAAAGTCTTCCCTGTTCATCTCTAGGCTGGAGGTGCCTCCCCAGCCCCCTGAATGCAAATGATTCCCTACCCTGCAGTTCGGGGTCATTCTGTTATCTCATACCAGGGCTTCCAGTCTTCTTCTTTAATCTCAGTGCTTGTGGATGCCTCCAGCAGAGAGAAGAAAGGAACAGATCTGCCTCAATTAGTCCCTGCATCGGTTAAAAGGCAGAGCCGGGCGCACACAACAACAGCAGGCTGTGTGCTCTGTGTCTGTGCTGGGCAGCCCGGGCTGCCTGTGCTCACACACACTTGTGGGGTTCCTCTCCCTGTCATCCCGGGAATGTGCCACTAAGTGTTTCCTTTCGTGTGCATCGGGATCCTGCACCATGCATGTGCCTCATGTTTTGCAAAGCCTTGTTGCTTTTGGGGAAAATCCATGCTTTAATGTTCTTAGCTTCAAAGAGTTGGTTTCTTCTGCAGAAACCCTATTGTTCTTCAATTAAAAGATCTAATCTGCTGTTTATGGACCTTTGAAACCGCTTTTGGAGAAAGTAGATATTTTTATGTGTGCACAGATGGATTGCCAGCAGTTGGGAGTGTTCTGCTTCACATTGTTGTTTGCCTGGCTATCGTATTCAAAAACAATGAGGCTTTACAATTCAGATGATAAACAAAGTGCCAGGCTGACTTTAAAAAGTAAAAAAAAATAAACATCTAAAAGCTGGATTTTAAAAAAGTCTTCCTAAAGCAGGGTAGGTAGTGAATATCATCTGTCTAGATGAATTTAAGGGCATCTTAAATAATGGTCTTAAATTCATCATAATTCATTAAATTAATGGTCAAGTTCTCCATTTTCGCTGGGACATTGTGGGTGGGGGCAGGATTTGGGATCCACATGACTGATTGGACTGGAGTTTGAACAATTACAAAGTAGAGTCTCCTTAAAAATATGGCTATTCAGTTTATGAATTGGTCATGTTGCCTGAAGAACCTGTATGAAGGCTGACCCAAAGCGCTGGATCTACTTTAAAATATTGTGATGGTTCCCGTGGATTCAGGGGTGCCCCTCCTTCGTCCTTGTCAGCAGTTTTATCTTCAAAGGGAGTGATTTGGGCTGGAAAAACCTGACTTCCTGGTATCCCACCTCTGTCCCTGTGCAGGTAATGATGAGAGCAGCTGCTTGCTTTCACCTCCTTGTCCTTCCCAGTGTACCTGTGTGGACTCCGTGGTTCGCTGCAGCAACAAAGGGCTGCGGATGTTGCCCAAAGGAATTCCCAAGGACGTGACTGAGCTGTAAGTTACTTTTTACTTCACCCCTTTCATCAGAAGTTCATGAAATTACATCATAGTGAGGCTTTGTGGGTCCCTGGGGGGGTTGCCTTTGACTTTAGTGATTTTGTGCTTTGGTGCTTCCCATATGTTCTGACCGTAATTTCTATACTTATTTGTCCCTTGACTGAATAAATTGCTCGGTAATGGGACCAGGGTTTATCTGTCCTTGTACCCATTAATTCTGGGTGTAGGGAACAAATGCATATATTAGTATCAAGTAATCCTGTAGCACTTCTGCAAAGCCCGAGCTCACAACAGGCAGTTTGAAGGGATGATGGAAATAAGTTCCTGAGTTACGCAGCTGTGAGCTAATTATCCTCTGAGGAGATTAAAAAAAAAGGAAAAAGTAAGCTGGTGATGGAAACAAGGAATTCTTTTCTCCAAACCTCATGAAATGGCTAAAATAACAGACAATTAGATTATATGGTAAAGTAAATTCATCCTAGTTGAGAACCATCTTCCTTGTTGTCTTTTCATCTACTTTATACTGGATTTTCTTTCCATGGAAAGAAAATACACTGGTGGAACTGCTTGGCTTAAACAGTTGGCAGTAGAAATACTGAGCTTTTCCCCTTTAGGCCCTTATTCAAATCTATCCCAGGTGAGTCATTACTGAAACTTGTTACAATCTCATCAACATTTCTATGTGAAAATAATTAGTTGAGTTAGTTGTATGTTCAGTGAATTTTATAATGAATTAAAATCTGATTCTGCTATTTTCTAGTATCTGGGATTATTTTTACTCCCTTCTCAGTGGGAGAATGGGGTTTACACTGTTTTTACCAGTGTTGTAGTAAAATGTAAGACTGTTGCTGAATGAGAAGGGTACTGGAAGTGCTTATGGGAACTCAAATTAACATGGAAATTTTGCATTAATGAATACATCCTTGGAACACCATTGACCTGGGCATGGTTAATAGTGGTTTACATTAAAAGCCACATCCTGGCCTGTAATCCCTTATATATTGCCATCAGTGGTAAGAAGTCTGCAAGGTGGTTTCTGCTCTGATCTTGTTCAGGTTTCATTGCATTCAAATGGGACTTGCCAACACTAAGATATCACAGATGTTACTTTGATTTCCACTGCCACACTGAGGAATTTTTATGTTTGAATTTTGCATATTGAGTTTTACTGATATTATCTGATACACTGACAACGTAACTTTCACAAAAAGAGTGAAATTAATCTCACGTTCTTGAAAACTGCTATATTTCTTAACTGTTTCTTGGCAAATGAGGCAATAGCCTGGAACTGAGCAGTTTGAGTTCATAGGAGTTTACGTGACTGTCTTCTTCAGTAGGAGCCTCTTGGCTGTGCAAAACTCTAGTGCAGCTTTCTGCTTTCTATCCAGAAATGTGTCAGCAGAACACAGTCAGCCATGGACTGCCTGGCTCTGAATATTTCATGTTCTGCAAATATAACCTTGAATCTGTCCCAGCTGTCTCAAAATTCAATCCTGATCTCACTCTAAACCAACAAAAATTGAGCTCCTTATTTGTATCTATACCAAAAGATGGGCTGCAGGTACTGAAGCAAGAAATTTCATGTGTTTGTGGAAACTGTGACAAGATTGAAATAAGTAAATAACAAATAATCAAACTTACTTGCCTTTCTGCTGCGTCCAGGTTGAGATAAAGATGTTGCCCATCATCTAGAAAGGACTATATCATGCAGGTTCCAAGTTACCAGTGTGAACTTACACATTTTAATTGTGCTGCGTTTGAGAATTGCTATTGTTGATGTGATAAACAGCATCTCCTGTGCAACTGCACCTCTTGCACTCCTAGATCCCTTGAACTGTCTCCTAAGCCTGGAGTATCCTCAAGAAGCTGTTTTGTTTTTGTGGTGGCAGTGGATATCTGTTTAGCACTTGAAACCAGAATGCTGCTGAGGTACCTGTTGCAGGAGATCTCAGTGCTGTTGGATGTCTGCAGAGAGCCACAGCAGCTGCAGGGCAGGGCTGCCTTCACCTTCCTCACTGCCACAGCCCTCAGAGGTGCTCAGAGACACTAAAAACCCTGCCCATGTTACCACTGCCCCCACTCTCCTTCCTCACTCCCACATTCAGGACCTCTGGGCAGTGTCCTGGGGTCCCTGTGCTCCCACCAGGCACTCGCCCAACCCCACAGTTGCTGAGGACAGAGGTGGTGACAAGGGGACAAGGACAAGAAGACTCTCCTGTCCTGGTGGCCCACAGCCCCCTCCCTGCAGAAGACCTGAGCAGGGGAGCATTTTAGTGCAACTTTTATGAATGCACTGGCCTGACATTTATAAACTTCCACTATTGACGTGTTCATTTAGCAGGCACATGAGTTGCAGTGCTTTTTTATTAAACTGCAGTGTTTTTATACAACATGGCTTAAGGGAAAAGAGCTGCCACGTATCTAGTTAAACCAGTCTGTTGTGGCTGAATACAGCCTTCTCAGACGTTCTTTTAAATTCTTTTAGAGGTCTTAAAATAGTCTTAAAACAGGAATCCCTTCCTTGTAACAGCTATTAAATAGCAATGTGCAAAATGGAATATATCTCTTGCACAGGCACACAGGGAAAATGTTACCCTTTCTGGATCAAATTTCACTGTACCTAAGATCAGCAAAGAAGATCACCAGCAAAGTTTTATTGCATGGTGGACTGGAGACACAGGCTCACTCCTTCCAGCTTTCTTCTAGAGTTTCTGGTTTGGATGTATATGTAGACAAAGCATGTGAAAATCATTATCTCCTCCATATTTAGAGCTTGGAATGACAGGAGACATCCCTATGTTTGGTTTGTACCACCCTTGGGAGGAGGGATTACCTTGGCAGGGAAGGTTTCCATCTAGAACAGAGTTGAAAAGATCAGTAAGTCTCCTGGCTTTTTAGAGGAATGATGATGCAAGAAATTTCTAATTCCCATTTAGTCCTTCACAAAACACCATCATCATGGGCAAGGTTTCTTCAAGCTTCTTGGGAGTACAAAACTAATTTGTTGTTTCTTGCAAATTTCTTCGCTGCATATTTACAAACTGCCTTCAGTTTTTTCCCCCACTGTTTGCCCTGAAAAGAAGCCTTGGGTTTTTTGGCCATACTCAGTTTTCTAGTCCAGATGTTCAGAAGTAAAACGTTCATGCAATGAGCTGGTTTGGAACTTCGCCTCACTGCTTTTTAGTGTTTTAGGCTTTCCTTTCCTTCTTTTTTCCCCAAATCTGTTTGAACCAAGTTTCCCATGCTCTTTTTCCTTTTATGTATTACCTCAGTGTGTGAACACTAGGGTTTTTTTCCTTTTTTTCCACAAAAGTATAGTCTATTTCTAATAAAGTCTTATCTGACAGCATCCAGCTGCTTTTATGGACCTACAGCAAATAATATTTTGCACTGGGGAAAAACATTGGAGGCAATTATGTGGACGGCGTGTGCACAAGCTGTAACATAATGAGCATGGTGTGTTTTAGAATAAATATGTGCTCATCATGTCATCTTTAGGCTCCAAATGTTGTCATGACACTGAGCTATAGGATTGCACTGGTGGGATTGTTAGGAAAACCTGCATCCATAGATCATTGTTAGTGATTGTTTTTCTTTCCATTTATATTAGTACATGCTAATATTTGCATTACTTTGGCCATTTCTCTTTCTCTCCTCACAAACCTTCCCTCTCCCGTTTCTGTTTCTTGTTCTTTGTGGTAGGTTCCTGTGCTTGACACATCAGTTCTCACATCTACCTGGAGGTATTTATCACCAATCTCAACCTTCCTTTCCGTCTCCCAAGGCACTTATGATTTTCTTTTGACTTGTGACTAAAAATAGTGGCTCGTACCTGGGCCACGCAAATTGGTGCCCTAAATATGCTCAGAGCAGTTAATTATGATACATGTAGAATATTGTAAGAGTTTAGTACCGTTTTTCAGTTTGCCTGTGCTGCTGATGATCAAAGGGAAGCTCTGGAGTGAGCTATCTGATGAAAATCATCTGCTTGAGAATGCAAATGCTCTCTCTTGTCTGGAAATCCACTGTTTTACACCCTGACCCTTAGCACAGGCTTCAGTGAATTTTCCTGTGATAATAAAGGAGAGAAACAATTTAGATCAAAGCTTAGGTTTACCTGGGCCTGTGTCACGAGAGGTTTTACACCCTGCTTAATTCTCTGTGGAGGGAGATTCTCCCACTGAGAGAAGGGATAGCTCTGTAGAGGATATTTTAGTTACAGATGAAATGCAGGACTTAATCTGCATTTCAAATCTTATAGTTTAGAAAAAGTAAATGGCATCAATACTATCAAATAACATGTTCAACGATTGGTAAAGTTTGAGTAAATATGAGGAATGTGACATTAGCACTAATAGAGACTAAAAGTATGTGTTTAACTTTAGGGTCTTCACTTTCCTCAAACACAGGCAAACATGTCTGTGTGTCAGACATGTATGCTGTGATTTGTACAACAAATACAGCAAAATCTGGAGTCCAAATTTGTCAAGATCCAGATTCTTGCCTAGATACACACTTGAATTTTGGTTCTTCTCAGGAAACTGTGATTGAAGCTCTTAAAAGTTGTGCTTTGTGGACATTTCATCTTTCACAGTCCAATTCTTTTCTAGACCACCTTTTTAGGAACTTAAACTTGACTCAAAATGTTAGGATATTTGGTATCTGCAGCAAAAAATTTCAGAGTATGACTTAATTTTATAGCTTCATAAGATTGTCAAGCATCATCTATTTGTGTGTGATATAGCATTCTATATGAAATATTTAAAGAAATTAAAGGACAGGCTTTGTGCCCTTTCAATTACTGCCCAAGAACTGATTTCTCTCTCTCCAGTTTCTTCTCTTAGCATAGATTGCCACTGTGAGCTTGACTTTATGGCTGAATAGACATTTCAGTACAAAAAGGAGTCCAAGTGATTCAAATTGTTACATGATGCTTTGGCACCTTGTGCTGGTTATATCACCTCCAATCCAAGTGGTTTCAGTACAAAAATAGACCAGTTGGAAAAAGAACAGCTGTCATCTTTTATGCATAGTTTTAAAATTTTTGTGTGCAGTGTCAGTGTGTGTGAAAGGTGCTGGATGAGCCCTGGGGCCCTTCCCACAGTGCCAGCCATCCTGGCCACTTACCCATCTCCAGCCATGTTTTCCAAGAAGCTTTTCCAGGTAGGAAGGGAGTGTCTTTCTATAAGAACTGAACACATATTTGGGGGGATTTTTTTTGTTGGTTTGGGGTTTTTTGTTTGTTTTTGTTTTGTTTGGGTTTTTTTCAATTTTTGCTTTGGTAATTTCTTGTCATCATTGAGACTTGAGCATTCCCAGCAGCATTCCCAGGGTAAAAAACCAATTTCCAATCTGATATTTAAACTAGAGTCTAAAAATTTCAGGAAGCAAATGAGGTTGTTTTGGATACTAGTCAGTGTCTGTATTAAGGCAACTGACACTCACTCTTGACACTGTATATTAATAAATTGACCCCAAGCATTAAAATTAGACATAGATTTTTCATTCATACCAGAATTTCTTTGCATATCAGATGCCATAGACATCATCTTCCTTTGGCTAAGGACTGAAAAGCATTTAAAATGTAATCTTCCCTCTACATCCCCCTTTTATGGATATTTTGTTTTGTTTGGGCAGGGGGTCTGTGGTATTTTATTTGTATATATGTACACATATACAAGTTTTGTAACTCTCTCTGCCCGTACACCCTCAGGGATGATTCTGTTATTCACTGTGTCCAGCTTGCAGCCCTCTTGCAGCCCCCATCCATCATGTTCAGCCCAGCAAGGTGGGGAGCTGCTGCCCCTGCACCCCCCAGCTCTGCCTGGCCTTCCCTGGCAGTGATTGGTTTCTTCAAATATTGCAGCTCAGATCCTCCTGATTCTTGGCAAGCTCTTATGCCCTAAAAGCTCTGGGTTGTTTTTTTTGTTGTTGTTTTTTTTTTTTTTTTTTTTTTTCAAATTCCCTGCATTTAAATGTGCTTTCAGAATGAAATGCTTAGAAAATGCTGCCATGCTTTGGATAATGTGGTGAGAGGTTTCACAGTGGTGAATTGTTCTTGTGTGTGCATGAAAAGTGTGCTATTGGTACTTTTTCTGAGTAAAATTGTGTTTGTTCAGAAACTCTACCACTGGTATAAGTATTGCAGTTTTCTGCTAGCACATTTATATAACATCAAATTGCTGCAGTGCAAATCCAGAGCTATTCAAAGCAGATCTTCTGTAGGAGTTTAACTCCAGGGGTCTGCATGTCTATGTTAGTCTGAGTCATAAAGCACCGGATTAAAATGTGCACCCTTGACTTTTGATTGCACCAGAAAGCAAAATAGGAGGGAAAAAACCTTGGCTCACTACCATCAGTTTGTTTAAATTGCAGGCTGTTTCATATTGAAATCAACAAGAGAATATCCTGAAAATATGTTTCTGAAGATTTCAACATATTGCAAGAGCTGAGTCTCCTTCCTTAAACAAAAATCATATAGAACTTCTAAATACATAATACATGACCTGCTTTTGATTTCCTTTGGAAATCCTTTGGATTTTACATTTGAAATAAAGGCTGGAACGTTGACCTACCCTCTTGCCTGGGTTTGGGGTTTGTGATTTTCTGGGATGAAGGAGAAGGCACAGACTCCCAGTAACTCGCTGGGCCCATAGCAGAGCGTGACTGGGGAAATGAGACGTGGCTTGCCCTGTTTAAACAGTAACATGTGTGGCTGAATTCTGAGGATCTACATAACAATTTATGCTGTGAGTTCACCAAGGAACTCAGTTTTCAAAATAATTTATGACAAATTTAGCCAAAATGGAGCAAGTGACTTTACACTTGCTGCCTGTGGATGTCCATGGGAGGTGTAACTGTGGCACAACTAACCCATAGTCTGGTTAGTGGCAATCTTTGTCAGCAGAGCAGCTGTCTCTGCTTTTGGATGTGCAACACTGTCACTCAGTACTGATGATCATTGTCAGTGGAGAGATTAATTTGTTCAGTGGGCTTCTTTTCATTGAGAAAGAAATCTGCTTTTGGTTAAAAAGTCAGAAGCCAGTAGTCCTGCCTTGCCCAGCCTAATCCTGGCAGGAATTAGGAGAGCTGCAGTGCATGTGCTAAGGTAACTCTGCCTGATGGCATCCTGTGCACAGGCAGGAGGGATAACTGTGAGGCTGGTTGGAGTAGTTCAGTTGAAGAAGTTCAGTTGAAAAGAGATCTGAAGGAGCAGCAAAGGGTGAGAGGGAGTTATGCTGAAATAGAAGGGGAGAAAATTATGTGACAGTTATAAAATGTCTTATGCAAGAAATTCTGTTAGTGTTTATAGGTTTTTATTTTTAAATGATGTAAAAATAAAGTTTGTGGGAAAATTTTCTTGGATTTCGTTTACACAAGTATCTCTGTGTTATTGCAGCTAATGTAGAGGGGGAATATACAGCACAATAATAATCTATTATTGTTGTTGTTTGCTGTAGTAAAAGCCGAATAAGGAGGTCTGTTGCCAAAGAAAAGGAAATTGTATGTGTGGAATAAATATTGTTAACATGATTATCAGATTCTGTTTTCAGCAGCAGAGGTAGCACATTAAGTGTTCTGGTGTCTGTGGGCTGCATTTCCTGGCTACACTTGATTATATTTCAAAACATGCCACATCAATTGCATTGTCTGTCTATCTTAGATAAAATCCCACAAAGTATCTTGTAAGGAAGGAAAATATTGTTTCATCTTTTACCCCCACCTGTGGAGGGAAAAATCCCTTCCTCCTACATGGTGCTTTCTGAGAAGGCTGGATTTGTTTCCCTGGTAGATGTGGCTTCTGGCAGATGTCTGGAGGATCCCCTTGGCAATGCCAAGGTCACTTTCCACTGGAGACTTATGCCTTTGGTATCCTCCAGGGATGCAGTTTCACCTAAAAGCCAAGGTTAAGGAAGAAACTCCAGCTCTATCTCTAGTTTATTATAATAAACAGGAACCCCCACACACCCTCATCCCATTGCTACACAGGTCAGCTGTGGAGTCTGGAGTATCCATGCTCTCTTCTGGGCAAACTGTTTGAAAGTATTATATTTGTTCAGGGGTTTTCTCTTGGTTACTCACTGACTGTGTTTCTTCAGTGGAGAAAAACTGCAAAATGCAGGCACTGTATGCCTGTTTGATGACATGGGATTATCTCAAAAGCCTGTGCAGGTAAATGCATAGAGACACATTCTGTGTCAAACAACTTCCAAGCTGGAAACACAAGATATTTTATTAAATATACTTAGGGCCTGTAGGAGGAACCTCTGTTCAAAGAGAACTTGGTCTTTGGTCTTCAGCTGACACCAAGTTTTCCTCCTGTACCAGCACAGCATGAAAAGGAAAGGTGAGGAGGGTGTATGTGCCACAGTCAGAATTGCTGTGATGTGGCATCAAACTTGTGGATGTTTCTGTTGACACTCGAATAAGTGGGACTTCTTGCAGCACAGAGGTCTGGCAGTGCAGCTCCTCTTCCCATTCTGGCTGTACAAGGAACTTACACTCACAAGACAAACCTTCCCTAACAGGGTCAGGGAGCAGTCAGTGCTGTTATATGAACTTGTTAAAGGTAACTTTAAGTTCAGGGTACAAGCCATGCAATTTTTCTCCCTTCCTTCAGTTGCTCTCATGGTAGAACCAAATGGTCATTTCTGTTTGCTGTAGGGCAGAGATCCTTTATTCGCTTCCAAGTCTTAAAACAAATAAAATAAATCAATACGCTGCTGTCGTGCTTTGCATGTGGGGTAATTCACTTACAAAGGGAAAATGCTGGAGTTTCAAAGCGATGATTCAAAGGTAATTTCATTAGTGACTGACTTTATATTTTCCTCATTCATGGTGCCGATTGAGTGACAAAAGTTCTTGTTAGTATGTGTTTGTATAATTGTCAAATCTGACTTTTTTCAGATACTTGGAAGGAAATCATCTGCCTGCTGTGCCGAAGGGGCTCTCTGCCTTCAGACACCTGACACTGATGTAAGAAACACGTGGTTTCAATGGCAAGAAAATTACATGAGTGTTTCTGCACTATGTTGTTGGTGGAACATAAATAATTAGTATTTGAGGGGTGAAAAAAACCCCACAAAACCCCCAAACCTTCTGTAATTTGAATTTGGAAAGAATTTCACAGTGGCCACTGCTGCCAGTAATTGTTCATAAAGAGTGAGGTGCCTGAGAAGCCCCTTGCTCTGCAGGAGCTCACAGCCTCTGTGAGAGGACTAAACTCACCCAGGCTGCTGCAGTTGCACTTGGCAGATTTATCTGTGCAAAGCTGTAAAGGTCATTAACAGAGGAGATGCATTAATTTGTGCTAGGTGAGGCAGTATTTATAATGCTAAGGCAGTGATAATTTGCATAGCTGTTTCTGCTATGAACTGTCATACAGACAGATGCACAGCTAGACTTTGTTCAGTAAAGTGCCTGAAATACACAGGAGTGAAATTCCCTCCCTGAACTATTTATCAGAAATTTTCAAATGCTGTTGGAATCAGCTGGGCAGGTACTCAAGTCAAACGGGCAGAACAACCTCAGACAAAAACAACACGGAGGCAAAACTGGAATCCTCTATTTTGAGAGAGCGTTTTATTTGGCAACATCTCTAATTTTGATTTTTTTTCAAGGAAGACTAGCAACAAAACAGAATGTTCTGGTTGAGCCTAAAAGACTTTTTAAAATAAAAAACGAAATTTTGTTCTAGTAGCTGTCAGTGTAAAGAGCATATGGAAATTGTGTGCCTGAAATAGATTGCAGAGCAAGTTGGGACAGTAAATATTCAGCACTGTTTGTATCCTTTATTGATTTATCCTCCTTCATTGAACATTATATGCTGGAAATAAGTTTTAATATTCTGAGTCTGAGGCTTTTTTAGGGGAGTCTGATTTGCTTTTCCTTTAGACCCTTTTCAAAGTTGATAAAATGTGACTTTTCAATTGCTTCAAGCATTTTGCTGTTCACATATTATGTAATCCTTTAAGAAAGTCTTATATCTCAATTCATACATGCAAATGATATTTTCTCTGTGTGTTTCCTCAGTGATTTGAGCAACAACAGCATCAGTGTGTTGGCCAATCACACCTTCAGCAACATGACCCAGTTATCAACCCTGTAAGTGGCCCAAAGTTTTGGTATCAGTGTTAATTGCTTTTCAGACACCATCTTAGGTGTTGAGCAATTAGTGTATATCTTGTTAGTTAAATGTGTGGCTTTCCATGCTTCTCTGTGGTTGAATTGGAAGTGAAATAACCAAAGGCATCCAGGGGTGTAACTCTGCTCTCTCGTTCTGCAGCATCCTGAGTTACAACAGACTCCGCTGCATCCCCGTCCACGCCTTCAACGGGCTCCGGTCCCTGCGAGTGCTGTAAGTTCCAATCCTCCCACGAGCTGAACTGCAGCTTGTTAGGATGCAGTTGATGGCAGGGAGGGTTTTAATAAGCACGTGGCTTTCACTTGATCCAGTATTCATGAATACTTTCACACAGTGAGCTCCAGTGTACTTGCACTTGGGTGCAATATGTCCAGTAATGACTAGAGCAGGTAAGTGCTAAACTTCTAGTGAAGCAATTACATATTTGCAGGATAAATGACTTTTCTCTGATAGTTCAGGGACAGGAACTGTCATGAAAAAAGGCCTCCAAAAGACTGCATAGAGTCTTGTCTCTTCTGCTTGAACAGTGTTTTGGTGCCCCAAGAGCTTTTTTCTTTGTCTGTAAAAACTTGATCATATTTCAGAGTGTAAGTTTCCATTGGATGCTTCAGCAAGAGAGTCTTCATGGAGAACTTAGTCATTTTCAGAATATTTTCTATTGATTGAGATTTATGCAGGCAGGCTTTTACATAAAAGAATGCAGTCTGAGGGAAGTTAGAAGCCCCCAGACTAAAACACTGAGTAAGTCAGTGGCTGGGCACCAGTGATGCTGAGATGCCTGTCTGAAATATTTTTGAGTTGTGAATGAAATTTCACCTCATATTGACTGTGGCACACTCAGAGATATCCATGTGTGGGTTATTTCTTGGGACGTTCTTTTCTGCACTCCTTCTTTCCAGTGTTGCTGCTTTCAGCAGCTTTTTGGATTGAACAATTTGCTTACAGTCTCTTCTGGAAGTCATCTTTGTATTGTCTCAGAGTGTGGGGCTATTCCTTTCAGCAAGCAGCCCCTTCCCAGCTTTCCTTAGGCATCTACTGAACTGATTGCTGCTTCCATGTTGTATTTACTACCTCTCACTTGCAGTCAGAAACAAACCCCAGGCTGGGTTTGCTCGGTTGCTTTGGTGGACAGATGCCCCATGTGCAGCTGTCAGGACAAGGTGGAGAAGCCACCTTCCTTCCTCACGGCCCAGAAACATGAGTGGGTCACCACAACTTGCACAGTAACTTGAGGGAATAAACTAAATAGCTTCATCTGTGCTGAGATTATTCAATGTGCTGAAGGAGAATGGGCTTTGAACACTGAAAGGTCAGGACAGAGGAGTTGAAGAGTATGTCCTGAGTGCTTTGGAACTTCACATTAATATTTTCTGTTGTTTTTTGGGGGTTTTTTAAAGTTAGATGTCATTCACATGCAGAAGCATGTGTTAATTAAAAGAGCAATGGGTGCTGTGCACTGACTCCATAAATGTGGAATCAGAGTGTTGACACGGGCAGCCCTGTGACTGTGGAAGCAATAAGGCAGCGCTGCTCGGCCGAGACCTTTCACTGTGGTTTCAGTGGTAAAACAGTTATCTAAGTTTCAGCCTCCTAAATTACAAGGCAGCTCTGGATTCCCAGTTTTCATTAGTAAAAACAAGAAAGATACGTGATTTGGATTTGTTGCTTTAAGTTTGGCTTGGGAGCCTGATTTCCAGCGCACCAGGATGGTCACATTTGAGCTGTTACATGAGACCTGAAATTCAGCCACAGATTAATATATTCTGTTTCATGGCCAAATAAATTATTCCATATGGAGCTGTCTTCTGGCCTGCTTCTGATATGCAAGCTAGCTTGATTAAAGCTAGTGTGGGGCTCTCTCCCCTGAATTACAGTGTAGATAAACCATGCCTCCCTCTTTCCAATAGCTACAATTTGTCTCTTCACTTCTGTCCTTGCAGGCCACATATGGGCAGAAACAAAGGGCAATATTTTAATAACAACTGTAATCTTTTGGCTTTTTTAAATGATTTGCTACTCAAATTGAAAAAATATCATCCTCCTTCAAGGGAGAACCTCCCCACACTGTCTTGCATTGAAGTGAAGCCTAAGTGGGAAGCTCTGCCTCTGCTCCCTGCATTTGGAAGCCTCCAGATTGATTTGATTTATTATGGCCCACAAAACTCTGGTATCAGCTACAACTTCTGCCACGTGTCATCAGTGTTGTTACTAAAAATCAATTCTCCAAAGAGAAAATGGTTTCCAAGCGACAATATGAAATCTGTTACTGTCAGTTATTTATTATCCACGCTCTCAGGGGAACTGAAATAAGAAAACATCAGCAAAACAATTTCCACATTTTTTGTGATAGAAAAAATACAGGGATCTCATTACCTTTGGCTGTGCATGCCTTTGAAGGTAGCAGACCCTCCTCATGCAGGCTCCTGTCTGCCAAATTATGTTCTCTTTACTTTTTGCCTCTATAGTAAATACAGTAAATATGTCTTTGAAAATCAGAATAATCATACATGTCTGATGCAATTGGTCTTTGACAGATATTTCATCCTGTCCTCCCTCTCTTACACTTTTCAGCACAATCCCAGTTGAGAAAACTGCAGAGTCAACATGTTTATGTCTAAGCCTTAATATCTATCAGTGTTTACACAATCAGGCCTTTAATCTCTGTCTTCACACGGTTTATCCGTAATGGCAGCCCAAGTGTGCTGGGGACCACATGACACAGAGTCTGGAGAATTCTTTTAATAAGCAGAAGTTGATATCAGTAAGTTTTTGTGCCAAAGCTATTACAGTGAAAAATTGTGGGTTTGTTTTTCAGTTCATTTGTCCAAAGCTAGTCTCCTTAGAAATTAAATGTTAACAGATTAAGAAAGCTGAGATTGAGGCAAATTTTAAATATTGGAACTTTCTGGAAGACCTGAACAGACTATTTTAAAGATTATTTTTATTGTGTAATCACATATTTTTATATGTGATTCAGTTAAGAGGCAAAGAGCAGAAATCAAAATACTTTCTCAGGTCACTAAATAATTTTCTATATTAGATTTCAGGGAAAAAAGAATGAAATGAGCTACTGGATATTCTACTAAGATGAGATGTTCTGCTTTTGCTGAAAGCTGATGGATATTTACTGCAGTTCAAAGCTCAAGCAAACATCAATATGTGTGATGATAAAGCTCCCACTCTTTGGGCACAGCGTTGGAACCGGTTTTTGCAATACACTTTAACTGCTGGATGCTGCACTGATTTGACCTAACACAAATATTTGGCTGGTTTATAATCATTATTATTATTATTTTGCATCACAGAACAACTGCTTGTTCTTATCCAGACGATCTGTAGAAGCTCTGCAGTTGTGAGCACGGAGCAGTGACACTGAGGCTTCCCACTTTCCCTGATATCCGAGCTGTGCTGGTTCCTGCAGGGTTTGGCATCCCTGAGGGGTCCCTGTCAGTGTTTGCCCCCGATGGGATGTGGCTCTGTGAGCTCAGCCAAGCCTTTGGCCACGTTTGTCTTCACTGAAAACACATCCCCTCTGTGCCTGCAGTAACCCAATCCTGTGGACAATGGGCTGGCAAGGCAGGACGTGGGAAGGGTTAGTGAAAGAAAAACAACCAAAAAACCCCAGCCCAAAAGGATATGCTGAATTCATTTCCCTCCCTGAAGACAAAGGAATAAGTTAGTGAGATTAGGTTTTGACTTCAAGAATTAGTGTGTTTTGTTACTCTGTCCTCCAGATGAGATCCACATCACCTTAAATCCACACCCCTGCTGCTTACCAGTGTTTAGACAAGAGGATCCCTGGAAGTTGTGCTTTTGAGGGAGAACACACACATCAGTGTGTGGGCTTTAACTGTCCTAGTGTTAAAAGATTTTATTTGGCCATTTGCTTATAAGGATTTTTGATATAAAAATGAGCTCCTGTTGGTGATCCAACAGGAAAAAGATTTTGTTGCACTATTGAATTATCTTGCCACTACTTATTATTGTGGGTTTTAAGTTTGTTAGCATTTGTCATTTCATTTTAGGTGCCTGGGTGATGATGTTGCTGACATAATTTTTTTTTATTAAAATGCAGGCATTTGCATCCATGAAACATACTTCAGTGTTTGAGATATGTAATAAAGCCAGTCATTTTAAATGGGGTTTTGTTTTTGCTGGGATTATCTTCTTGCTGATAAATGGTTATGTCATTCTTCAGCTTCTCTTGGAAGAAGCTTCCAGTACACCGAGGAAAGAAAACATACCCCTTCCCAGAATAAACACAACTAATACAACATGAAGATAAATATAAATTCTGCTGTCTGTTCACAGAAAATCATCTTGCAGATCTTTAAGCTGTTTAAAAGATCAGAAATTAAGAATGGCTGCGTATTTAAATGTGCTCACATCACTGAAGTCTGAAGGAAGGAACATTTTGATGACAAGGCCTGATCTTGCATCCTCATACCAACAAAACCACTCCTTATTTAATAGCTGTGGGGTTTGTCTCAGTCAGTTGGTCATTCTGTATAGAATTAGAGTGTGCTTTATCTGGAGTTACTGTGTGGGAGCTCATATCCTTCCTATTTCTGGTCAGATTAATTGCTTGGAGAGCCATCCTTTTATATGCCAAGTTATTACTAATAGCCAAAACCAAGGTGCACTTAAAAGAAAATCTCAAAATCAGGATGTGGGGAGGGGAAGCTTTTGGCATACTGGCAGTGAGACCTGGAGAGAGGTGCCAGCAGGATAACTCTGCTGCAGTTTTTGTGGGTTTATGCTCTGTAGAAAGACTTTGCAGCACAGTGAGATAGAAAATGCAGCTGCCATGAGCTGTGAAATGTGATTGTGGTGACGTTGTTTGTGCTCACATAGGTCACAGACCTAGGGAGACAGGACAAGGGGGATCTTCCCCTGGCAAATTTGGCTTTTCTTGCTGTGTGTACTGACATAAGGCAGGGTGTAAAGGCAGAATTCATAACCATTATAAGGCATCATGTAGATCCTGGTGCAGCTTATAGTGGTGTTAGGGAAGAAAGGATGCAAAGAGAGGTGCTTTTGGTTTCATTTGGGGCTCTTGTGTTTTTCTGTGAGTCTAGATTTGGTTTGTTCTAAATCAACTTAGTGTTTCAAGAATATGCACACTCACAGAAATAAAAAGTGTGATTGCACTGTCAACAAATCACCAGGTAAGTTAGAAAATAAATTACTCGAGAGCAAGAGCTGCTACAAAACCGACACACAGCAGCCTTCTGTTTTCCAGCCTTCTCTGCCATGTCTGGAGCACTGACAGTAATTCCCATTTATGCTTCCCTATGTAACCCACACATAAACGTATTCCTTAGTAAGGAGATAAAGTGGATGCTTAAGTTGCCCTGGAAACAGGGGAGAACTCTTTCACAAGGGTCCTGAAAACCCTGCTAGAAAAATGTTAGTTTCTTTGCACTGGGTGAATAATGTCCTAAAACAACTAATTTCAAGTACTTTCCTTGGTAGCACAAATGTCCTTGTCAAATGGGTTTTAAAAACACCACACATGGAGGTATTTCCTACTGTAAGAATGGAAAAGTAGAACGGGAAAGCACAGCTATATTTGCCCTCGGGGACCCTTGCTCTCTCCTAGGATCTCTCTGAAGTCAATATTTAATTTAACTTTCACAGTTCTTATTTTCCCTGTTCTGTTTTTGCTGTGTTTCTGGCTAATGGGATTCTGTAAGAGAACACAGGTCTGGATGTGAGGGTCTGCTTGTCATCAATACATTTTTAATGGCATAAATAGTATGTCACCTCTTTAATTTACAGCCATAGTCACCAGCCATTCTGATTGCATCATTGTTTTAAATGCCAGCGTCTAGAAGTAGAAGTAATAAAGCATAAAGTGTGGAAGCTCAAGAGTTGTGAAGCTCATAGAAACTCTCAAAGAAACAAAGATAAATAGCCTTTTTAAGCATTAATCCTTGTGTAGTAAAGGGAGCAGGGAGCAGACAAAATGCTGTGCTTTGCTACCTTCTTGCTTCTCTCTCTTCTAGGACACTCCATGGAAACGATATTTCCAGTGTTCCTGAAGGTTCCTTCAATGACCTAGTATCCCTGTCCCATCTGTAAGTACTTCTGCCTGGGTTCATCTGTTTGATTGATGGCTTCAGATCTATAAACCAGTACATATTATTAGCAATTTAGGATTGTGTAGCTTTTCTGGTTTTCCTGCTCACTTTTCATGTTGTGTTCTGGATATTCACAGTGCATCTGTTCAAAAGAAACAAAAAAAAAATATACTAGAACGTGTTGTTATTAGTTATAAAAATATTTTCTTAAGGAAAACCAAATGAGCAAGTGTGACAGTTTCCTTCTCTGTGGGCTTTGTGTTTAAGGTTTCCTTTCAGCATTGTTGATGTGAAATGCAGAGTGTGTTATGGTCTGAGAGTGAGACAGGAAACCTCCCACAAAGAGCAAATATTAAGCAAATGTGAATTCTTCCCTTAATAAGTGTCATATGTTTTGCATACTGGAATGTTGTCAGTATATGAACTTGTTGATGAATCACTACTTCAGACACATCTATTTAATCACTCGAAAGTTGGTCATTTCACAGCATTAATACTTCATTCCATAATTTGCAAAAATTATTAGACATTTCAGGAAATTACTGTTGTACTGGTGGAGGTCCAGGATATTTTTAAATGCAGTTCAGTTGATGAAAGAACTGTACATACAAATAGCTGCAATAGCTACAAACTCAACCTGAAATAGTAGAGTTGGTGCCAGGAAAGGGACCAGACAGTGCTTTTGCAGTGAGATAGTGTGTGATTCTTCTCATTATTAAACAATACATGTAAGGGAAAAGTGATTTTGTGTTTCTTGATTACTGTCCTCAAGTTATAAGAGGCTTTGGCAGGTCTTGGTCCCTCTGGGAAGTTGACCAGTTTCACAGGTTCATATGGATGTTTTCTGCTCTGGTGCTGATGGACACACACATTGAGGCATACAAACAGCTATGTGTGCATTTAGCATAGGCTTAAATCTATCTGTTATCACTTTGCAACCTCCAACATGCCCTCCAGAACAGTTCCCTGAACACAAGATTCAGTTTGAATTTACATATTTTCTGTATTGAAGATATATCCTCAGACTGTGTGTTTCTTTGTGGCAGCTTTCTGCCTCTGTTTCTCTCTGACAATGAAAAATAAAAATATCTCAGATTGGTAGGGACAGAAATCATGTGAGCAATCTGGACAACTTGAGCTGAGAAATAACCCTCTCTGTTTCCAGCTTACACCTTGATATCATTTGATTTGCACAAAATGTATTTGTTTTTCTTGTTCCCAGTATAGTCAAGTCATTTTGTGTGTTGTTTAGACTGAGCTGAAGCCCTGTACCTCCTTTTGGAAGTGCAGTAACACCTTCCATATTGGGGATCTGGCTTCTGGGGGTATTTTTAGAATAAGAGATAAACATATCGTGCCCCATTTGTTTGGATTTCCCTCGGGGTTCACTTTAAATGAAGTGCAGATACAGTTTTCCTGGTAAACTGGTCACCTTAGGGAGTGATAAAACCCCCTTTGGCCCAACACAATCTCTGCAGTCTATCTGTTTGGATATATGTGCTGCCAGAAATGTAAAATACACAAAGCTCAAATGAACAGTAATAAATAGGATCCATAAAATAAATAAGACCTGTCTGGGGTGTAATTTGCACAGTTGAACAGTTGAATTTTACAGTGCAATCCAGTTTCTTAAAGAGGATCCTGAAACTTCTAACAACCACGATGGATTTGTTCTTCACATGCCAGAAGAAACTGTGCTTGCTCAAACTAAGTCACACATAATTAAAAAGAAATGCATTTTGAGCTCTTCCTCGTATATGGGTCTTCAAGGAAAGAACATGCACTTGGAGTCACTTTGAAAATTGTACAAGGAGTTGCTACTCATTGAACTCTTAAAGCAGGGGAGAAGAAAATTGTATCTTAAGTGTTCAAGCTGTGTGTGCAAGGGTGGCATAGGTGTTATGGCAGGAGAGAGGTGAGCACCAGGGTTTAGAGCCTGGGCCTCCTTTGTCATTGCAAAGAGGTATTTGTGTTGCATAGACAAAACTTTTGGTTTTCGTCAGTCTTTTGTAACAGCTTTAAGTTGGTCTGCAACTGGAAGAACAATATTGAAATCTAGATACTTCCTTGGCTTTCTCCACAGCTGTTTAAAGAAAATGTTCACCACATTTCCTTTGCATTGTAAACATCATATCCCTGTAATGCAAATATTGTAACCGTGTAGCTGATAAAGCTCAGTGAAATCAGAGGAAGGTTTGTATGTGCTATACACTGCTTTTTTTTACTATTTATTACTTTATTTACTTGAATCACACAATTGTCTATTTCAGCCATGACTCTATTAACTTTTGTAGTCCATGCTAAAAATGTTACAGCACTCCTGGAGGATCAAGTATAATATTACTTAATATCAACCCCAAAGCCGTTGGGGCGGAACTGAGACCTTCTGAGTGGGGTCAGTTCCTGCACTTGTCCTCACCATTCAGAGATCACCCAGCTTTGCTACTGATTCAGCGTCCCAAACACTGCCCACACATAAACCGACCCCTTGGCACTCCAGGGATTCCACAGACCCTTGGTAACAGGTGCCAATACAGCAAGTATTTCCAACGTATTTCCTACAAACAGCTCAGATTCCTAATCCTGTTGAATCATCTTGTCCTTACTCAAATTTACATTAATTACCTGTAAAAATAACACTTCCCCTTCTTTTTTTTTTTTTTTTTTGTTTTTCTCACATTTATCATGGATGGATTTATTTTAATGGACTTTACTGAGTTGCCTCAAAACAAAACTTGCCCAGCATTTTGAAAATGCTGCTGGTGGTCTTTCATTACATCAGAAGATATCTTTGCCTTTTGGAAATATTTTGCTGTAATGTGCAAAGAAATTGAGAGAATATGTTAGAACTCATGAATGAAAATACAAGAATTCACTGGAGTTTCTAGAAATGAAAAAAACAAAACGAAACCAAAAAACCAACCAACCAAACAAAAAACCCCCACAAACCAAACCAACCAACCAACCAAACCAAACCAAAAACTAGCCAAAAAACCCCCCAGCAAAACACAAACCACAACCAGAAGAACAGGAGGATACATGTAATAATTTCTGCAGTTGTCAACAGTGTTATTGGTAATAATTTCTAGTGTCTGTAGAGCAGTTTTATTTCTAATGTAGTTTATAAATATTGACATGGTAACTAGCTCTCTGTTGTCCTCCCACTTCATTTTATATATGGCAGTTGCTTAATGCTAAAGCTGATTTCTCAGTCCAGCTTTCACTGCTGCATTTTATTTGACCTTGGACAAGTGAGCCAGTTGATCACAGTTACAGGGTCAAAAAGTCAACCCAGTAGTTTTTTTCCATTGCAAGCAGTGGATTTACAGGAGGAGTGGATGGATATTTTTTAATGCTGTGCTGCAGTACACATTTAATTTTGATGAATGAGGCCCAGACAGGGTTTGAACCTCTGAACTCTCATTATGAATCTGTCTAGGGCACAGTGGGTTCATTAGTCACTCCAATAGAAACATATCAACAAATTTACTGAGGTTTCTATCTTAATATCCTGCCTGATATGTTTTTATTTGAAAGAAGCTCGAGTTTAAAGTACCATCTTAAAAATAGTTTATAGCATATGCAGAAATTTTAAAGTCTAAAACCCAGTTTGAATTACTGGTTTCTTTACTATCTCTTCCCTGTGCTAATCTTTATTTAGTTCATTTTCTTCTCATGGCAATTCAGGTGTTCTACAGCTAAAGTCTTATGTTTGCTTTGAGCAAAATAAATTCAGACTTTCAACATGCATTTCTTCACACTTTCAAAAATCATTTGGTTTTAAATTGACTTTTTTGAAGTTTGGACTCTGTAATTGACTCATTGCCTGAAAAGATACTTTCTTTAAGAGAAAGAGAAGTATAAATGAGTCAAGGCAGCACCTAAATTTAAGGTGAAAAGGTTTGTTTTCTTTTGGATAGATGTCCATAAATAAAGAAGAAGTTCTAAGAATTATCATTTCACTATATAAATGCATCTTCTTCAGCTGTATGACCCAACTCAAATGACAGATTAAGCAGCAAATGTGTTTTCAAAGCCATAAATAAACTTAGCAGACACCAGGGTGCAGTTCTGAAAACTGAGGTATCCTCTGTGTGTGTGTGTTTCATCTGGAGAGGAGTCATTAACGTGAGTCATCAGGTCCAAACTGAATTACACAATTCACTGCTTGAATATTTTCAGGAAGGGCAAAGAATTAAATAAAGGAAAGCAATGTGATAAATTTTATGAAAGCAATGTCTGGTGGCCTTGCTGGAGCACAGCTGTTTAAAAAAAGGGATTTCTTGTTAGGTATTTTTACAACTTCCCCACCTAGTGATGAGAAGACTTCCTGAATACTCATCAGACCTTTCCCGTAAGAATGTAGGACAAAACGTGCCTCGGTGAGGTCAGAGCTGTTGTCTTTGCCAAATAACCTCTGCTAATTGTTCCACCCCACCAGGGCCCTGGGCACCAACCCCCTGCACTGCGACTGCCACCTGCGCTGGCTCTCCGAGTGGGTCAAGGCCGGCTACAAGGAGCCCGGCATCGCCCGCTGCAGCGGCCCCGAGGCCATGGTGGACAGGCTGCTGCTCACCACCCCCACCCACCACTTCCAGTGCAAAGGTAGGAGCCATCCCCCAGCTCCCTGCCCCGTCCTGCTGCCTTCCCTCACAGGCACGGCTTCGTTTTTATGCTCTCCGGTTTGGAGTGCGCTTGAGGGCGCGTTGGGTTTGGCTTTCGCTTTCTGAACCATCACGTTCCTTCCATTTTGCACTTCAACAAGGTGCAGTTATAGCTGCTTCACTGGAAGGAAAGCCAGGGAACCTCACAACATATTCCTGTTGCTCACACCAGATTATACAGTGGCATGTTAGCACACAGAGTGTTAGAACTTATTGGAGCAAATAGATCGGTCTTGGCCTGTGACCTACCCCAGATAACTTGGGTAAAATAAGTTATTTAAAAATGCAGAGCACTCTAATTGTCATATACATGCACTTGAAAACTGAGAAACTGAGAATTCTTCCAGTAAGCAAGTGTTTAGCAAAAGCACATTTTAATTTGCACATCTGCAAACTGTTCTCTCAGCTCTGTATCAGAAGCTGTAGATTATGGAAGACTTGTCATGTTTGGATGGAGTGTACATTCATTCAGGAGAGGGTTGAGGTGCAGCTATGAACAGGTAGGGGTACTCAGCTGATAGGAGTGTGCTGCACTAGAGAGCAGTCAGACAACTAAAAAGGAGCACACTTTTTTATAGATAAAGTAGGTAACTCATTAGTGAATGAAGATTTGGACATACCACTATGTTCTCGTCGTAAAAGAAGAAGTTTAGGAGGTCTGCTTAGGTTACCAGCAAGTACTTGAAGGTGGAGGTGTATTTATAGTGGAAAAGATGGCTCAGTGGCCTCTCTTAGAAATGGAAATGAGGGCATAAAGCCTGTTTTTATGTGTCTCAGAGTGCCGTGCACATTTACAGTACTGCTTGGCAGGGTGATTTTATAGATGCTGGGATTAAACTGCTGAACAAACAAATAATGGTATTGAGGTGGGTTTAGAACACAGGTTCCCAAGGCTGAGCTGAATTTTATGTCTTTTCAGATATATCTTTAATAACTGTAATCTTATAATTTAATTACTTTGAAATTTCAGTCAAAACTATCCAAACTCTGATGGTAATTATCAAACTACAGCCTTTACAATGGTCTCTCAAACATGAAGTACAGATACACCCTAAGTACTAAAAATACCAAATAATTCACTTCTTCCCATGAAGTGAACCACAGAAAATAATTGCATTTATATATTAAACAGGATCTGTAAATTAATCCAGAAAGAGAAGCTGGATGCTTTCTTCATTCTGAAACCAAGATATATCAGTAGTTATGTTCACTCTCTCCCAAAACTAAATAAGCAGCTCTTAGGCTAGAGATAAATCTGTGATCCAGGATATTAAAATTAGCTGTTTGCTTTTTATGTAAATATTATTTCGTTCCACAAGAAAGCTGGTGGACTTTCTAATATCCCAAAATGGGACTTTCTACTATCTCCATGGCTTTATCTGAATAGAAAAGGAGGAAAAAGTGTTGATTTGGAGCTGGTCTTTGGGCAAGAAGAACTGTTGATGATCTGGACAAGTGGCAGTAGAGTCCAAGAAGCTCCAAGCCCTAGAAAAATTCACCTTTGCTCATCAGAATACATACATTTTGAAAAACAACGCATGATTTGGTAGTCTTACTGCCCCCATTTCCCATTTGCATGTTTAAGGCTCATGCTGTTCTGTCTGGGTACATGTGGAGCTCCAGTTCTGGAGCTTAGGGAGTGCTGAACCCTCTAAATCCCTGCATCACTGTGGCAGGAGTTGGCCCATCCTGAGCTGGGTGCTTTGAGATGCAGTGTGAAGGTCATGCACAGGCATCCTCTGTGACCTCCAGGAACTTTTACATTAAAAAAAGAAAAGAAAGTAGTTTAACTTATTCTTGTTAAAAGTATGTTTTTAGCCTGTGACTGAGCAGGAGGTTATGTCTCAGCAGAGCCAAGAAAATAAAAGTGTGCAATGTGCAAGTCATGCAAACTCAGCTCTGTTTTTTATTAACTTGCCCTCCCAGCTATGCAGTAGAGGAAAGGAATGTGCTGGGCTGAGGGCATTTTGCTATATGGATTTATAAATCAAATCCACAAGGGCAAACTAATGAACTACTTAACTGCTAGGAACTAACACTGTTCTTATTAGCTCCTACATTGATTAGCTTTGATCTATGCTACAGGAATAAATGGAAAATGTACGCGTGTGTATTATGAAATAAATAAATAATAGAACAAATTCTTGCTTACTGACCTCTAAATCTGGAAGAGCAGCACTGCTGCCTGGCTCATGAGCTCTCCAAGGAGCTACCTTCGTTTATTCTTTGTGTATTTTGCCATCAGGACACAAGTAGCTCAGATATCTTGCATTCCAGCCCCTGTCAGTGCCAGAAATTCAGGTGTGATTTCCTCTTGCTGCCCCAGCTCCAAGGTGAAAAGTGTGGCATTTAGTTAGATATAAGCACAAAGACAGAAGAGGATGAGAAACAGTTGTTTATTAGGTTTGGGGTTTTTTGTTTGTTTGTTACTTCTTGTGTGTTTTTTTCCTCGTTACTGAGTGCCCTGAAGGCACCACCATCAGTGCAGGACCAGGACACAGCCCTTACCTGGCAGGTGCTCTTCAGCTGAGACCCCTTGGTCCCCATTTCTGCCATGTTCTTACCCCTGTTGGTGCTCTGCAAGTGTTCAAAGTCAACAGAAACGGTCTATAGCTCATGCAGGACGATTCAAAGCAAATCCCTGACTGGAAGGGCTTTTTCATCCCTAGTTTTGGTAACCCTCTGGAGCTCCACCTTCTCCCAAACATCCAAGTCATCAAGTATAAACTTCTTTTCTTCACTTTCAGGATGTTTCATAATTTACTCCTTCTTACTAATTAGCATGCAATACCAGAAGCTCTGTGCCCACTTCTGATTTCCTTAAAAGTGAAACAAAATTATTTTAATACAATTTGATATCATTTAAGCCCTTTTAAAGTACTAGGTTTTCTTTTTTACATGTAAAAGCCAATCAGTTAATACTCATTAATACTTGAAAGGCAAACATTTTAAAAAATCACCATTCTTTAACTATGAATATAACTGTCTAAATTAGCTTTCTGTAAAATCTCAACAATAAAATAATGATTGACTTGGGGCCCCAAGTGTACTCGGTATTCTTTTGGTCTGTGTTTGTTTTCCTGCTCACCTACAAACATCACTATTTGTAGGTGGAAGATTTCTGTTACATTTATGAGGTTTATTAAATGGTTTAAATATGGCCATGTGTATTTACCTGATCATTTACATCTTTGCATATTTGGCTTTTTTTGCCTTTTGCCAAGATAGCTGAATACTGATGATCCTTCTTTTAAGTTAAAATTAGGAATGGTAGAACACTTTGCACCTAAATATTCCCATAAGCCTCTAACTAAATCTTTCTTGCCCATGTTTTTTATTTATGCTGTTGCATCTGCACTTTGATTCTTGTTATCAGCCATAGAAATGTCAGGTTACAGTTCCCTGGGGGTTACTGTTGCAGGATTTCCAGCACTGAGAGAAGGAAAAATTGCTGAAAGCCAAATAAACATATATATATATATATGTATATGTATGTATGTATATATAACCCACTCTCTGGAGGTTCCCAACATATTTTTTTGGATATGTTTGCATCTTCAGAATATAAGCATCATTGAAACTTTCCTAGCACTTGATTTAAGCACTTAAAGCCTCTCTGATCCCTGGGAATCCCAGGCTGCTGTGTTTGTGTGTCTGTGCCAGTGCAGGGTGAATACTGCTTGGGGAAAAAATGTATGTGTGTGCATGGGAAGTGTCAATTTTGTACCCCAGTTCTCCATTAATGCAGTGTGTTTGCCTTTCCAGAGCCAGCAGATCTCAGTGTTGTTTCCAAGTGCAACCCCTGCCTCTCCAATCCTTGTAAGAACAACGGGACGTGCAACAGTGACCCAGTGGAGCTTTATCAATGCACTTGCCCTTTCGGTTTCAAGGTATGACTACAAATGAGCTACATGAAAAGCAAGAGTGTTTCTCCTTCCCTGCTGGTCTTTTAATTGTTGTACCATGTCAAGTTTAATTGTCATGCACCATGTCAATTTTACAGGCAACTGGGCTCAAAAAATCCATTACTCAGGCACATTGTGTGTGACATTTCAGCTCTGCCCCTTTACAGATTTTATCCCCTGCTATTGGAATGGCATTGCTTTATGCTTCAACCACACAGATCGTCCTGAGCAACTTGCTTTAGCTGACCTGTTTTGAGCAGGTTGATTGGGCTGTACACTCTCCAGAGGTCGCTTCCAACCTCGGGCATGCTCTGATTCTGTGATGTAGACATCCTTATGAAATGGCAAGTCGATTTTATCTTCCTTTTAGTTTCTTTTCTTTTGCCAGCAATAGGATAACCACTTTATAGGCTTCCAGGCCAAAGAGGAGGCAGTTCAGATGAGAATTAAGTGCCAGTTTGGTCCATAGTGACAGAATGTTGATACCTGCTAGTTTACATCCATCTCACACAGACTGACTAAGCAGAAATGTGATCACTGCTCAGACACAACCCCTAGCTCAGCTGTCTCTGTCTTTGGAGCACTGATGTCCACAGAGGGATCTGCACATGTGAGTCCTGAAAAATGGGGAAATCTTGTCACTGAGTAATGGAGGCCCTTTGGCACTGATGTACAGCTCCCCTTGTTCACACTGCATCGTGACAGCTTGAGGATACGGAGACACTGCTTAGAGTTGATATAGCTGGAAATCTAACTCAGGAGCCAGTAGCTGAAGGATTAAGTATAAGTAATAAATGAGGCATATGATCTGTTCACAGCCTGGAGGGTTTGGATGTTATGGCCAAAGAAGTAGGCTGCATCCTGCAGACAGGGATTTTATTTGCCTCTTCGGATAATTCCTACAGTCTTGGTCAGTTGAAGCAGATGCTCATAAAACATAAAGTAATAAGAATTATTACTTTGGGAAAAAAAGAAGGGCAAAACCAGACATACATGTGGGAAGTAAGCACAAGTATCCATGTGTTACATTTGAGGTAGGATTTAGGAATTAATTGGTTCTGGTGATATCACCATTTCCCTTCTCTGTTTGTCTGGGATATATCCCAGAGTAATTGCGGTAGATCTCTGAAACATTGGAAAAGGGAAGATGTAAAGCTCATTTTTTCTTGGCCCCCACACCTAGTACTCAAGAATAATAACAGTTCACCTAAATAATTGAAAAAGCCATTGGAAATTTCCTGTCATTAAAAATCATTCTACCCATTGGCATATCAACCAGCAACTTTTCTGGGATCTTAAAAGACCATATTGGCAAAAATTCATTTAACTGAAACTACTTGATAACGATCTGTTTGCCTCCTCGGGTTAATAGAAGAGTGGCCATTTTAATTTGATATTTAACATAAATTAGGTTGAATTCTTCAGATGGGAATTTGAAAAGTAAATTATTTCAGAACGAGTAGGAGAATACATGAATCTCTGTGTATGTCTTACTCTGTAGGGCACATATCATGGAACAGGTACCCAGACTATTTAAAGTAAAAATTTGTTAGTTATGAGCATCTTCTTTTGTCCTTAGTTTTTTGTTTGGTGGCGGTTGTTTTGGGGGTTTTTTACAGTATTTCTTATTCAAAAAAACTCTCTAGTATAGATTCATTTATACTGCTAGAAGTTTATTAAGTTTGTATTTATGAAGGGAGGTTTCATTATCAAGAATCACCCTCTGGTGATATTGGCACATTTTATTGCGCATTAAACCTCAGGATGCATCGTTTTCCTTGGAAAGGGTTTTGATAAACGCTTGAAGTGACTCAGTTCAAACACCTCAAAGAGCATCCAGCTTTTCTCCTCTCTCACATACTTTCTCAGGTGACATCAGTGTGTGAATGAAAAACCCAAAACCACTTGTGAGCTTGTAAGCACCAAGCTGTCAGCCAAGCGTGGCACGGAGCAAACAGACCAGGCATGGCACTTGGAGCAGGGTTTAGAAAATACTGCCTGGATAGCAGTTCAGGGAGAATTGGTGGAAATTTAATAAGCAAAATAAAAAATAAAAAAGAAAAGAACTGTGTGTCTTTACCACAGGTTTTTGAATAAAAATGAAGTATGACAGGTCCAAATGCAAACCATATGAAAGGAGCACTCTATCTACCACGCAGTTCTCCACCAGAGATTCATGCTAATTCAATAACAATACCTTGCTTCCTTCTCACCAGCCAGCACCAAACAGCTCCATCCATCTGGAAGCTATTTCCCAGACCTTGATAAATTGCCCTAAATCTGCCCTCTCAGCATTTGTTTTTCCTTGTTTGATGTAGATTTTCAAAAAATCCTGTGTGGAAGAGTGCATCAATAAAGTGAAAAACCCACCCATTTTTTTCAAATGAAAGCTGACGGCTTTATAATGTTCCCTGGGTAGAGACAGGGGTTCCTGTGCTCATGCCAGCCTTCAGATAAAACCAGTAGGCCAGCCAGCAGAAAGCCACCTAAGTTTCCAGTTGCCAAAGTGGTGCCTGATGAATCAGGACGTTCTATCAATTAACTGCATTCTCAAAGGCCTGTAGTCTGATTTTTGCGATCACGTTGATGATGACTCCATGTCTGACTTTTCATGCTCACAGAAATGTTTTTGCTGTTGAATGTATACCTTTTATGGGGCTTTTAGCAATGTGCAGTGCTGCCCTTGGTGGTCTGAGTAAACTTAAAAGTGAGATAAGCCAGGGACCACCTGAGCTGCGAGGCCAGAGAGCCCCAGTGGTGTCTGATGAGGACAGAAATAGAGATTGCTCACTCAGGAAGGGGCAAGGCTGTGCTGATAACAATCTTTGCTGCTGCTCTTTCCTTAAAATGGGTGATGAATGTGTTTGCTGTAGATAAGCCATGGTTGAAATAGTGCTGTTGTGGTTGTTCTTTGGGAGGAAGCCCCAAAGAGTGGGAGCTGGTGGGAAAGTGCCACCTCCAGCAGCTGGCAGAATCACCAGCAGGAGCTCCAGGGTGCCACCAGCGCTGGCAGGAGGTGGCTCTTCATGTCATGAAACTCGTGTTTTCATATTAAACACAAGCATAGGTGTAATTATCCAGCAGGCTTTTTTTTTTTTCTTTTACTCTTCTCCATAGCATTCTTTGAACGATTATTTAAATAATGTGTGTGGTTTAGATTGTGCAGTGTGATTGCAAGTAGAGAAATGGAGCTTTCTTCTGCTGGAAATGCTGCTGGCCACCTGCAGAGCCAGTGTGTGTGAGTGCAGCTGGGGGCTGGTAAATAGATAACAGCACTGTACCAATCCATTTATCCTGCAGAGTGTGTGGCTTTTAAGTATTCCCATTGATATTGCAAAATTGAGTCTATGGGTGTTAGAATTCAACAGAATAATCAAACTTGCAATCAGTAAGGCATTGAGAAGGGATTCACTTGAATAGCTGTAGTGAAAAGTGAGGTAAGTGAAACCAACACAATGTGTTTTGCCATTGCTGCATTCTGAAAATGCCCTTTTGGGGTTTTTTTGGTGATTTTTGTGTCTTTTATACGTTGGGGTTTTTTTCTTAAAACTGAGGTAAAAACAAATGAAGGAGAATAATTTCCTTCCTTCAAACAGAATTATTTGTAGAACTGAGGAAATAGTTTAAAATACATCTTTGATTTATCTGAAATGAAAGAACATTGCCAACCCAGAACAGGAAACACAGTGCCTGCCTACAGCCTCTGTGATTGCTCAGGTAAAGGAGCCAGAGCTGCTGGGATGCAGGATGTTTGTCAGCTCTGGGTTCTGCTGTTACTGAAAGCTGTCTGAAAGGGAAAGTGAAGATAGGTAAAATTAGCATAGCCCATATCCCACCATCAGCACCAGTTGCTGATGTGTGTCTGTGGTAGTGTTGCTCCCTAAATTGTATCCAAATCTATTCACCTCCCTGTTGAGTTCAGCCAGTGTCCTGACTTTTCCAGCAGCACTGCAGTATCTGGAGGGTTCAGACAATTTCACCAATCATCCGGAATGACAGATACAATTGGAAAAATCCTGGGTAAAGCTCTTGGGCTTTGGACAGACAGCACTCTTTGCAGCCAGACTCTTGTGGTGGGAGGCATTACAGTGAAGCCAGAATGATATTTATTGAGGAAGCTGGCTCCAGAGTTCTGCTAGGAATTTGGCTCTTCCCCCTCTCCACCCCCTAGGCCAGGTTTTCATCCCTGAGAGCACAGTTAGAAATTGGGGTCTCAGAACCGAAAGTCTCTGGGATATGCAGGATTCACGTTTATCCCATGTTGTGCACAGACACAAGTTATGTGCCAGCACTCGAGTGGATCAGAGCAGCTGAGCAGAAGCTGTGGCTGCTGAGCACAGGTTGTGTCAGTGCTGAGTACAGTCTGTGCCACTGGCAGGGACCTGGTGCTGCACTGACTGTATCATTCCCTCCTGAGGGTGCACATGGCCTTGCCTTTGCTCGGGGCAGGGGGATGTGAAGTTTGTATTTGCACTTTGCCACGTTGATGTTCTGTAGCATTGCACAAATAATCTGTCAGAGTCCTACAATAATGGCAGTTTTAAGAGAATTCAGCACAGAACTAAGGTAGGTATGGTGGTGTTTGCTCATCCACAGACACTCAGGGCAGCTCTTACAGCTCAAGGGTGAGACAGTGAGGTTACTGCAACAGGGCAGTTTCTCGGTGATGCTGATTTGGGTGGGGTTGTGTGGATGTTGTGTGTCTGTGCCTACTTTATTGGGCTAATACTGCATGCAAATGTAGCTCCATGCTGTTGTTTCTTTGGGTCTGTTAACATATCTATATAAGTCCCATATACATCTTTCAGTGCACAAATAAATCCCCAGGTTGGAATTGCAAAGGGGGAAGAAATGGGAAGGAACTCTTTACCCAGCCTGCCCTCATCCACATCAGCCAGGAGAGCAAACACTTCTGCCTTCATGTCTTGCTCTGCCTTGGCCTCTTTCCTTTCCCAGTGTCAGGATTGGGGGTCAGGCAGTGGAATGTCAGATCAATGCCAAGTTTTCACATGGAGAAATAAGTGCAGCAAAATGCTGCTTGTGTGAGGTGGTTCTGCCTTGAACTTCCATTCTAATAAATTCTCCCAGGGTGCGTGTTTATGTGACCCGGGGTGTTTTATTTTTTGTTTGGTAGTTTTAAGTATACTGAAAATACTTATTAATGAATGTTGAAGAAGCATTTTCTACTCATGGTAAAATAAAAGAGAAAGCCTTTAGGGATGAGAGGTAATGGGTGGCCACATAAAGTGAGTAGACCTATATTTATGTGTGGATTTCTAAGGCAAATGCCAATGTCAGCAGTAGGTAGTTATAATTTCATATAATGCTCCTAGGGCAGAAAAAACCTGCAGAAATCACAAGAATTTCCCATGTATGCTTATTCTGTAAAACTTACCCTGCATCAGTCAGACTTGTGTTTCTTTCTTTTTGCTCCTTTTGTTTTAGTAGGGCTAAAGAAAATAGAGATTTACATGTAGAAGAGCATAGAAATGAAAGGCTTATGGAGGGATTACCACCCCAGTTGCTGGCTGAAGGTGTCGAGGCATGAACACACCCACCACAGGCCCTGTAAAAACACGCTCACGTGGTGTGGCAGGCCCTAATGAGGGCTCTTAACAATAAAGACAGCTCTGAAGAAGTATTTCAATTTTTGCCAGGCCAGCAAGAAAGCAGATGTTGAGCAGCTTCAGGCATTTGCTGTGTTTGTGCAGGGCTGTGTCAGAAGTAGATGCTCAGCTCAGGCGTGAGCTCTACCCACAGGTGGGCACTGTCATGTCCATTTTCTTGCCAGTGTGGATTATTCCACCTCACTCTGTTTTTCTAGTCTAGTTCTAAATACTTCAGGTGACTTGTCTTCCAATCTTTCTTTTCCTAGGGTAAAGGAGGAGTTTTTATTGGAATTTAATTTGATTTTCAGGCTCTTCTTCGTATGTTTGCCTGGTCCTATTATACTAAACAACAATTTTTCTTCCTCTGTGGTTTGCCTGTAATCCAAGTGGTTGCTGGTTGCTACAACTCTGATTAATCAAGTTCTGTTTAACCAGTTCTTAATTTTCTGCATCCCACCATTTCCGTGTGATTGAGTCAGTTGACATCGTTGGCCACGGCTCAAAATCCTTATTGTTAGATTTCCTCGTGATTGTCTGTCATCTGTCATCCTTGAGGCTTTCTTGGCACTGACTGCACTTGATGATACAGCTTTTGGGTTTCTTTTGTTGTCCAAGAAGACGAGCAGAGATTGTCCCTGGGAGGCTGATTGCCTTATTTTCTCCTTTCCTTTGGGGGTGATGGAGTTGGTGAAGCTGCTACAAGCAGGCTAAGATGAAAAGAAAACTTTATCATGTGAGAGTAAACTCTCTCTTGTTAATAGAAATGGTCTAATGCCAGACTAGCTTGAGAATTCGTAGGTGAGTGAGTAGGGGTAAGTGCATAGACATACAGGTGAAGTTGTCCCAAAGCTCTCTGACAGTGTCAGGCTCCAGCTCTGAACTGGTGCAGGGCAGACCCCTCATCCCACAGGTCCCCTCCTCGTGCTGCTGAGCACCTCTGAAATAACTGCTGTGTCTGTCTCATTATCATAGTGGCTACGTTTCATTTCTTTGATAGTCTGAAAAACCCTGTGCACGTTTGATTCTGAAATCTCTGCTGCCTGCCTGGGTTACCTGTCACTTCCAGCCACTATCAGATGGATGCCAGAAAGGGGTGCTGGTATCTCTGAGCTGAAGCCTTGTAGGGGAAACTTTGCAGAGCTTCCAGGAGCAGAACAGATTATACTGGCATTTTTGCTGATATAACTTGTATTTCAGTGTGAGACCCTTTATCAGCACAGAGCTGTTACAAACTAAAAGCCTGAATCCTTAACAGATACACCAGCAGAAGGATCTTCAAAGGGGCTGTGACTCTTCCAGCATCTTTAGCCCTATTTATTTCAGAAGTCTAGTGAGCTCTTTGGAGAGATTTTTTAATCACATAAGTCCATGTTAGGTTTCATTGGGTTCCTGCTTGTAATGTGTCCCTCCTCTCCATATTCAGCGTAAGCGTTGGGCATAGTAAATTTAAAATACAACAATTATAATTTATTTTATTTCTTAAATGTCATTGGTAGTATTTTTGTTTTCTATACAAATGTCCAGTCTTTATAACTTTCTCTACTGAGTTCACGTTAAAAAAGAGGCACTGAAAGGGAAAGTTTTGTCACTGCAACATTTGTTTTAAAATAAATAGGCCCTGAAGGTGCTCAAAACATTGTTCTCAATCATGAATCTTGGTTGAATTAGGGACTACCTATAAAATATTCAGTGTTGGTTTTACAGCAAATAATTTGGGTTGGATTCTATGTGTAGAGTCCACCCTGGACAAAATAAACTATATTCAGTGTCTCTATTTTTCTTCCACATCTCCCAAAACGTTCACCCAGTGCTCTGCATCAGCCAGTTGTAACCTTGGAAGCTCTAGAGCATCTGCCCCATCCAGTTTGGCACCTCCACACTCAGTTCAGACATGTGCCATGTGAATTGGCTCCGTGATGGATTAATGACATTGATTAAAAGCCCAAAAGACCATTGAAACCCAAAATGCTTATGTAAGGAGAGGTCTAGAAGGGCAATCAGGATTTATGTGGTAATGAATATAATTACAAAATAAACCTCAGATGTCCACAGAGGATTAAATCCCATACTCACAGGAGAAGAACCAGAGTTTTTAAAAAATGATATGATGAATCCTTGCACTTTGACTTTGACAAGCATATTCCTGATTACTCGCTACAGAGGTAATGGAAGGTGTATTATACCCTGGAGGATCATAAATCTTTCTGATTTAAATAAAATGAGGCCTAAGAGAGCAGAGTTTGCCTAATTTACTGTAAATTGACAATTGTGATTTATTAACAAGGACAAGAGAGTCACTAAGAAGGGCTGCTGCCATGGCCAATTATTGTTTAATCAGATGCCAGGTGAACCTAGACTGGCATAGGAGGTAACTATACAGTGCTGGAGATGGGGGGGTATAAATGTTGTCTGTGGTTTTTGCTTCAGACAATAACATTGGGAAGGTTTGCAGAGGGAGTTAAATTAGCCAGGTGGTAGGAGGGGCAGCATAAGAACAATATCAGAGTATCTTCTTTTCATACCCACCTTCTGTGCCATTTAGCAAATAGGATCTCTCATGATGGTTGTGAGCAGAAGGCAGCTTTGTTGTTTTGATGTGTCAGTGTAAGTGCAGCTGTATAAACAAAGAGGTACTACAAAAAAATAAATCAGATTATTCTAAGTAAATTCACATTAATGTTAAAACTCTTTTTTCCAAACTAGAAGTGGATGAAATTAATTAATTTTTCAGGTTAAATTAATTGTATTTTAAGCAGCAACCCTCAGAAGGTACATTTTTACTACCCCATTGGGACGGGTGACTGAAGAGAAACAGTCAGTTCATCCCCACTGAGGGTGCACTAAACTAGAGGCACCCGAGGTGTGGGTGTCTGTAGGAAGGTCTGTGTTCTGAAGGAGGAGTCACACATTTCTGTGAACAGCAGATGATCAAAATCTTTCAACTTCCACCTGGCAATCTAAAAGCACTCTGATCCAAAATTACTGTGATATTATCCAAGCCTTGCCAAATAATTTGTGTATATGCCTAAGCAGATGGGTCTGATGTACACCCCGCCAGCTCCTCTCGTGGTTTGACCTTGCCAATGAGCTTCATCTTTTCCAAATTGAGGTTTAGCCATTATGTGTATGACAAGACAGAGCATAAACAAGGAAACAGTCTCACCTGGACCTACTGAAGAGCTTCAAACTACTGTATATAGATATCAGGGTGTCAGCTGTCTACATATCTCTTAATATCAGTGCAATCAGGAAATCAGTTTCAAATGGCTCCGTTGGTAAAATAACAGTAATTCCAAATGCTGTAATTTTTAGCCCTTCCTGCAAAATAATTTAATTTTATATTTCAAAATTAGTTTCATTCTTCACTCAGTTTGCAACATCTCTGACTGTTTGGTAGCCAAGTATTCCCCTCCCAAAGCTGTCTTTGCTGAGGTGTCCATCCAGTCCTTCATGCTGCAGTCAGCTCAACGTGGCATGCCAGCTTTCATACCTTCCTTTAGGATTTGCATGTAAAACTTCTCCTTTTCATGATCCCATTATAGCAAATACTGTGGTCCTTTGCCTTGAAAGGCTCTAAAATACACAACTATGATTAGTCCTGGAGAGAATTTTTCCTAATAAACTTGTATTTTAGTGTATTGGCTTTGAGTCTGAATTCATAGCATCGTGTTTCCTTGGTCAATTGTGCAAAATTCTTCTTGGTTTTTCCTTGTATTTATGGCTGCTAAATGTACTTATCATAGGAGAAACTGTGAATACCTCATTCTTATTTCCTACCTTAACTGTCTACTGGAGTTGAAGTTTATGTGATAAAGCTTTGCTTGTGAGATATCTCCTTCCCTTCCTGGCCTGGAAAATTTCAATTTACTCTCCAATTTTGACTATCTTTGACAGAGGGATAAAGGTTTCAAATGGCAAAAGAAGACACTGCTAAAAATGCCATTAAAATTAGCATCAGTTTATACCTTATTGGATGTCAGTATGGCATAACTTTTGAAAAAACTTTGATCACAGTTCTTGCTTCACTAAGCATTAAAGAAGTAAAACTAAAAAAAAAAAAAAAAAAAAATCCATTCAAAAGTTCAAACTGAATTCTTTTTCTGTGCTGAGTGTCCGTGTCTTCTGTTATTTCTGTGTTTATTTCCCCCTCTCCTCTCATCCCATCTCATCTCATTCTTTTATATGAAGAATCAGGAATCATGACTTGTTTACACACCATGTTTAGCCCTTCACTCTGCTTTTGGACCTGTGCAGGTCTGATATATATGAGCAGGTCCCTCTGGCACATGCAGATGTGTTTGTAACACTCAGGTGTGTGTAAATCTGTGTACACCAGAATAGTGCAGAAAAACTGATGAAATACTTGCCAAGCTCTGTGGAAGCAGAGCACAGCTCTACGTAGTGCCTTCAAATGTCCATTTATTCTCATTTCACAAGATTAGGAGGTTGAAATTTTAAAGCTGTAAGTTTGAATAACATCCCTGAATATGCTCATGGAACATGTTGTACTTCTCAGTTATCCTTCTGTGAATTTTCCTTCCAGCCTATCACGAAGTGGAAGATTTACTAAACTTTTTCCTTTAATGTAATGATTTCTTATTAACTTCTGACCAGGACACCCATAAGACAAGTGTTTCAATGTCTGTGAGACTGAGAGTTGGATGTGGATGCATTACTCCCACTATTAGGAACGTAAAGGACAGAGTGTGCTGTGCAGGATCTTTGTAGCTGTTAATTTTGTGTGTTTCCCCTAAAAGCTTTAGCTCTATTTAGACCCTGATAATTAAGTTGTTTATGAAAACTTCCTAGTTCATAATTTAAAGTCTCTATCAACTATATTTGTCTTCATCTAGTATTTTTACTAAACACATGAATGCTCCCATCTGTTCTCCACATATACCATCTAAATAAAATTTATTATGAACACATTGTATGTTGTTAACAACTCAAACTTTGGTATTTCTTTTGTATAGCTCATTTTTCCAGCATGCTGGGAAACACTGTAGTCATTGAACAGGGCTGTAATGAGCTGGAAAGAGGTCTCCCTATTCACAAACCATTGAAGTTGGACAGACTTCTGCCTGTCTGCAGGTGTCTTCCTGGCTGCCTGGATCACGATTCTCCTGCAGTCAGCAGTGATGGTTTTATACACCAGGAGGTTTCAACCTTCTGCCCATGGTGAGCTCTGTGCTGCTGCCTCTTGACTGTGCCCACTGCTGTTAGAAATGGGTGAAGGATCATGTTAAGATGGACAGGGTTCAAATCCCTGCCATGTGAACCAGGATGAAGCTCTCAGTCTCCACAGACAATATTAATTAGTGAAAATTAATTTTAAAAATATCATTGCAGTAGTTGAAACAGTGTCAAAGCAAATGAGTGCTTTGCATTATCCCTTATTCTTCCTGCTGAGGTCCTTATTAGTATTTTGCTACTTGTTCTTGGGTGTTTTACTGATTATGGTGTAACGTCCCCGGTATTGGATACTTGTAAAGGCTGGAATTTGGCACAGTGCTGCTGAGGAACAGCTTGTAGATACACTAATGCCCAGTACGGGTAATTTCAAACAAAGAACTGACACTTCATAAGTGTGGTGGATAGATCTGTTCTCATTCACTGAAATATGGAGTTGGAAAAAGTCTGGACCAGCTGAGGTACTTCAGCTTTAAAAAGACAGCTGGACTCTGAACATATATGTCTTCTAATAAGTTGCAGAAATTTCCTGTTTCAACGCCTAAACCGTTCCTCTCCCGCAGAAAATGAGAAAAAAATATATAAAACTGTTTTGGATCTGATACCTTCCTATCAGACTAGACAAAAATTTATTGCATCCTAAAAAAGCTCTAGAAGTAAAATACTGCACACAGAGGGACCTTCATCCTCTTTCTGTGAATTGCTGAGACAGTCCTATCTTCTTGCCTGTCCTTGAAACAAAGTCTGTCCCTCTTTTTCTGATTCAGACTTCATTAAAGGGCACTTTAGTTTTGAAGCAAACAGACAATATTGTCCTTTGTAACAACAGTTATTTCCGAGTAATGTAGTTCAAGGAGTATTTCCCAACTCACAGATAAATTAATTTTAGTGATGCTTGACAGCAATTCCATTTTTCCAGTAAGAACAGTCTTACTGTAAATTGAGACTAGAGAATTGCATTATTCATTTGAAAGATGTTTCTAGAATGTCTTTGGGCTCTTCTGGGTAGTGACATTCTCGTATAGAAATAAAGTGGCCTTGCTGTGCTGTAGATTTATTAGTACCACTATTTTCCGCAGCTTCTCTCCTTTCAGAATTCTCTGTTTTCATAGTCTTCTGTGTTTGGGAAGTTGTACTTGTTTTGTGGGATCACAATGTGCTATTGATAAAGTCAACTCAGAGAAGATAATCCTTGGAGAAGGATTAAGTGTTGTTTGCCTGTTTATTATAATGAGTAAACTGAGTCAGAGAGTCTCTAATTTTCCTAAAGCCACATAGCAACTTAGTGTTGCAATTAAGTCTGGTTCAGCAGCAGATACTAATGGGTTTCCATGCTGCCTGAGGCCTAAGAAGCTGATAATTCAGCCATGTTCAGTACAGGAATGAATGCTGAGTCTGTCATGCAAAATTTCATGTGCCAGTGTGAGAGACTTGCTCTCATTTTAACATTTATCTTTATTAAACTTTAACAAGAATATTCAAATTAAGGAATTACAGTAGAACTGATGGGACTGTTTTACATGGTGTTCAACTGTGACAAAAACTTTCAGAAAAACAAATGCTTTGCTTCTTGCTATGCTTGGCTGCAAAGGGACTAATATTTTAGTGATACAGGGATGAAGAATTCATATGAAGCAGAAGTAACTGATGTTAGAGACAGGGACATGGGAGAAGTGTAATAACCAGCATCCAGCTATACTACAATAAGGTGGTAAAGAGCCGGGCTTCACAAGGCAGATGGACAAAAGAGGGGCAGTGCTGGAGAAAGGTGGGAGTAGAGCAGTGTTGGTGCTGCATGGCTCTCATCCACACAGTGCTGTGGGGCCACATGGTGCCAAAATAAAACCTGCAGGAGCTTCCCTCAGTGCCTTCCCAATTCTTCCCTGAGACATTTGGGGACTCAGGATTTCAAATGGAGAAGGACAGGCTGCTTGGCAAAGGCAGCATGGACGAAGCAGAAAGCCTCTGTGCCAGGGCTTGGGTGAGGTTCTCACGTGCTGCCTGCACTGCTGGGCACGAACTCATAGCCAGGCAGGGGGGTGGCCAGGTCTTTCTGTTGTTCTTTGGAAATGCTTCTCTTTTGATTCAGCTATGCAAAAGGCTGCCCCTCTTTCCTTGTATTTGCAGGAATTTTTAAAATGCAAAGCTGCTTCTCCTCGCTCTGGGGAATGCTGGAGACAGAGCCTCAGGAAATACAGCGCTGTTAACAAAGCTCCTCTGTGGTGTTCGATGAAAGTACAACATAACATGTAAAGTGTAATATGTATAGTGCTGAAGCCATGGGCCGAGGCCAACAGTGTGAGGTTCAATAAGGTGAAGTGCTGAATCCTGCACTTGGGTCTCAACAACCCCATGCAGCACTACAGGCTGGGAAAAGAGTGGCTAGAGAGCTGCCAGGGGGGAGAAAAGACCTGGAGGTGCTGGTCAGCAGTGGCTGAACATGAGCCAGAGTGTGCCCAGGTGGGCAAGATGACCAAGGGCACCTGGCCTGTATCAGGAGTAGTGTGGCCAGCAGGACCAGGGAAGTGATGACCATCCCTCTTCAGTGGCCACTGCTGAGGCACCTCAAATCCTGGGGTCAGTTCTGGGCCCCTCACTACAAGGAAGGCACTGAGGTACTGGAACATGTCCTGAGAAGGGCAGCTTTGCTGGGGGAGGGTCTGGAGAATCAGGCATATGAGGAGGAGCTGGGGGGGGGCTCAGCCTGGAGAAGAGGAGGCTCAGGAGGACCTTCTTGCTCTCTGAAACTCCATGACAGGAGAGGGAAGCCAGGTGGGGGTCGGGCTCTGCTCCCAGGGGACAAGGACAGGACAAGAGGAAACAGCCTCAAGCTGCACCAGGGGAGGTTCAGGTTGGGCATCAGGAAGAATTTCTTCACTGAAAGGGTGCTCAGGCATTTGAAGGGGCTGCCCAGGGAGGTGGTGGAGTCCCATCCCTGGAGGTGTACTAGGAATGACTGGATGTGGCACTCAGTGCTCTGGGCTTGCTGACAAGGTAGTGATCAGTCAAAGGGTGGGCTCAATAATATTAGATGTCTTTTTCAGCCTAAATGATTTTGACTGTAGTGTTCAATATTAATACACAAATATTACAGCTCTACACATTGATGTCACAGGCTGGGATCTGCCTGCTTTGTTTAGCAACTTAGAAATAGATGTATCATCGGTACTCCTCTGAAGTACAATGCAAAGAATGGTTTTAATTCAACACAAAAACCTCCAACGATCTGGATTCAATTAATTTATTTCCCAAGATATTTTTCTCACCTTGACTGCAGTCATCTACCAGCTTTCCAGCAGATGAGCTGGGAGAGGACTACTGATAACAGGATCTTCGGTAGGAAGAGTAGAGCCATCTCTTAACTTCTTGTGATTGCACAGATCTCTTAAATGTTGAAGCTTTCAGGTGGCTTTACTCCACCCCATCTGTGAATAACTGAAAAGCAAGACCAAACTCTTCAATGTATTTGCCAGAGCTTGTTCTAATCAGCAGAATACAATGATCAGAGAAATATGTCTGCCCTGAAGGGCCAATAAAAAGTAACAGAGGAGGTTGCTCAAGCTTGTGAGGCTCAGCTGGAACTGATGTACGTTTTAAGGCACTCCTTAAGAAGGGAACTGATTCCGTGATGATATCTCAAACAGGATTTGGTGTGTTCTGTGCAGAAATTCAAACTCAGCTCCCACAACATAAAGGAACTTTCCCCTGTGGGTTCTGACAACTCTCAGTAAAGAGCACAGCGTATTGTTGCGGTGTTTAACTGAGCACTTGGTAGATGCAGTTGATGAGTGCTGACTCCACATGGGCTTGTGCTGTGTGTGGCCTTCTGCTTACCTTTGGTTGTGATTCTTTCTTTTCTCTGTGACTAACATTAAAGTGTGTTAGAGTAATGGTGAAACCAGCTGTTTCCTCAAAACAGCCTAATGAAAGAGTTCATTAAAATCTTGAAATGATACCAAGATACCCACCAGTCCCCTTGGTCAGAACACTTGTCCTGCCCAAATTCTCCCTGAAGTGATGAATATATCTGATCATCAATAAAGAACAGTAGGTGATGTGATGGGTTTGATGACCACAGACCTCCTGTAAGTGGTGCCACGAGTAGAGTGAGGGAGCAAGAGACATTGATTCAGATGGCATGACTCCTGCTAACCTTGTTTCTTTTGAATTTTCCCAAATAGGGTCGAGACTGCAGTGTGCCCATTAATTCTTGCATTCAAAACCCATGTCAGAATGGAGGGACCTGCCACCTCACCGAGGCAAATAAAGATGGATTCAGGTAGTAGCACAAATTTCATTTAAAATGAGATGATGAAATTAAATGTGTTTCTACTTTGCATTACTGAGCTGTAATGGCTAATTTGTAGAAAGTGCTGCATGTGACACTTATATTTGCCATACAGAATAATTAATCTGGTTTCATTGGTGTGACATATCATTTCCTGTGAAACCTCCTTATTTCTTCATAATGGAATATACACTTAAGGGCTGTTTTGAGCAATCTCCCTGATGTGCATTGTGTTATCTGTATCCTAATTTTCCTTTGGGGCATTTCAATCCCACATCTAGCTGTTTTTGTATTTGTAAAGGGAGCATCTGTTGCTTGACAACCTGATGCAAAATGTTTTCATAACTGAAGAATCTTGTAGACAAACAGGCTTTAAAGAAACAATTAAAAAGCATGGGGAGATTGCCACATCTTGAGTGTTGTGCCTGCAGGAGAACTACATCTGCAGCTGGATATTGCAGATTTTAGTTTGCCCGGTTAAGAAAGTTGTAACAGGGATACTCCAAGAGAAGTGCAGAAATTTTCATGAGGTAGCTGGGAGATCTGTGCTGCTACAGGCACTATTTCACAACTGAAAACATACAAGTTTGAGGCTTTGGTCACTGGTTGTCATTAAAGTTCATAGAAAATTTCTTTTTAAAGAAGAGCTGCTGAAATTTTCATAGATTTGGTCCTCAGCATTTATGGTGTTTCTTGCAAAACAAGAAGCAGAAAATGGAAGAAATGCCCCAGAGCTCCTCTGTCTCTGTGTGTGGTTGTGCTGCTTGACAGACTCCACAGATTTTGGTGAAACCACTGCTCTGATCTGATGTACCTTCTCTTGATTCAATTTTAGCAGGTCCAGCAATTTTTGGAGTAAGTGTTCAGGTTTAGTTTCTGCTTGAGAGAAATAAAGGTCTGGTGGTCTTCAGTTCTAGTTCCTTTTCTAGTCACCCTCATGGAATAATGTTTAGATAGCTTTTATCAGCTTGTGCCAAAGCAAAATTGTACCATATTAGAATATCTGGGTTTTGTCACAGTACTCATTTTTCAAAAATACGGCTGATACTAAAAATGCAATAGTAAAACATTTTAAAATATCCATGATACGAGAATGAAAGGCTCCAGTTTATATTTTGGATTGGGTTTTTCTTTAGCATTTTTATTTTGTCCCGTGGTAGAAAATAAAAAGGTTTGAATGACCTGAAATAAAAGCTACTTCTGAATTTTTCTCATGAAGAATTTTACAATTTCAGAGGCTTTGCCTCAGTTCCAAATGAGCATTGTTTTTGAGATCCTTTATAAAACTGCAGGGGTGGTTTTGTTGCTTAACAGCATTCATGGCTTTTTAGGGAAGGTTTCTGCTTTTATAGTTATTTATATAGTTTCAGTTGGTCTAATAAAAGACACATAAAACCGTATCTCATCAAAATCTTGCTGCATAAAATTGAATGTTCAGCATAGCTCTGTTTTCTCCTTGTTTTTAATTCAGTCAGTCTACAGCCTCTGTGGGTCTGGAAGACTGTGGAGATTTGGCTGTGGAGAAATGTGGTGTGGGGATGGAACAGTCTGTGACAGGGAAGAAAAAGAAACATTTTGAGATTGAATTTGGTTGGTTGGGTTGGGGTTTTTAGGTGGGAAATCTCTCCAGTGGATGGCAGCAGTCAAGAGTTACATGCACATAAACTGTGTTCATCAGTATGGGAAAGCGTTGCCTTAGATTATAGGCTGTGAGGAAGCGGATGTCAAAAACATTTTCATGAGAGGCCTCCTTGGATTTTTTTGTTGTGTGGCCTGTAAAAGAAATTATATCTTCTGTATATTCTCTTCCCTAGGGAAATATATTCATACACAAGCCCTGCTGCCAAACTTGTCAAATCTTTACTCTTGTAAAAAGGAAACTTAAGCCAAAGCTTTCTCCCTGTGAAATGCCAAGCAGTTTAACTCTCAAGTTTCTGTAGCCTTAGACGAAAAAATTACCATTTTAAATAATGCTGAAGTGGTGATGTTCCCCCAAAGACAGGAAACTCTTAGTTTTGGCTGAGATTCCAGCCTGACTCGCCCTGCTGTGCCTGGTCCCCAAAAGGGCTCACAGCAGCAGGGGACTGAGGCGCTCAGGTTTGCTGGAACAGCAGATCCTGGACGGACAGCAAAGGGCAGAGGTTCAGCTGGAGTTATTCCATCTTCTTTTATCCTTGCACTTTTTCAATCCTGAGTAATTTCAAATTCTCTTTCTTCAAGTAGGCATGAACTCTGTGCTTAAGAACAGATAAGTGACACCGTGTGGCTCAGAGGACCGGAGACATCAAGCTCTTCCTCCCTTTGAATTGTTCTGATCCAATCTATGTCTTCCCTGACAAAAGGTTGCCAAAAAAAAAAAAGTCGCTTATGGAGACTGATAAAAAAGATGGTCAATCAGACATGTCCCGGTGGTTTAGCATTCCTGGGAGGGAGGCTTTGGCAGGAGGCAGAGCTGTCAGCTCTGCTTCACTTAGCCACAGGCAACAGCTGATCTCCGATAACCTGCGGTGCTGGGAAACAACTGCTCTGGGTTATTTTAACTTTTCTCCACATAAAACCTCCCTCCATTTCCCAGATCAGGGTTTTTTTTTTTAGCTTTTTCCACAAACTTGAAGTTCCCTCGTAAATGTAAAATCCTGGAACTGATTAACTGCCTAGTGTTAATTCTGCCTAGTTCAAGGAAAAACATTGCACTTCCAGACTTACAGGCTACTCCATTGGGATATAGACATAAAAAGCTTCTTTACCAAGAAATTGTAATAGTCCCAAAAGAATTTACTATCTCCATTTAAAAGCTGATTTTTTTTGAAACTTGATACACTGTATGTATATATATTTTAATAAACAGATGTTAAATGATTTCATTAGAGTTTATTTAAAAAATTGAATATAGTAAACTTACAAAATTGCCAGCTTAAAAAAAATTTGCAAAATACTTCAGCTCCAAAAATTCACCCCAAAAATGTTGTCATTGAGTTTTGTGTTTCCTTGCACCTTCATGATGATAGTGGGATTTTATTTTGTTTGGGGTTTTTTGGGAAAACACACCAGTCCCTAAACAGGAGGAATAGGGAATTTGAACCTTTATGTGATCACAGCATCTTAGAAAACTGTTTCCTACATGGCTCCATTATTTCCAAGGTCCCCATGAAATGCTGTCTCACAGGGCTTCACTGTTGAGTCACTACAAAGTTTTCATCATTGTCCCTGGAATTAATTTTCAGTCTCGGTCAGCTGGAACCCAAGTTTGATGACCTTCCAGTCACTCAGCAGACTTGATTTTTCTTCTAAGCCTTTTCTGGGAGAATACATACAAACAGTCCCAAACTGCAACTCTTTCAACATGTGGTTCAGTCCGAGTCCCACGTTGAGTGTTTTATCTTTTAATTTCAGGCCTCATATCTGGCACATTTGAATGCAAATCAAAATAAAGAATCACACATATGCAATAATGTAAAGATTCCCTATAATACATAAGGACCAGTAGCCAAATACCATCAATTATTCTGACATTTCCCTGAGTATGGAATGTGTCCTAATATTGAGCAATTGTATATTAACAATCCCATATGAATTGTTACTAATGGTAACTCCACTGAGTAGAACCATTACTGTGATAGTATTTAATAATGTCATTTTTAATTGCATGCATCCAAGCTGTCCCAATCCTTTCGTGGAAGGAAAATGGTGTTATATTCATACAAAAATCACCAGCACAAAGCCACTCTTGTTGCTTTTCTTTAAATGGAGAGAGGAATTTCTGCTCCCAAACTAAGACCTTGTCTTCCAATTTGCAGCCTGAAGCATATTTTTATGGCTGAATTATAAACCCCTGAAAATGGGGTTTTGTAATCAAAAAGTGAGACATGATGAATGTTTCACTGTATTTAATGAGATGTCTTTAACCCCCTCCCTGACACTTGCATTGCCACAAAAGATGGTGTGCCAGCTCTTCTTTCTTATCTGCCTCCTGTGATCCTCTGGACCACTGCAGGGTCAGCAAGAGGACATGTTTTATTAGCACTAATGAGCTTGAGACAGGAAAAGAAAATATTCCTTATTGATTTATTGTGTCCTAAATTGGATTTATTTGAGCAGTTTGGTTTTTGGTTATTCATGGTGAAGGTTTTCTAACTCTCATGACCTGTGGATGGTCCCTGCAGAGCTGAATGAAGGTGATTGTGCCTGTGCCTGGTATCCCTGTTCTGTACCCATCTGGGAAAACTTACTGTTGTGGTGGCTCAAGACACATTCCCGTCCCACCTTTTTTCCTCTTTGTTGTTCCCTTCTGAGGTTGCACATCATGAAGAATCTAACTTAATCCTCAGGGTCCAGCCTAGGACTGCTGAGGGTGGATGGAAAAGTCTGTGCCATCCCTCCTGTGGGAGTCCCTGTGCTCTGCTCACTCTGTGGCACGCAGGAGGGAGTGAAGGCAATGTCACACTGAGAGCAGCCAGCCCAAAAGCCCTGCATCTTTCTTCACAGATTCTGAAGATCTCCTAATTCTCCGGGACATTCCCCATCCCAACCCCATGACACCTCCATAAATCTGGATAACCACCTCATGTCCACTTTGTCCATCTGAGCTGAAAAAAATACCCTGCAGTTGTGTCTGCACTGGCAGTTCTCCTGGTTTCTGAAAGCAGTGGATGGCCATTAGTGTGACTGCTCTGGTGCTCTCTGGTTTTCATCCTCATCCATCAGTGGTGCTTTACGTTTGCTCAGTTCCTTTTCTGCCACCAGAGCTTGCATGGGAAAGGAAATGAACAGTTGAGTGAATGTGTAGTTTGGACTGGGACTCGAAACAACCCTTTCTGTGACTAGAGAGTGAACAGCAATGCTGGCACTTCAAAACTGACACTTCAAATACCATTGCTGGCTTCTTACAAGCCACTGAAATGACCAGAGCACTTAACGCATGTTTTTAGACTCTCTTTTTGGAAACTCTGGCCTCAACCTCTTCATCACTTACAGATAGTTTAAAATATAAAGGTTCTGTTTGTAACCATAGCTTCTAGATCTAGAGAGGAAAGGAAATGGAGATTGAAAAAAAATCCAGTCATTCTTCAACCATTTAGTTTGTTACACTCCCCCTAGGGACCATACATCACAGTCTTGTGAGATAAAATATTTAGTGCAATTATTCTTCACTGGTGTCCACATCCTCACAGAACTGTTACCAGCTCTGCCATGGTCTGTGTTTTAGTTGAATTTTCTGGGCATCATCAGTCCTTCTACAAACTCCAGATGTTGGAGGAGCTGCAGAAGTACTGAAACCTGACTGCACTTGTAAAAGCAATCATTCCCAAGCATTTCTTGTTTGGACAAGTGACAAAGAGGTAATGAGAAGAAAATGCTCACGTCTGTAAACTCAATTCAAGTTGTTCTTTGAAGAGAGAGAGCTACCTAAAAGCTGCCAAGTTGCCCTGAGATTGTGCAGTCTTCAGTAGGCAAGTGTCCACATTCCCACAAAACCATTAACAGAGAAGCCAAGGACTTGAATATTGTGATGAGTGTTTACTGCCCTGCCCTGGAGTTGCTTACTTCAGTTCAGAGCTAGAGTTATCAATGAAGAAGGCAGAGGGAGCACAGAAGAGCCTGGCTCCTGCTGATGCTTTTATGTCTCACGTAAATGATTTCACGACCCCATGAACTATCACACTGCATCCTTCACCAAACACATAGGGTTAAAGTGCTCTGAACCTCACAGCAGCAGCAAATTTGGCTCCAACAACTTACTTCTATATGTTTTAATCTCAGTTTTATACCTTAAATTTCCTGCTCCTTCAGATCCATGCCAACATTTATTAATTCTTTTTCTTTCTCCAAAGCTGCTCCTGTCTTCTTGGGTATGAGGGGGAGAGGTGTGAAATAAACCCAGATGACTGCGAAGATAATGATTGCGAGAATAACTCTACGTGTGTGGATGGAATCAACAACTATGTTTGTCTCTGCCCTCCTAATTACACAGGTAAGGAAGGGCCACAACCAGAGAGCAAAAATCCACGAGAAGTGCCTGATGGGAAGGCTCCAAATGCATGTTTATTTTGTGCATGAGCCTATAATTAACCAAAAATCTAGTCCAATTTTAAAGCAACCTGGATTTCTTCCTGGATAGATTGTCTAATATTGCAGTACATGTGCTCACAAATATGGCTGCTTTTCTGAGTCAAAATATTGATGCCTCATTGTAAAATACATTAAAAAATAGTGTGTAAGGTGTTAGGTAAATCTGTACCTCAGCATACAAATTCTCTAAATGTATTTCAGAAATATTCCCAGTTCTGAGCTGAGTCTGATATACACCTGTTCTGGAAAACCTTGGCTTTTAGGGTATGGCTTTCCCTTGAGATCTCAGAGGTCTACATTTATTTTTTAAAAAAAAGTGAGCCTGACAATGTGCTGCTTGAATTCATTACATCCACTTCACCAGTGGAGAAGCTAAGGCTGTGTGAGAAGCTGTGGGCTCAGGTCTGGCCTTCAGTGTGCACCCATGGCAGGTGACAGAGTCCTCTGCTGAGCCCATGGCCACAGAGGGTGGTGTTTGAGTTAGAAATGGGTTTAATTTTTCCAGCATCCATCCTGCATTTCAGATAAATTCCTTCCTAAACTTTCTGTGAGAGCAGAAACCCTCTTAACTGGAATCTAAAAATGCTTTTTCTCAAGTCATTCTGGAACGGACTCATTCACATGGTGTTAGCCCAGCCTTCCTGGCTCAGCGTGGAGGGGTGAGGAAACACCTGCAATAGTTCCTACTTCCAGCCTTTGAAATGGGTTTATTACCTTCAGAGCATGGAGAAGTAATGAAGGGCTTCTTGTACACTGGAATATATTACATGTCAGGGGATTTAATGAGGATCAAGCTTGAGTGGCTGAGTAAAGCAGGAGGAAAGCTTCTAGAATTTCCAAACTCTTAAAATACTTTTTGTGGCTGATACAAAGGAGGCCCATGTAAATCTTCAGCTGAGAAAAGCCTTACGACTTCAATGTACATTTATTGGAGCTCTAAAATGATATTTCTGCCAAAACCTAAAAAACTTAAGCTTAGCAGAGTAAAGAGTTTTGCTTGTAGTATGCTGAGCCCACTGTGCTTACTTGTGCACTATTTTTGTCAGCTATTCTTGGGTGGTTTCAAAGAGGACTCGATACAAAGAGGCAGAGTCTTTACATTTATAAGGGGAAATATATTTGCCCAGCCAAGAAAACACATCTCTAGTAAGGAACTGAATCCAGCATATATGCAAATGTGCTTTCCTTTCCACAGGATTATTGCAGAATTTTTTTTTTCCAGATTAAAAAAAGGTAGGAAATAAGTAGATTGGGATTTTTTTCTCAAATGGCCATCTGGATAAGGGCCAGAGAACTCGTGTGATACTTCAGAATCAGTTTTGAAATATTTTAATATTTTTAATCATCTTCCAGTGGTTTTTTGGATTGGTTGGGTTTTTTTCTTCACCTGAATTTTGTCTGTGCTGTTGCTATGCTTATTAGCAGGAGTTTGTGAAATACCAGGCCCATTTTACCTTGTGGGATCACATACAACTGTATATGCCACACAATAAGCATTTGCACACATAAGCACCTGCTGACAGTAAGTAAGTTTGGCTACAATTGAAACTAAATGAATTTTTGAAAAAAAAAAAAAAGAAAATACTTCTGGAAAATATAATGTGAATTAAAAGTGAAAAACTTTGCAAAAACAGGGGCGTGCTGCTTAAAACAGAATACAAAGGGTTCCAATAATTCATGTTCTTAAAATAGGAAGAGTTTTAGTGAATTGTGATACAAGAACTGCCTTCACCTGCTTTCCCTCCATTTTGGAGGGGGATATTTCATCAAACCTGATCAGTCAGCTGGAAGGACTGACTGCAGAGCAGCTGCCTGGGCTGAAACACCTCTCAGAGCTACAACACCTGGCCTTGGAGCACAAAGGAGGGAGCAGCATAAAATGGCTGGAAGAACTGAAGCCATCAGCCAGACAAAAGTACATACGAGCCAAGCAAACCTGAGCTGTGGTTTTGAGGGTCCTCTAAGAGTTGAATCCAAACATGAGAGGTTGGAAATCATGTGAAGTTGCTCCATTGACTGAGCATCAGCTGAGGAAATGCCATGGAAGCACAGAGGCAAGTCATGGAGACACACTGTGGAAGGGTTTGTGTGCCTGACCTGGAAAGAGAGGGATCTATTGACCAAAGAGTTTGACTGAAGTCTGCTGTGACATCCACGGCATCTCTATGTATGTTCTCTTCAGATAAAACCTTTTATACTGAGGGAATATCATTATCTATGGAAAAAAAAAAAAGTAGGTGCAGGTGACTTCAGAGCTGCACAGGAATGCTAGGAATAGAGAAGCTTTGTATGGATTTGATCTGTATTTGAATGAACAAAGAATGGATGGCAGAGAGTACTGTCCAGGGAAGCAGTTTTCCTGTGAAGTAGCCTGGGGGACAATGAGCTCTGGATGTGAGACTTTGCCTAAAAGGGCACAGACATCCTTAGTTAAGGTATATCCAGTAAGACAGAAAATGTAAGTAATATCCCTTTGTCTTGTGCCCAAGTATTATACTTAGTTCTGTTGTAGACAGAGCAAGCTTTTTTTTTATCACCCGACACTTGCATGGAGAACAGAAATTTCTTTAAAAGGGTCACTGGCTGGGCTTTGTGGCTGAACAAATCCAGACCATACATTTTTATCAGTGTAATTATGCAAGAGTTGTTGGTTCTGGGTACCAGTGGGATTTCTCAGCAGGTGCTGTAGTTAAGCCCCACTTTAATTCAAGAGTGGTGTGTTTTACACTGGAGCATTTCTGCACTGATCATCTGGGGATGTTTGCAGTAACATGCAGGCTGTTGGTTAGAGGTGCCCAGCTCAGTTAGTGCAGATTCCTGCTTTTTTCAGCTGGAGAAGCATAATGAGTACCCTGAGTCCCTCATCACTCCTGTGGGCTTGGATGCCACAATTCTGGTAAGACTTCAATGGTATTTCAGTAAAGGCTGCATGTGTGGAACAAATGTGTGTTGTAATACAACAAACAGCCTGACTACAGGGAGGAGGAAGATCCAAGAGCATGTGTGTGTGTGTGTTGTTCTGTAAGAAATAGTTTGGGTCCCCCTTGGTTTAGTTGAGTAATGGTTAAATCATGGCAGTAAATCTCATGTTCCTAAATGAAATGCAAATTAAAAATGTACGTGTTGAAAATTTTGACTGTTGACAGGGTCGCAGGATCCAGGCTTTAGTTTTTTCCATACCTCAGTATTTTCCTGCTCTATGTTCTGTCTGTCTAGTTTTACTCATTATAGCCTTTTTAGGAAACAGTATCCCAAATTATGATGCATGAATTTTGCTTTCACTGGTTGGAATAATGAAGGCCAAAAATCTTTCTTCAATTAATAACATTTTGCAGTATTTTCCTTTTAAATTCTTTGACAGTCTTTCTCCCCCCTCAACGTAGATGAAAAATGGCCAATTTGTTAAGTGACTGCTGAGGAGAGAATTTCCCACACTCCAGCCCCATTTCACTTTCATTTAAAAAAAAAGGAAAACCCACACCAAAAAGCAACCCACACTCACACAACAACCTCCTTCCTAGTTCTTTTCCATCTACTAGCTTTGAAACAATGTGGAGATACAAATGTATTCTATGAAGTAGTAATTCAAGTTAAAGAAGACAAAACTGAGAGGAGGGGAGGCAGAGAGCTCAATACCATAAGAACATTCCAGCCTCTACCTGCACCACCAGCTTTCCTCACCATTTTTAAAGTCAGTATTTTCAGTGGTTGTTGCCTGTGTTTCAATAATCAAACCAACACTCATGCTGTGTAGCAGAGCCCTGATGGCTTTTATGGTCAGCTGATGTCTTATTTTTCCTCTGCCCAGCTGGTTATTTTAATCCTGAAGCTAAATTATAAACATGTATTTCCTCCAAGATAGTCATGTACCCAAAATCCAGGCAGCTCTGAGCAGTGTAGGCTGGTTTATAACCTGGTTGTACCCTTGGTGGATTAGAGCTCCTCTTTACAGCTTTGTAGGTTTTCCTCCTCTTAAAAAAAGAGACATGTATAGGAACATCCAAAGAGAAAGCTATGACTTAGATCAGCCACCCCTGTTCTTTTCCATTTTGTCTTTTTTCTAATTTCTGCCTTATACAAACATTCTGCTCTCTCCCTGGCTTTAGAGTTTAGAAATGTAGGGCGAAATTCATAAAGCTTTTCCAAACTTCCACTCCTTTTTCCTATTCACTGCTGCCATAGACTTCCTGGAGAGCCATCACTGTTTTGCTCATAGTCCTAGTTTCAAATACAGCATCTCTTACCTCCAAAGAGATCCTCTCCTCAGCCTCACTTTCCTCTGGGTTTCCATGTGAAGAGGAGTCCAGTCATATATAAAGGAACAAATGAGCTGCACCAAACATGTGCTGTGTGCTTTGAATGGTTTTATGCTTTACCTGCTAGTTTATTTGGGACTTTTCCTTTCTCCTGTCTGATTTTAGCCACCCTGTCTGATTTTAGCCACAAGCAGAAACATGTAGCACTTACACACACAAAAATCCCCCCTCGAAATATAATCCTATTTTCTAAGGATCCTAAAAAGCTTCAACAAATGCCCACCCCTCTTTGTTCTGAAACCTAAAAAAATAATAATTAGTGGCTTCTACTACTTAAAATAGTTCTTTTTTAAAATACACAGAGAGTGGAGGGGAGCAAGTGTTTTAAAATAGTTTGTTTCCCTGGGAAAAGCTGCAAGCAGTTTGTATCACAGAAAAAAACAGATCTCAAAATAAATAATAATAAAAAAAGCGCTATAAACTATTTCTGGTTTGATGTGTTTGGAAGAGAAGGGTAAGATCTATTTTACCTTAGGGGACCTTGTGGTGTCCTGTGGTAGATAGTATCTGAGATTTTTGCAGCTATGCTGTTTTTAGACAGAGCAGAATTCCCTGTTAGTGATTCTGGGCCCTTTTCCTGGTTTATCCCGTTGTGGTGACGCTGCCTGGCCAGAGCCAAACAGCCCTAGGGAAAGCAGCTGTGGGGTGGCTGACCCTGTGCTCTCCCACCACAACCACTGAGATGATGTGACACCGTCCCCAAAACAGGCACCAGTGACAGCTGGACAGGGCTGAGGTGGATCATGGCACTGTAGCTGCTTTTTCCACCCTGTGAGTTTTTAACAGCATGTTTGATAGAGAAGCAGGAAGGTTTGAGGTAGTGTGGCTCAGCCACAAGGATATGGACTGCCTAATAAACTCTGAAGTTTTAAACAAGTACTTAACTATCAGCTTCTTTTAAATTTTGGAGCTTTAGCTAGAGCTTCCCTGAGACAAACAGTGAAAATTGTGGTCAGAGTTTGGTGTATTTTCTTCCTTTTATTTGCCTTACATGGAAGTGTCTCAGTTTTACTTATTTGGCAAATACGAAGTGTGTTTGCTTTCTGTGAAGAACATAAAAAGGCACCCACATTCCCCAGTTGTGTAACTAGGAATGAGAAGTGCTGGAAGAGTTGGATGGTTTTGGCTTTGTTCAAGAGCCTAAGCCAATTTCCAGCCCTGTTTTTTTAGAAGAGAACCACATGTCATTGCTATCAGATTGGAGTCTCTTATCTCATCTACTGGGACTAAAGGAGGAAATAGCACAGTCACTGGCAGAGCTGCAGCCTGTCTTCAGCCTCAGTATGGGTGTCCTCTTATGTTGGAGTGCTCCAGCTCCAGGATTTCCTCTGGTCAAATTCCCATCTGTAAAATGTAAAGTGTCATGTTTGTGGAATAAGATATACCAGAGAATTTCTCTTTGTTCATCAGGAAACAGTATATCTGTAAGAAAATGGAATGTCAGCTACTGCTGTCCTAAAGGATGGGTGGGATGAAATCATGCTCAAATGGGATGTACAATTCTTTAAATCCAGTCTGGGAAGAAGCACAGTGGGAAAGAAGCAAATCTTTTTGCATATGAAGTGTTCTTCAGAGACCTCCCTTGGTTCAAGGACCCTGTTGTGTTCCTGTGGCAGGGGAGGAAGGAGGCTGTAGGGGTGGCTTCTGTGAGAAGAGATCAGGAGCTGCTCCCCTCTCAGACCTGCCACTGCCCAAAGCTGAGCCCATCAACAATGCTGATGAAAAAGATGTGAGAGAAGCAACCATGCAAACAGCAAGGGCAGTGACAAAGAGGGGGGAAGGCTCTCATGAAGACCACAGAGAGGCAGGCTGTGCCCCTGCAGCCCAGGGAGAGCCCGTGCAAGGAGCTGCAGCCCGTGGAGAGGAGGAGCCCAGGCAGGAGCAGGTTTTCTGGCAGGACCTGTGTCCCTTCAGCCTGCTCCTGTAAAACTGTATCCCCCAGAAGGGACCCACAATGGAGCAGTTCTTGAAGAATTGCAGCCTGAGGGAAGGACCCACGTCGGAGAAGGTTGTGTAAGACCGTGTGCCATGGGATTTAGCCCATGCTGGAGCAGGGGAACAGTGTGAGGAGGAAGGAGTGGCAGAGACAAAGTGTTTTGAACAGACCACAACCCCCATTCCCCATCCCTGTGTTCAGATTATATGAATCTCCAGTGTGTCCAGCATCTTCTCTGCCAGCTCTGGAAGGACATCTCAGATAACGTGTGACATCTCAGGGGTGACTGGATGCACTAGATTGTGTGAATAACTGAATCAATCCCTGACAGATTCCAGACAAATTGGAAGGCATCCATATAAAGAAGTACAGCTCAAAAATTTAGGGAGTCCAGCAAAATCAGGATCTTTTACAGTCACAGTGGTTCTGAGGGATAATGCACCTTGTAGGAGCATTGGAAATTGTCTGGGTCAGTTACTGTCTCACAGACTGCATTGTGTGGTATTTGGGATGTTGAATATGGTTTTTCATTCTTTGGCACTGCATAGAACTAGAACACATTCCTTCTTCAGGATTCTGAAATAGGGAAAGGATCATTATTTCCATTCCCAGATCTTGTTTTATCCCTTATCCTTTTGTTAAACCTCAAGATTAGAGGTAATTGCTCCTTGATTCTGAAAAACAAGCCACTGTGGGAATCTCGATGTGGAATCTAACTTCAGGTGCCCACTTAACAGGTCAAAACCTGGTAAGTGAAAACTCTGGAGATTTTAAGAACTAAGCACAAAGTAACTCTTAGTTCTTTGCCTACTAAGTGTTGTGGGCAGTGTTCATCAGGCAAGAGCAAACTTCAGTAATCCTGCAGACAGAACTCTGCTACAGTGCATTCCAGGTACTTTCCTTTATGTTTTGATATCTAACATGGCAGCATTTGCTACGGAAGCATTTTCACAGAGTTTCTCATTTCTTCATTGCAAGTTGAAACAGCTTGGAAGTAAAAAAAATATTTTTTTTAATTATTTTCTAAAATGAGCCTCAAATCGATTTCATCAAACATCAGCAACATTCCTTACTGAATTACATTTTTGGAGGAACATCCTGTGTCTGTTCCACACAACCATTTTTGGGTTCAGTGTTCTGAAATTTCCAATTGGCGCTGACTTCTTTTTAATGACTGAAAAGAGAACAGGGGAAAACAAGATAGGGAAGGCATTTCTTCCGGTACAAATTATTAGATATCAAGTGAGTAATCTCTTGGGAGAAAAACAGCACAGGATTTTTTATTAGCAGTAAAGACAAGAGTTCCATTCTGACTTACCTGGCAAAGTTCAGAACATTGCAACACACTATTTAAGCACTCACCCTGTCCAGCCTGGAAATATTTTCTCTGTGGATACAGGCCAGGCTTTTCCCATCCTTTCCTCACTGCAAGCACGTTCCTTTTCTCAAGTAATATTGTGAAATTCTTGACAGCATTTTTACTGTTCATCTTCCCAGCCCTGCTAAAACTTCTTTAGCGTTAAAGACAGGAATATTTTCTCTGTTGCTTCATCAATTATTTCCTGAATGCTCTGAATGACAGAACACAGTATCACCCAAGTGACATATGGAACAAAAGAAAAATCATTGAACTCATTGGCTGCAAATTGGTGCTCTAAATTGTCTTTTCAGAACTGCAGTTCTACTTACAGATAAATAAGTAAAATACTTTTATTGCATCCAGTTTCTCTTTTACTGATTAAGGAGAAATAGTGTAACTTGGATCCTGGCTTTAAAAGTCTAATGGGGCATGAAATAAATAGCTCTCATGACAGCACAGAACGGAAAAAAGAAAGATGATTATTAAACTGTGTGTAAAAGTCCTCTTTATTGCTCTGTTGTTGTTTTGGCTTCGTTCTGAGACGTGGGGAAAGCTATAGAAAAGCCTAAGCATGTTTCTTGGCAGCTCTTCATAAGCAGTGAGCCCTGCGGAAAGCCCCGTGAAATTCAGGATTTTGCTGAAAAATAAGACCAGGAAAATGTTGCATGAAGCAAAAAAAAAGAAAAATTTTGCTGTGGTTTTTTAAGACAACAATCAGTGCTGGTGAAGGGGACAATGGAGGTAGTTTCAAAAGGGCAGAATGCCTTTGCTGTTGTTTGGAGGGTTTTTTTTGTTTTGGTTTTGTTTTGTTGGGGTTTTTTTGGTAATTCATGAGTCAGCAGCAATGGCAGATCCACCTGTCACTGTTCCACCTCTCAGTATATCTTGGTTCCAGTCTGAAAATGGCAAGGTTTTTTTGTGGTAGATCAGAGTGCTTCCTTCATTATTTAGGATTAAAAAATGCTTAACTGATTAAAAAAGAAATGTAGCTGTGGTTTCCCAGTCCATTTTATATAAGCACTTCAGAAACCCGTGCATACCCGAACTGGAGCTCTGATTTGAGAATGTGTAGGAGAGAGGAAAATGGGGAGGCTGGATTGTTTTCCACCTTTGGGAAAGCATTACACTGAAGTTTTCTCTTGTTTTAGCACGACCAAATATCTTCCACAAAGAGAATCAGTGCTGCTAGGAGCTGGCCTAGGCTGAATGTCCGGTTTGTTTTTAGGTTTTCACATAACTATCCAGTGAGAAACTTGGACTGGGCTTTTCATTGCTGCACAGAGAAGCAGCTCTGTGTCACTCCAAAAAACAGAGGATCAGATTTTTCCTCTGATACTGACATTAAAGCGACCAATGAATGTTGCACTCTCAGGTCTGAGGGCAGATTTTTTGGCCCAGATATTTTCTGAGTGAATAAAATATGAGAGAGAGGGACTCTGTGTAGCTGGTGCCTTGGTTTTTTTTTTATTTTCAGAAAGTGTTTTATTTCCCTGGCATGCTTTCTGCAGTGTCAACTGAACACTGGTGGGGCCTGAAATAATGACCCAGAAGTATTCTCTTCCTGAGATGAGGCTGCTCTGGTTGCAAGGCGTTCCCAAGTGAACTCCCTAATGAGTGATAGATGGGAAAAATAACAGGAAGGATCCTTAAATGTTCCAAGTTTTGCATGAAAAATATCATTTTTTTGGATGCTGTGTTTGGTACCTAGCCTAGAATTCTCCTACATTTTGATAGTGGCGTCTTTAGAATGACACAGTGAGTCATAATATTTGACATTTGGGGAGATTTTTACTGGATCTCTAAGCACTTGTCAAGACTGTTCAGAAGAATACTTTAAGAAGAATTATGGTTTCCTTTGAGAGTTTTGAAACTGTTGATATTTTTTTAAAGCCTGTTTCCTTTTCTTCAAAACAAAGCAAAACAAACAAAAAAGAAACTTCATAAGTATGTATTGACCATTTTTAGTGGGAGCATAGTTGAAGGCATCTATCCACACTGTATTCAGGTATTAAATGGTCTTCCAAAAATATTTCCAGCTTTAGCTCACTGAGTCCTTTTCATGTCACCAGCCAATTGGGTTTTTTTCATGTTTATTTTCACATAAGATTCGTAGCACCCAAGGGACGTGGGGAATTCCGAGATGACAAACTGGAAGTTGTTCCAAGCATCAGAGCAAGGTCTGACCTGCTACACTGCAGGTCCAAGGGAGTCCCTTTACTTGTTTGTATTTGGTTGGTGGGCTGTGGATTTGGGGATTGCAGTAAACAGACCTATCTCCAGTTCTGCCACTTCAAAGTGTTAATAGCTGTCCCCAGTGACAGATGGGTTTATTGCGGTAAGACTTGAGCATCTCCAGTTGCTTTTGAGGAGTAATAAAGTACAGTGGCAAACCTCAAGGCCAGTGAATGATCTATTTCCCTGGTTCCCATGGATCTGCAGTGCTCAGTTTCACTGGCATTTCCCCTTTCCTGAGCTGGATACCCTCATTACATTTGCCCAGGATTTCTCCAGGGCTGTAAAAAGTCTTGGTAGTGTTTCATAGTGGTGACTTCCTGGGATTCCTTGGCTCCAGATGGAACTGGGTGTCTTATAACTTATATTATGAACAATAAACTGCACATTGCCACGCCAGACCTCTCCAGTATTGCCAAACCCAGCCCACTAATGAGTCATGAGGGGGGGGTGGCACATGAGTACAGGGTTTGTGCCGGTGGTGCCCCCTCTCATGGCTTGTGTTCTTGCTCCACCGTCTCATTTATGCCTGAGAGCTCTCAAAAGAAGACATAGCAGATATTACATGTTTGAAACACACAAAAACGATTGGGTAATTTTTGCAAACACATATTCTACTTCCCTTCTAATATGAAGAGTTTTACCAAGAGAGATGTAGCTTGTACTGTAGGGAGGCTGGACATGTGGGAGAAATAACCTGACTGAGCATTATCAGCTGGGGCAGTTAACAACTTAAACCATACCTATCAGCACCAGAGTCATCCTCAAAATTGTGCTGTCAGACACCCCTGCCACATCACAAAACTGATAAGAGATGGATGGTTCTGATTTGCGTTTTCCATCTGAATTTTGACCTTTTGCGGTTTGCTTGGCTTGTGTTTTCAAGTGTTTCTCTGTAGCCACTGGAGTGTAGAGAAATGTAAGGATTTTTGAGTTTCTTCCAAGGCAGGTGGAGCTGCAGCTCTGTGAAAACGCTGCCAGAACATTGCCAGCCCTCCAGTGCCTCCCACGTTATCCTTTTTCCCACACTATCCACTGTTTGCTTATGTGATGGTATGTGCTGTGTATAGGCACAGAAAATCTGTATAACCCTGAAACCCTGCAGATATGCTCTTCTGATAGAGCTGCACAGGGGACTTTGGGACTGAAGCTTTTGAGGGTTTCCATGTTGAGACTACCTGACCTTTGCTTTTCCTGCAAGGCTTTGGGAGGTGTGTGTAGGTTGGATTCTGGGGAAGGCAACAATTTCTGTGGTCTTTGGCTGGATCTCAAATCCTGGGGTACTGAAGTGTGACCTAATAATTTAGGACTCAGAGAAGGATTGTATTTAAATAAACTATCTGGGTTTGAACATTCTGCAGCTATTAATTATTAAAATTTATACAAATCCAGGGAGGTTCATGGCATGTTACACACCATACCTAGAAACAGCTGAGCTGAGCTTACATGTGATGGATTTTTTTTTTCTGAAAAGACATCATCTCCTGTGAGCACAATAGAGCTAGTACTTCTCTTATAAATAGTGAGTGTTTTATAATTACATGCAGCCCTAAAGCTGGTTCCTATTATGGAGAGTCACAGAGGTTCGGGGGGGAGGCTTTGTGGGTTGTTTTTCTTCTGCAGAATGATGTCCAATTGACTCCTTTGGCAGAGGATTAACTGTGGCTAAAATATGTGTCCGTGTGAAAATGTTATGGTCTAATTAAGCAACTTCACTTTTGTGTCCCTTTCTTGCTTTGAAATAAGAGGCTCTGGGTCGGGAACTGCCCATTTGATCCCTTGTCTGTCTCCAAGTGGAGTTTACATGTCAGTGTTTTTTATTCCAGCCTTTCAAATCCATGTGATAGAAACACTGCGGTCACTGTAGGTCAGAGGAGCCCAATTTAATGAAGTCTCAACAAGCTGTATTGTCACTTCCTGCTGGACTACTGAGCTGTCTCCACTGAGGGAGATTGGCCATCCCTGGATACCATGGGTGTTCAGGGCTGTCCAGGTTGTGTTACAGCTTTATTGCTTTTCTGTTTCCTCAGGTGAGCTGTGTGATGAGGTGATCAACCACTGTGTTCCTGACCTAAACCCCTGCCAACATGAGTCCAAATGTGTTCCCCTTGACAAAGGAACCAGGTGAGCATGTGTTGGTCTCTGCACACTGGGCAGATCCATCCATTGGCTTGGCTGGGGTTGAACTGGCAATGATTTGGGGGCAAAAATCACCAAAATTAACACAAATGATGCAAGACTATATGTACTTCAGACTGTGTCGCATTTTATCTTCAATGAATACATACAGACTTTTCTGGCTTTCTGTGGTTTACTTGACAATACTGGATGTACCCTCAGAGCAGAGAATTTATTCTGGAAGAGAGCATGGCAAAAGGAAAACTTATAGAACAGTCACTGCAAAGTAGCTTAACCTGCATCAGAAGCCAAGGACAGTTTCCTTATGTGTTGTTTAGTGCATTTTTAAATTGAAGCAGCATAACAGGAGCCTTAACAGATCCAGAGCTGGAGGGCTCTCACTTAGGACCCACCTTTTCCATTGGCCTTGCTTGGCTCATCTGGGATTTGGTGAAGTCTGTGTTTGCATTTGCCTATTGGAAATGACGCTGCCTGTTTCACAGGGGGCAAAATAAAGGCTCGTGTGTTAAATGGCAGTAAAACATCTGGAGGGTTGGCGAGTTTTGAGAGGTGCACAGTAGCAATGCTCATCTCTTGTGTGGAGAGGGAATTTCAGAGCAATTTAGCAAATAGGGACAGCCAATTGAAAAGTCAAGCTCTGTGGAAAGCTTGTTAGCAAAAGATCTTTGAATCAAAGTAAGAAAGAGAGACAAATCCAGGAGAGTGCAGTGCAGGGTGAGCTGCATTCTGCACCTTCCCCTAAGGTTGTTCTGCCAGCCATCATTCAGTCCTGGGTGCTCCCTCCTGGGATTTTGTGGAACACACCCAGTATGTCCCAGGAGAGGGGTGGTAGCACTTTTTGGTATTCCTGGTCACTCACAGCTGGGGTCAGATTGTGTCCTGTGAAGCCACCAGATTGTCAGAATAGTGTAAGTTGATACACAGGACCTTTCAGGAGAGCTAAAAGGAAATGAACCTGAATTTTGGAGACGGTGGGCAGCTGGGCAGTCAGGCCTTTCTTTTGGGTGAAAAGCCTCCAGGAAGAAATGTTTCCAAATCTTGAGGAAGATGAAGCTATTAAATTATTAGAGTGGTTCCTGAAATTACCAGGATAAGGAGCTATTGTGCTGGTACATAAATAGTCCCTGATGTTCTTTCCAGGTTTCATTCCTAGTTAATCCAGCATTCTGGTTAATCCAGTAGCTGCATCACATTATGAGATGAAGGAAGGGATGGAGACAGCTCTGGCCCTGAATGGTTTTACTCTTGCTGCAAGTATTTTCATACCTGCCACCCAAATAATTTGAGTAAATAAGACACTTTTTCTCACATACTTGATAGAAAAGTGTTCTTCACAGTGGGGCCATTAACTCTTGAGGGAAGCCTAAATAACTGCGTATGAGTATTTTTCTAAATATAGCAAAACTATATGGAAATAATATAGAAAAAACTATATTTTTTCTAAATTTAGAAAAATTATATTTTTCTATGCTGTTTGTCATGTTATTCCTTCCACTATTCACAAAATGCTGCAGAAAAATCCCTGATTTCTTTACTCCTCCTCTCCCATTTTGCTTTCTAGCAGCCAGAATTGAGAGGTGAAGGAGCCTGCCCAGCCTTGTATGTAGAGTTGTGCAAGTATTGCTATTTCTTTCATGTTTAGTGGCACCAAACCATTCAGAAATGGGCTAAGAGCTCTCAGCAGTTTTGCAGTGAGCTGTGGTTGCTGTTTGGGCTCACTGAAACCAGCAGCCTCTGGTCCTGTGCTGTAGCTGATCCCCTGGGCAGCCTGATCTCATGACCTGGGATGTTCCATCCACTTAGCGTGTCAAGGTGCAGGACAGTGCTGCAAGCAGAAGGAGTCAAGCTCAAGTACCGGTCCTCTGCCTGCTTCCAGAGGCAGGGAATAATAATGGCAGGATTCAGGCTTGTTCCTGAGCTGTTTGTGCCCTGGGCATGTGAGAAGGACACACCAGTGAGGGGGATATCGTGGCAGCAAGGACACCAGTCAGTCTGTCTGTCCTGCCCTCAGCTCTAGTCAGTTTGCAGCTCTGCAGAGGGAAGAAAAGATGATGAAGATGGGAAAAAAATAGGTAGCCAAGTTATTTATTGATCTGGGGAGGGAAATTCCATTCTGGCCCTGCAATAGAAGCCATGATTCATGGCTTTAATGCAAAAGACATTGAGTGCAGATGCAAATGCCCTCGGATAGGCCAACATTTTAAATACCACTGGACATGTTTTTAGGCTCTCTCTAATACTGGGAATGTTGCCATCACCACAAAGCTGTAACACAAAACAAGATTTCAATGGTAGTGGTGTCAGATGGTCACTGGGAAATGAGATAACTGATCTAATCACAGAAATTACTCTCTGGTAACCAGGATTTGAACATGAAGGGTTTTTTGCGAACTTCTTTACTGCATCTCACTATTACTGATTGATACCTAGTCCCTTGCTGGCACTGTGTGGGATAAGGATGGAGCTACCAAGCCATCATTCCCTGGTGGGGGAGACACCTGGGGTGGTTTTCTGGGAAGAGTCTGGGTGAGGAACTCATGGGATGAATTTCTCACCTGCTACACTCCAGGCAGATGTTTTGTGGTAGCTTCAGCCTAGGTGTGACACACCAAGAGCTCAGAGGAGACTGACCCAAAAGGAATTCCACCTTTCTAAAGGAAAAGCCAAACTTGGAAGCAAACTGGACTATTTCAGTGTCTCTTTGGCTGCACAGAGCTCTTTGCTTTCTGAGCTAAAATTGCAGGTCGCTTTTCTCCCTTCCAGCCTCCACATCTTTATTGTGCTGTTACTGTAGAAGAAGAGTAGCTTTCTGTATGCCAGAAAACAAAACAAAACAAAAATCAACCAAAAAATACCATTTAACACAATGAAATTACTTCCAAAAAAAAAAACCACTTCAGAAAAGGAGCATGTTTTTCCATTCACTGTACTGATGTTGGAGCATGGTATAAATATATTTTATTATTCTAAAGCTTGGAATTATTACCTGACAGCTTAAAATGCTGATTTAATGCAGCCCTGCAGAGAAAAGTGGTGGTTCTGTCATTACTGAGATAGCCAATACACATCATAAAATTGATGCATGGCAGCCCCAAATAAGGAACTGCACATCGTTCATTATTACATCACTTTATATTAGGACTGCAGGGATCAATAAAAAGCAACAGGATTAAATGCTGCCAATTCCCCCCACAAAGTCCTTTGATTGACATTATTTCCTTGCAGGTGTGACTGCAATACTGCCAGAAAATGCTGCCCACTTCTTAGGGTTTGGGGAAGGAACACCTTTTGCTTTTTGCTGTTTTGTCATCTCCACGATGTTAATCACAGTATTCCCTGAGCCACCAAGGTGTAAAAAAAGCAATTCAGGTGTGCAGAGCTGGGACATCAACCCTCCTGTGGCTGTGGAGGGTTGTGGTGGGGCCTCTCCTGCAGGGAGGGTGGAGTCGAGAATTGTATGGATCTGCCCAACCTTATCCATCCGACAGCCACAGATCCACAGGCTTTGCTCCCCTGTTTTAGCCAGTCACAAGCCACATTTTGAAGTGGAGGCTGAAGGTCACATTCTCAGTGCCTGAGCTCAGTGGCTGCAGTAGCTCCAGTGCTGTGGCAGCTGCTCCCTGGCCATTGGCACACACAGGACAAACTGCTGCACTCTGGCAAGTGCCACCCACCTCGCTGCCTTGCCCTGGTGAGCTGGGGAGTGGCCAGGAGCCACACACTGTCACTGAACCAAAGTCAGCACAGTGACTGCTGCCTGCAAAGTGGAAATATTTTTCCTCATTGCTCCCCTGTGTCCAGTTCCTCTGAAGAAGTTTTGCACAAGGTGCTTCCTCCTGCACTTACCCCACCAGGCAGGGAGGAGGAATAGATGGATGGAGCAGTAGTTTTGCTCCTAGTGCTGCCTCCCTCAGTTTTATAATGTCTCTCCTCTTTCAGCTCTCGGTGGCAGGCACTCTGAGTCCAACCATGGGGCTCTAGCAAGAGCACAGACCTCTCTTTTATTGCTAAATTAACTGTAGCTCTTCCCTTGTTTTGGTTGAAGTGGTTTGCCTTTTGTTTTCCAGATGTGCAACAACATCCAACTGGGAGGAGTAAAACGTGTTTTATGGACTAAAGAGTGTTCATGACTAAACATTGTCTGCAGTATAGATTCAAAAAAAAAAAGGCTGCTCAGTAATCCCAAAAGATCTGATCCAAGTCAGAGACTTTGGGATGCATTTTCTATTGTCAGGTTATAAACTTCTGCAAGACTTCTTATAAATAGAAATGCTGATGCAGCCTTCGTACAGCAAACTTGAGAACTGTATAAACTCAAAAGGCAATGTCTGCAGGCTTGGGTACATCCCATGGTGATGCTCCTGTGAACAGTGTTCCCCCACAGCAGCAGGTACAGGCTTTGCCTGAGTGTCACCACAGGAAAGGACTGGCTGCAAAGACAACTTTCCATAGTTGCAGCAGCATTTTTTACTTGCAACTGAATGGCAAACAGGTGGTGGTCTAAAAAACAATAGTCTTTTCCTTTAAATTTGCTGAATGTTATGGCCTGTTCGCAGATTGCTTCCATTTGGAAGGCAGGACCTTCCTGTGCTCCGTGGAGCTGCACAGGGCCAACCTCAGCCACTCAGCACCCGCAAAATCACAGTCCGGGGCATCAGAGCCACTGCCCTGGCAGAATATTGCCCTTCAAGGCTGTGAGGTTAGGGAAGATGTTGTCATCTTTAGCAGACTTGGGAGACAACTGTGTGATCACCCTTCTCCACAGACGTGGCTGAGGAAAAGCTGTAGTAGGGTGTTGCTTTGCTCAGCTTGAATTTCAGCAGATTGCCGAACCTCAAGTGCAGCCAGCCAGGAGGGACCTGAGCCTTTCTGATGGCAGGAATCCTGCTTGATGCTGCCAGGAATAATTGCTAACACCTCCCCACCTCAAATCAGATTGGTGCCGGGCTGCCTGCGTGTGCTGTTGTTGTGACTGTGGAAACAAGCCATTAACAGCGACCTTCTTGCCTTTCAGATGCGAGTGCTTGCCGGGCTATAGCGGCAAGCACTGTGAAGTCGATGATGACGACTGCGTGGGCCACAAGTGTCGGCACGGAGCCGTGTGTGTGGATGCTGTCAATGGCTACACCTGTGTCTGTCCCCAGGGCTTCAGGTACGAGGGAGGCAGCTCCTCCCTGGAATGTCCGATGGAGTGTCTGGGGCGCTTTCTTTAAGTGCTTTCGTCCTCAGGGCTAATCAGCCTCCTGTTAGAGCATCGATCTGTCCTTGCCCTGTGAATGGGTGGCTCAGTGCCTCAAGTCCTGTACCTGAAGGAGGTCTTCACGAGTTAACTGGGTCCAGAGGGCTGCAATTCTGGCTGGGAAAGCAGCAATTTGCCCTTTGAGCAGTGCTGTGTTAGTCTGCCCCAGCCATCCCTGGTGACACACTTAGCACACGAGGTAAGACACTCACATGGATTATATGGAGATAAACCCAGCGTGTGCAGAGTGAGTAAAGAAGAATAAAATTGCACACATGAACCCTCAGACCTGGCTGCAAGAAGGTGTGAGTCTGAAGACTTTGTGCTAGTGTCTCGGTGCCTTTTGGTGGATGAGCTCAGTGTGATTTGGGCTGTAAATTTCCAGTCTCTCATTCTGACAGCTGCCAATATATCTGACTCCTGGAAATCTCTCTGTCTGTCAAAGATAAGTGTGTTCCTCCAAATGGATTCACTAATCATTGCCTGAGGCTGGATACTGGCTTCCTTCCAGCTAAACCTTGTCTGTGTTTGAAATACACACAAGACAAAGAAGGAATACCTGAAAAGATCAGTCTTGACAAAGCAGAAATTGCGTGAACACTTATAAATCATCTTCTCTGCTTTGTATCTGCAACTGTTTTCATTCTTCTTGCTTTCATACTTGCTGGTTTGGGGTTTTTTTTCCCCTCTCGACACACATTTTTGTTGCAAAGCGGACAGCCTTCCCTGAATAGGCATTGATATATAGCATGATGTCAGCCCATGGTTCGCAGAATCAGACTTGTTATTTACAGGGTTTCAGATATCCTCTGAATTTCAAATTCATACCCTTTTCTCCGTGTTTCACTCTCTGCTTCAGTCCATTTGATGGCCTTGGGGATCTTGCAGATTGGTGACTGGTAAGGCTAACATGTTACTGTCCCACAGTGGGATTGTAAATCCTCAATGTTATCTAATTGTTAGAGTTGAGAAATGGGATTGCAAAGCCATGTCTGGAGTCAAGGGTAACTTGAGCCTGTCATCAGATGGAAGTGACTGGGAGGCTTCTGCTGCATGTCCCCTGATTTTTAAGGCCTGTCAGTACTAGGCAGTGATGAATGTGAGGATTTTTTTCCAGGAAAGCAGAGTCACAGTGTTTGGCAGAGAGGTTCTGAGTTGTGACACCACTGGGTGGAGCAGCAGGGGTCCCTTGCCATGTACCAAACAGCTCTACTGGCAATTTAAGCAGTGACCCAGCTTGACTGGTCTCACCCCAGGGGCTTCAAGAGCAGAACAAGAACAGCCCAGCATTGCTCAGATGATGGGGTTTCATTGCACTAAAAGTCCTCTAAGTGGAGGAAGCATCTTTCTACACAAAACTCCAAAACTCAGCTGCCAGCTTAGACAGCACTTCATAGCCCAAGGCACTGTGGGCAAGCAAAGTAATCCTGCTGCCTGTCAACAGCACAGTCAGGATTAACTTGAGTTCTCCTCTTTGCTTTATTTTTTTTCCCCTAGTCCGTGCCACCTCCCTAAATTTCCTGTGCAAGATGCAAGGGAGACAAGGGTCTTTTGGGAGAAAAAGTGCTACCATGTTCCCTCTGCCAAGGCAGAGAGCAAGCTGGAGCCTGTGTGTTCTCCATGCGGAATAGTCCCTGATCTTGTTTGATTTCAGGATTAAAATTCTGCTGACAAAATACGATCTCATTATTCTCCCCATGACTCCAGCCTTTTGTAGTTTAAAGGCCTGCTGCTCTGAAGGGGGTTCTGAGGTTTGGGTTTTTTCCCTGTTAAGATTACAATTGCAAATGTGGTGATTGACAGAGTTCAACCTTCTGATGTTCAGGGTTACAGACTCCCCTTTCTCAGGGCTGCCTCGGGCACAGGGATGTGTGGCAAGGAGATAACTTTGCAAGTGTTTGAAGGCTGCAAGTGTTGATGAAAAAGAGGGAACATAAGGAGTGGTCTGACAAAGGTAACTAGAGGACCTAAGATGATGATTAATGAAGTTTTTTTGGCTAAGTATCAGGAATCATTTCCCAGCAGCAAGTTTCCAGAGTGCCCTCCCAATTATCCAGAGCTTATGCTGTTGTAATAAGTGCACAGACCTATAACAATTTTATGGTTGTCACTACACTGTATGTCAAAGCCACTAGGAGCCACATATTAATAAGGATGTTAAAACGTACATCCTCACACGGCTGAACAAATGGCACTTGGGTGATTTTTAACAATGTAGGTAGGGCCTCACACACAGTGACACCTCTCTGATGACAGCCCCGAAAAGCAGTAGTGCCAACATGCACACACTTGCTTTCCCAACTTACCATCTCCAATTCACTGGTCAGATGTACTTGTGCTCCTCACAGCACCTTTCCTTAGCACTCAGCAACCTCTTGCAACTTCATAACATACTTTCACCCTGAAAAGTTTTTGGTGTTTTCTTCCCAAAATAGCATTCGTTTACCCCCTGCAGATGAAAACATTTTAGAGAATTTGTGAGCCCTGCTGGATAAAACCCAAGTTCTCAAAGCTTCCCTCCAGCAATCAGCCTCACAGTAGTGTTGCCTGATAAATGCTGCTCTGGTGGGGAAGCACACATTAAGCTGCAGAGCCTGATGAAAGCACTGCTCCTCCACGGTGCTGATGCTTCTGAGTTCTCCACTGGGACAGATTGCTGCAAGAAACTCAGCAGTGATCATTTAAATAAAGGAGATCATACCAGGCAGAATGGACTTGGCCATGTCAGGCTGTGCTCCACATTCCACTGGTGAGAAAATAAGTCACATGAATTATTTCTAAACATGTACTTATAAAAATATTTTAAAACTGAAAAATAAAAGGGCTTGACAGACACTGTGGCTACTGACATTTCTAGGTGCCACTATCAGGACAGAAGCACTGGTAAAGCCACTGACTGAAGGGGTTTCAAAGCAAGGAAGGGTGTGCAGGAGCCATACCAGGAGCTTCAGGGAATCTCCCAGAGCAGCACCAAGCACAGACACACTGGCTTCTCCCAACATTTGCTTTCTGTTAGTGGAGGCTGTTGCGGGTCGTGTGGATTTTTTTGTTATTATTATTTTTAACTTCCGTGAAATTAGAATTTTATACACTGAATTTTCCTTCTGCTTTGTCCTGCTGCTGAAGACAAAACAGAACAGTGGGCATTAGGTAGAACCAAGCTCAGGGGCTGGGTTAGCAGTGCTCTGTTGAGCTGAGCCCAGGCCGGGTGACAGCCACCTGTGGGGCTGAGCCTGGTCTGATCCCTTTGCTGGCTCTCCTGATGTGTTTTCCAGCCACAGATCCCAGCCCTGGAGAGGGAGATCACACACCTAACGAAACCAGGCTGTGAATAGGAATGTGCTCTGGTCGGACAGTCCCCTTCCATGCCGGGCTGGCAGTGGGCACTGGTGTGTCCCCAGCTCACCAGATCTGATGGGTCCGACTGCTGTGCTGGTAGGAAACTGCCACAGTAACTACCTTAAAATGGCAAGAATTGCTTTCTGTGTATCTATCTTCTCATGAGATTGTTCCTTTTTTTTTATTTTTATTTTTTTAATATTCCCTTGTCTTCTTGGAAAGGGGAATCCAAGCCATCTCTTGCTGAGTGGTGATGCTGTGCCCCTGAGGTGCTGTGCTCACTCTGCAGGAATGGGGGATCTGTGGGGATCTGCCAAGGAGCTGCAGCAAAGGATCTTGCCCCAGAAAAGAAAGTCTCTGAACCTATAACCAATTTATAGTTTAGGTGTGTCCACAAACACATGTTCCCAAGAACAAATTTACTTTGAGAAACACATCAGACTGAGCAAAGACAAGCGATTCCCACTGTGCTGGGTTCACCAAAGGGGAGAGAAAATATAATGAAAGGCTGTGGGGTGAAATAAGGGCAGGGAGAGATCACCCACCAGTTACCATCACAGGCAAAACAGACCTGACTTGGGGAACTTATTGACAATTAAGTCAGAGTAGGATAATAAGAAATAAAAACTAAAAACACCTTCCTCCCAAAGCTTCCTGCCCCTTAGAGCACCAAGGTGGGGATGAGATGGCATGGGGAGGCAGCTGTATAACATCACTTGTCCTTGTGGTGAATAAGGGAATTTTAAGGCAATGCAACAAGAAAACTGTTGAAATGCAGTTTATCCTGTAAGTACCAAGAGGTGGTTCTGGATGAGAAGAAAACTTCTGTGTGTTTGTGCACATAAGTGATGCTAAGCCCGAGATGGCAGGACTGGAATGGGACAGTCCCTACAGCCTGTGCTCCCAGGGCAGCAGCCAGAGACCAGCACAGCTTCAGGCCAGCAGTGGTTTTCACCCCCCTTGTGTATATTCCCACAGAACAGACTTCTTTTTTGCCTTGCCCACATCACCATGTACAAGGCCAGCGTACAGATTTGGACAAAGTTAGGATGCTGGTAGGGTATTCCATGCTGTATAGAGGCTGTGGGAAAAGGAGAGCTTTTCTGGCCTTCTCCCAGGTGCAAATCCCAAATGTTTGCATCTCTCAAGGTATTCTTCAAGATTGCCTTTCATAAAAGTTGGACCCTATGTCTCTGCTGTCAGACATGATAGAAAAGCAGAGCAGCTCCACTGCCTCTAATGCAGCCAGTGCCCTGTGAAATGTGCAGCCACACTGAGCTGGGAGGGCAGCCCCAGGGCCTGAGCCATCACTGCTCGTGGGTGTCATGGCCACAGCCTGGGAGGTCAGAGGTTCCTTCACACTGATTTTGCTCAGCCTCTCATACAGTAAAGTCTGAAGAACAGCACTTTCCTCAAGATCTCAGTGTGATTCCACTTCCGATTTGGCATTTGGTTTTCAGCTGCCTCTGACTGGGGAAGAGCTTCCTTTTCTTTGCCTTTTCCTGATCCAGGACATTGCCAATCACAAACTTAGCTAACACAAAGTTAACAATCCTGCTGGTGTTAGAAACTATCAGTTCAGGGGAGCTGCCCAGCAGATAGTGTGGTCGCAGTGCACTGCTGCTGAGGCCTTTAGCAGTTGTCCGTCTGTTGGTGATACACTCTAATATAGAGTAAACAAAGTGAGGGGGCTGTAAAAACCACTCAAAACAGAGGTGCTTGCCACTTATAACAGCAGAGTAGACTCAAATCACAAAGCCAAGATTTGGGTTTAAATGGCTCACAGATATCGCTGGGAACCTCTGCAGGGCACTGTGTGGGTGGAAGCTATGTCAGACAGGCTGTGGTACCTTACAGAGCTAAATAACCAGTGCAAAGGGCAGTACAGATTGCTTTCAGTATCTGAACTGGCTCGTTCAGGGCCAGCACAGGGATTTCTGACAGCATTAAGCTGTAAAGCTTTCACACAGTACAGCAGGCACGTGGTAGCTGAACCTCAGTAGCAGTGTGATGGCAGCATCTGAAAACACTTCTTTCCCTGAAAAAACAGCGATAATTGAGAGTTGCTTTCTCTTTGCTTTACTTCTGCAGTGGACTTTTCTGTGAAACTCCTCCGCCCATGGTCCTGCTGCAGACGAGCCCCTGTGACAACTACGAGTGCCAGAACGGGGCGCAGTGCATCGTCGCCCACCACGAGCCCGTGTGCCGCTGCCTCGCCGGCTTCGCGGGCCAGAGGTGTGAGAAGCTCATCACGGTCAACTTCGTGGGGAAGGACTCCTATGTGGAGCTGCCATCGGCCAAAATCCGCCCTCAGGCAAACATCTCCCTCCAGGTGTGTCAGGCAGAGCAGCCCAGTGCTCCTCTAAGCAGTAACACCTGCACATGATTTTCAAGCAGGGACTGTTGGCCAAGATGCTGAAAAAGTCAGAGTCAACAAGAGCCCCTTATCTGCTCTAAAAGTATTGAAATGGGAAGGAGCAACTAAGGCACCGGTGCACCTTTCTGGGCACACATCCTGCCTCCAAAATCTTGCCACTCTCTTATTCCCAGACTGGCAATGCAACCAGGGATGATTCAGGAAGCCTCCCTGCCTTCTTACTGATTCACAGCATTGTGTTTCATCCTGTGGAAATTAGTGTTGAATGTTAGGACACTTAATAAAAGAGGCTGCTCTAACTGGCCTCTCCAGACAATATTTTGCTTACTCTTTTGCTGTGCACATTCAGTAGATAAAAGGCCTGGGATTTTGTTACAGGCCTATTTGGTTTGATGTTTTAAGTTCAGAAGGCAATTGAAAACAGATATCAAAGGTGCCGGGCCACTACTGTCATCTTTGTGGTTGTGGATCAAAAGTATCTTGGATACTTACTCCACTACGATATATAAGTGATTTGAAAATGCATTCACAGTCTAGTAAGCATTAAACTGATTTTTTCCCCTTAATATTTTAAAGTGAGGGAATATTTTCTAGTTTTGTATGTTTTCTACTAAAAAGGTGGTTATAATTAAAATAGCAATGTCAACACATGGCAAAGAGGACAGAATTTCCACATTAGGAATAGATTTTTAATGGGTGGTTCCTGTAAAGTTTATTCTAATGACAAAATTCTGTAAGTAATATTTATCTTTTCTTTAATAGCTTAAGTATTCTGCTCATATGAAAATTAGGCTGATTCATGTATATTTGAAACTCCAGCTTTTTCTTCAAAACCCTCTATTATTTAATATTACAAAAGAGATTCTAAAATACAGACACTCTAAAATATGGCTCCCAAAAGGCTCCAAATACTGTAGATCTACTTTAAAGCTGGAAATCTGAACAAAGCACATTACATCAGCTATAGCTTCAAGAATAAAACTGATTCTTACAGAAAGCACATGCAGATGACATTCTCACTTGTTTCCCAGGCTGGATATTATTCTTGCATCCAGTAATTAATTACTAGTGAATTAAAATTAGAATACAACATTGATTATTAAGAACAGATAGAAGAAATTGTATTAAAAAGTTCACAAGAAAAATAAAAGCTTCTAAGGGTAAAAGGATAGTATTTAAATATATGTATAAATCCAAACAGATTTTAAAATTTGCTGTTTAGTTTTTGCATTTAACAGCCATTATAGAAAAAAAATAAAGAAAACTCAAGAAATAGCAGGCAGGTCATATTCAAAAATCCCATTTTGTCTCTTTTTTGTACTATAGGGACATTTGAGAGATGGAGACTGGAAAAGCGAAGTCCTTGGTTTTTGATTCAGCATTCCAGTTTTTTCCCCATGATGTACACGAAAGCTAGGGGGATGAGGGCTACTCTATTCCTCCTGACTCTCTGAATGTCCCATTTGAAATCAGCATGACTCACTAATAACTGAGTAAATAAATGTGAAATGTGGGTCCTTCTTTCCTTCCTCATGTCCACAGCAAGCCTGGGAGCAGCTCAGCACCTCCTGGCTCTTGCTCTCCTTGTCGCACCTGTACATGATTTATTAAATTATCCTTGAATTGCGCATATGATTTTGGTTTGATTTTTTTTTTTTTAATATAGGCTTATTTCTGTTTTAATCATTCCCAAGCAACCTTACCTGGTTATTAATGTTTCACAGGTAGCCACGGACAAGGACAATGGCATCTTATTGTACAAAGGAGACAATGATCCTTTGGCTCTGGAGTTGTACCAGGGACACGTGAGGCTCATCTACGACACACTGAATTCCCCACCTACCACAGTATACAGGTAAACAGCTAAGCTTTGCCAAGACAGTTGATTTCCAAAAGAGATGGAGAAGAGGCAAGATTTTTCTAATAAATGCACGGGAGAAGAAGCTTTTATTTTACTTTGAGGTGTATTTTTTATGCACGTAATTAGATAAGAAAACTAGAGTAAAGACTTAGCTAGAGAGGCTGCATGGTTAAAAATTGACATTTATTGGCAATACCAGCGATCCTGTGTCCTACTGTAATTACAGAAAAATCTATTTTTTGTAAAGATTCAGTTTCTGGTGAATTTTGTCCTTGAAATAGTTCCAATAAATCAGTTTCTTTGTTGATATCTAGCATTAATTTACTGTACCAAGACAGAACAGTGACTGTGCGACTGCAGGGTTGGACTGTGTCAAATAGGAGGAGAACGGATGAATTCCTCTACAGGGTGAATGTTTTTAGAGGAACTCTTGCCTGTATCAGCAGTAACTACACAAACCATGAAAAAACACAAATTGCAAAGGTAAATTGTAGGATAATTGACCTTCAGACACTTGGCTTCTGAGGATACCAAACCCACAGGTTTCATTCATTAGTCACAAGACAGAAAAGCAAACGTACAGGTGAAGTCCACACACAGAGGAGTTTCTGGAGTAAAGGGAGATGTGCTGCTCTTGTCATCCATGGTTCCTTCAGCAACCCTCTCCACAGGTTAACTCCCCACACCTTATTTTTAATCCCTATTGCTCCAGTTTGTTCTGGGCACACATGCAGCTGTGACCACATGGAGTGTTTTGGGTTCAGCACAGACTCATGGCATTGAAATTCCTACAGGAAGAGCATCCTATTAGAGCAAGGGACAGGATGGATGCCACCACATATCACCAGCCAGGACAGGCCTTCTACTTTTTCCAGAAAGTTTTCTCAGCACTTGGTAAAACTTGAGCCACCTTCTTTAGGGGAATAGTGGCTTGTTTAAGAACATGCAAAAATTATTTCTGTATAAAAGCAAATTGGATAACACCAATGCAGGCATGTCACCAGGAAGAACACTGGCTTGGAATGAAGGGAGTAGTTTGCTCATGATTTCCACCAGCTGGATGGATAGGTGTGAAAAGCGCCTCTGTGTGTGGCTGCTGATCCTAATTGATTTTGTGTTGGAGCAAAGCTGGAGTTGTTAAACAGTTTTACACCACTAATTAGAGCGCGGGGAAAGCTCATTATGGGTGGGCAGCACAGGGGTGGCAGGGGGTCAGTGGGGATGTTTGCTCACTGTTGTCATGGCAGAGCAGTGTGGTGACAAGAGCTGCTGCCACCATCACAACAACACTGCGTGGACCTGCTGCCTCCTGGCAAAGCTGCCAGGGATGGCGAGCGCCGGTGTCCTCATTATTCCCTCGCCCTTCGCATGGATCAAGGAGGAGGTCTCCATTCACAATGACACCTCATTACCATAAGATAAATGGCCTGTTCACTGCATTCTGCACTGCAGTGATCTATTGAGATGGGAAAGAAGCTGCTTAATACGATGCCCTTTCCGAAATGTCACTCTAATCTTTTATTAGTTTAAGGAGTGGAGCAAAATGGGATTAGCATGGAGCTTGATGGGAAAAGATTAGGTTGATTGAGAAAAACTGCAGCTAAAGAATGTCAGAAAGAGCCTCTAAATAGATTAAAAGACTTGTTTTTCTTAAGGGCTGAAGAAGGAGGGGGAAATCTGTTTCCCTCCTTACAATCCAAGGATTTAAGGGTAGAAGGCATGAGTGGATCTGGTTTGACCTCCCTGTATATCCTGTTTGACTTTTAGCTAAGGTGTGAGCTCTGTTTGGCTAAGACACAACTTCCAGCTTGGCACAGAGTTTTGACAGGAAAACATCAAATAATGGAAAATCCCCCATTTCCTTTAGCACTTTGGACAATGGTCAATTATTTCCCTTATTCAGGCGTTGGCCATCATTTATAAGTGCTGTCACTAAACCCTCTGGATGTTTTAGAGGGTTTCTCCAGGGAAATGAAAGTCCATTTATACCTTGTCCTGGCTCCCATGAGTTTATCTGTACTTTTAATTGCATTGTCTCGTAACCTGCATTTTGATAAAATGAACAGCTGCTTCAGTGTGATGCATTTTATCTCAACCTGAAGAAACTCTTTTCTGCAACTTCTACAATCTTGATTTTTCATTAAAAACAAGGTTGCTAGGAGAAGCTGTAACATTCAAGTATCAATCTCACAATTGATAAAATAGTTTTCCTTCTCCATTGCTTTCTTCTTGCTCTTTAGATGCCTCATTTAAAGTTCAATCTCAGCAAAAGTGGACTGTTTGCTTTGAAAAGCTCTGTTGAAAGACAATTAGATTAATTTTCATGGGCAATATCATGTGCTGCTCTCCTCCAAAGGAGTCCACTTCTTGGACTAGATGAGCAGGGCTTTGGCTCTTGTTTTATCTCAGAAGAGTCTGCCAGAAGAGGAGGAGGCCCTAAAACACTGCCTGGTGGGAGCTGTGCCAGCTACAGCTGCAGGAAATCTGACCTGGTCCTGGGCTGTAACTGAGATGTTTTGTTGGCTATTTCAGGTACTCCCAGGATGGGATGTGGGAAGTCATTGGCAAGCCACAGGATCTGTAATTCCTCATCAGAGTCTCCATGATAAGATTTATTAATGGTACTTAAGAACAGTAAAATTAGCAAAATACTTGGCTAATACAGATAATATCCTGTAGGGATAAGATAAAACCCATGGTTTGGGAAGCCAGCAGTGAGTAAGGCATACTGGTGGTAGTTTTCCATAGTATTCCACAGAAGGGTGCTGGAAGGATGAAGTAGGTCATGTGCTCCAGTGCCACTCTGTGAATGCAGATTGTCCCTGGCTACCAGGACCTGTTCCTGTATCTGAGTTGCTCCTCTGAGCAGATTGAACCAGAACTGCAGTGCAAAGCCAATCTGGAAAAGCCCAAGATTAACTGACTGCACATTCAGATTTGCTTTACATGTGTTCATTTCTATGGTGTGTTTGGATAGAAAGGTTAAAGTTAACATTGGACTTCTCTTTCATTCTAGTCAGATAAAGGTCAGCACAAGTCCAATGGAAACTACTACCTAAGATACACTGTCATTTAGCATCAAGTTAGAGAGAAATGCAAGTTAATGCATGAATATGCAATGACTGAACTTTAAAAGAACTTTAAAAGAAAAGCTGACTGGTCTGTTACTAGAACCCCTCACTTGTGAGCTGCAGGAAAATGGTTTCCTGGCTGTCATAGTAAAGTTCTTACTAAAGGCCCATTTTTGAAGCAGGATTCCTATTTGTTTTATTCTATTTAATTACTCTATAGATACACAAATGAGAACAGAAATCTGTTTCTGAGTGCTTTACTGCCCCCCTGGTTTCTGCACTGTTGGGAGTTACTCTTCCATGCCATGACAGTCCTTGGCACCAGGCCAACAGTGAGTTCCTGAAATAAAGTAAATCTTTTATGCAGATACCCTACCTCAATTTAAAGATGCCAACGGGTAAGGAACGTGCTGCTTTTATTTACCAGCACACCCCAACTGTTAAAAGTTTGAATTAACAAAAACCAACTAATTCTGTAGTTGCAGCATTCAGGCATTGACACTGGTATCTGTTTAACTGTATTCTATAGGGAGAGCTCCCTATTTTCAGTCTTTTTTCCCACAGCTGTTCCTTGAGCCAGAGATAAGACCTTGTAAATTTTTCTCCGATACATTTTATGCTGCTATACAGTCATATTGATTTGGATGCTAAATTAATCCTTCCTAATAGAAATGGAAAATAGAAATTTGACACAAACTGCTGATGTAATTCCCTCCAGAGTTCCCAGATTGCCATGTTGCATGCAGACTGTCATATCTGGTAAAGAGCAAGATGCAGGCGTCACTGGTGTAAAATCATATGTTTTCTTGCAGGGTTTCTGACAGCAGTGAAAAAGAAGGCAGTTAGGAAAAGATAAGAATTAATTATATTTGTCTTTCTGCAGTGCCTGCACCCAAATTACATTATATTTCCTTTTAAAAGTATCCTTGCATAATCTGCTTTCAAAAATGCTACATCATAAAAAATATTCCTTGTAGATTGTATCATGCAGTTCCCATGGTCTGGCTGATTCTTACATAGTGTAGATGGATGTTCTTGTGGTTAAAGCAAAAGGCCTGGAATGAGGGAGCTGAAATTCTTGCTGTATCTGTTTCAGATGTGATGACTGCAGGATGACAAATCTGACTCTGTGCACACAAAAAAAGTACAGAAATGTATGAAAAATAGAAAAAGTGTTTCAGAAACGTGCTGTGGGTCTGAAGGGTGAGATTCCTTCTCCCTTCTCCCTCCAGGCTGTGGAACAGCACAAGGATCTTATCCCAGCAGCATCTGCAAACTGTCTGTGCCCTTCCACTCCCTCACACTTGGTGTCCAGCAGAGTCCCTGGCCATGCCACTGCTGAACTGACATGGTACAGCTCCAGGACTTCTGTCCTCTATTCAAATTTCTTCTGGTGCTAAGGTTGAACAGTTGCTTTTGGTGGTGGAAAAGCTTCTGCATCTTCCAAAGAGATGGGATTTTTTTGCGATCGTCTCTTTAGCTCCAGTTGCTTATCTGCAAAATAAAATAAAAAAAATGCCTGGGAGGCTTCACCATTAATTCACTGCCTTCTGGGGAGGAATGTGCTGGAGGAGTGAAAGCATTAATTATTCTTAGGATCATTATTAGAGCTTGTCAAACTCAGTTTTTACCAGAAGTCTCTTTGCAGAGCACACTGCATGACTGGTCCTTTTTCTTCCTAAAACCTTCACAGTCTCCAGCCTGTGCTCTGCCTGTCCCTGGTGGGATGCCTGTTTGATACTCTGTATGGTCTCTAAATAGACTTTTTTTCAGCAATTTCTATGAGACGTCACTGAGCTCTTAATAATTCTGCATATTTGCAATTCATTTTATTCTCTCTATCACACTCTCTTAATTTTTCAGGTGCTCCGTAGGGATTCTGCATCAAATATAATGAAAGAAACTGGCATTAGACTCTGACCTGCACAGTAAAAACTGTAAAATTTGAATGTACTTATACGTCTTGCATGAGCCAAGGCAAAGGACAGCTGAGGTATTTTTTGCCTTTATAAAGGGCTCTGGTGTACTTAAATGGGAGAAAAATGGCAAGTGTGTGAGTTCTTGTCAAACTACAAACATTGCATTTCCCTAGTTTTTCCTGGATTTTTTTGTGTAGTAGGACAGTGAAAATGCAAGGCCAAGACCTTAAAATATCATTTAACTTTTATCAGGAGGTTCAGAATCAAATATTTGCTTTCATGAATTTCAGAAACTTTCTTCTGCTGAGCCGAAGCTTAAGAAGGGTAAAGTTTTGTCCTTCAGGCTGCCGGAGGACTTAGCAGGCAAAATCTTGTTAAGCTGAATTAATTTTTTTTCCTTGTAAATCTCTCCAGTATCTCTTGCAAGAATGATGGTTTTCCATCTCTCCTATCTCTCCTCACCCCTGCCCAGCTCATTCTTTTCAGTGCAGTATCTGAGTACCCAGAAGCACTGCAGTGAATTCCCCACAGCTCCACATCTAACCTTACACATGTGTAGGGTGTTTTGGAGTGAGGTGTTTTATCAGAAGAAGGCAAAACCTTCCACAAAGTGAGTCAGTGCTTCTGTACCAGGTACAGGAAGTTAGGAACAGCTCATCTAAAGCCACTTGCCCTGTGGTAGTGACTAAAATAGAAATTACATTCCCTGAGTCCCAGGTCACCTCCTTCAGGACCCAAAATCTGGGTCTAAGTTGCACTCAGACCTCCCCTGTCAGCAGAGGTCGGGCTGGAGAAAGGTGTGCAAGTATGTTTTAAAGGTATTTTCATGCTATACCACAGGTCGTTGTTCCAGTATTACATTGCCAAAGTTGGTTAATACTGAGGAGGGATGAAGTATTCTCATGACAGTGATAGAATAAATCTAATCACAGTCAAAATGTCTTAATTAACATCCCGTGCACTAATGACTCGCTTGTGTCTTGAATTGTGAGGTTTTCACCTTACAACAACATGTGGCAAGCTAATATGTTTATTTTCTGCCTGTAAATTTCTTGTAAACATGGACCATGTTTAGCTGTGGACCATGTGTGATGGATTCTCATCCCATTTATCCCAAGCACCTGGCTCTGGATCCAATCGGTGCAGCCTCTGTCAGAAGCAGCACACGCAGACCTGGTGCTGAGGGTGATCATGGAGGTGCAGGATGGGTCTGTGCACAATTATTTCAGTGCTTCTTCCCACTGTGGAAATGGCCCAGGACTCTCTGTTTGCTGCAGGGAAAAGGTGGGCACGGCAGCTGCTACTGTGGCTGTCAAATAGCAATGGATTTGGGTTATTTCTGTGGAATTAGAGGCATCCAACTGTAGGTTATTGACATAGATGAGGTGGGAACAATTTCCTGACCATGCATCACATTTCTAAATAGACATGGCTTTTTTTTTGTCTTGGGGCTTAGCCTCCAATTTCAGATAAAACCTGCCATTCTGATTGGACATCCTGTTAATTGTATTGTTAAATGTTGTGGCCCTGCTCCGTGCTGCTGGATGGCAGATAGCTCCATATTTTCCAGAGCTGAAAAGAGGATGGATGGTGTAAAGTATTGCCTGATGAAATGACTCTGTGAAGGCACTTGGTGGATTTTCTCATCAGAGCCTGCAATTTGGTAACCAGTTGAATGGCAGAGCTGTTTTCAATGTTTTAACTTCAGTATCAGCTTGATACTGATGTTAAAAAGTGACCCCAAGCATCTTGCTCTGTTTCAAGCCTTGGCAGGGCCAAGGACTGTGCCACGGCCTCTCCTGGTGTGTCCACACATCTGTACTCTGTACAGCTGTGCAGTGCTGGGGAGGATGTGGCACTCGGTGCTGTCACCGCGCTGCTGCTGTGCCAGGGCCTGCCTTCCTCTCTGCTCTTTGCAGTGTCATTTTTATAAGGGTAACAGATTTAATACAACCCAATAGCACCACAGAACCTCTAAATGATTATTTTTACACTCTGTGTTTATTGGGTTTGTTATTTTATGTGATGGCTGTTACAGTAAGGACACAGAGATGCAGTAGCTCCTGGCACCACACTACAATGCTGTGTGTGTGATGTGCCAACACATCCTGATGAGGAAGGTGGGAAGGGAACAGCGCTGTGATCTGTCACTCAGGAGAGGCCTTGGACTCCAGGAGTGCATTCAAGCTATTTTTACTGCCATTAACAGATTCTCAGCAGAATGAAGTATCCAGCAGCTTCAGCTCCCAGCAGAGGGGCTGGAGGAGGTGTGGGAACCTCTCACGCAGGCCACGGACACTGTGAGAGTTCACTGCAAACAAGCAGTGCCATGAGCCTGACCCTTTCATGAATCATCTAGGGAAAGGGGTCAGGATTGTGTTAATTGCATGTTGCAGGGGTATAAAAAAAGGTCCTTGCTTTTCCCTTAGAAGGTCTGTAATACAATGACTTTCACTGCTGGCAGGGGTGCTGCAGGAATTGAATTATGACTGGAAATTAGATATGCACGGCCTGGCCAAACGATCATTAAGGGAGATATGGTAATCAGCTGCCAGTGTTCAAGGGCTGTAAACACCAAGAAGAGAAAGATGGTTTATTTGGGTGGTCTACAGAGTAGGAGAAAAGGTATAAAACCAAGCAAATTAAAATAGAGGTATCAAGCAAAAAAACTGAACGTCCGAGTGCTCTCGGCCTAGAAGACCTAACACTCAAGCCATGTAAAACAGGATTGAACATAACAAAAGAGTTTATTTCAAGCTGAAAGCGAATTTGAGTGCTTTAATATCCCTTTCACCTCTTATTTCCCTAGTCCTGTGTTTCATTAGCATTTTTCATACTTTTTTTCTCAACATGTGGTTTTTATTCAGCTTCTGAAGATGATAGTGCTTGAAGTGATGTGTTATTGTAGAGGTAACACAAACACCACTCCAATTATGATTTTGCCTTTGTTGCCATGGAGAAGTTTAAATCTATTTTAGGCCAAGGACTGATTATGGCTGGAACTAAGGGTAGGAGGTAAGTGTTGCTTGGAAAGGTGAAAAGCCATCACTGCTGATACCTGCAGTCAGCCTGGCACAGTTTGAGTTTCATAGCTCCCAAACTGACACCTCACTGTGGTTCCCTGCAGCTCTCACCTTGTGTTTCTTGATTTTGATACCTCTTCTCTGGTGCCTGCTGTAAGCTCCTTAAGCTCTTTTGGACATATGTTTTTGTTTATTCCCTTCTACTCTGAATGTTCTCAAAGATTATCTAAATTCAGTGTTCCCCATGGCCTTCACTCCCCAGTCTCTTGTGTTATCATCCTTGTGTTTCCTTTGTTCTGTGCATCAAATGAGGCGTGTCCCCATTAAGACAGAGGTCAGGAAAATCTGGAGACTGTAGCTAATGAATTGATGTTCTCATTTGCATAATTGATGGTTATACATTTCTTCAGCGACGTGGTTTGCTGTGATACTTAAAGCTATTTTTGTTTTTGACTCCCCTGCCCTGTGTTCTCTGCTGTCTACACTAAAGGTATATTACTTGTCAGTGAAAAAAAAACCTGACCCCAAAGCCCAAATTTTACAAGTTCCAATTCAATGCTTTAATCCTTTAATGCATTTCTCTTCACTGGCATATTTATAGTGGCTCAGCTCTAAATCTCTCATGGGTATTAGAGGAAGGGGAGTCAGTGTTTATAACATCTGTGTGCGCTTGGGGCTGGACTAGAGGGGAAAGAAAATATAGGAAGGAGAAGAGAAATAGTTCAAAAATGAGAGTGGAAATCGGTTCTTTCCTATATTCCCTGTGGCTTTATGTTTAATTCACATCCCTTTCCCTCAATTTCTTTGTATTCTGGAGTCCAAGCCCAGAGCAGAGGCCTGTGTGCAGTGCCCTCTGCAATGGGTCCGCTGGCTCATCATGCTGGAGTTGATCTGACAGGTGAGAGCAGCTCCCTGCCAGGTGAAATTTTAATGTCTCTTCTATAAAGCCCTCTCTAGTGGCCTCCATTGCCTGTGAGGACAGCTCTGAGAGAACAGAAGGTGCTGGACCCAGGGCCTTCTCATGAGCTTAGGAAGTTGGGCTCTCCTCACATGCCCAGCATTTTCCTCTTTCCTTTTGGCCAAATCTGGTCAGGTGCCGTGGCCAGCTCCTACTGGGACGTGTTGGCTACACTGCTGAGCTACACAAACCCTCCTGCCAGCATCTGGCTGTGCCAAACCACTGAGATGGTTTCTCAGCATCCAGTTTGTGACGCGACTCCAGCAAAGGTGCTGCAGACACTGAGCACAGTGTGTGAGATGCTGACAAGGTGGGTCCTCACCTTTTGCTGAGCACACCCCAGCAGCAGTGCCTGGGTCCTGAGGAGTCCTTCTGTGTTGTATAAAACTTTTGACTCCTTTTTACTGCTTACTTTTTAGCAAGTTTAACCATTAAATTCCTGAAGGTCCTTACACTTCAAACCGTTTACTCTCCAAACATCATTCCTCCCTTTTTTTTTTTAGCGAGGATATACTGTAAACTATATGATACCCAACGGTGTTGGCCCAAAACGCTCCAGGTGGAAGCCAGCTAAAAATTCCCGCCCGTATTAACGCCTTGGAAAGGTGCGGGATCGGGACATCGTTAGTGAAGCGGGGCAGGCGGGCGGTGCGGAACCAACAGCCCTTTGGCTCTTCCTGCCCCGCTCCTTTCCCCTCTCCTTGGTTTTGCTCACACATGAGACTGTGCTTTGACCATAAAGCCCTGGCAGAAGGGGGGCGTGGGGTGTGTGGAGTGTCGGTGACCGTGGGGTGTGAGGGGTGTGTGGGGTGTCGGTGAGCGCGGGGTGTGTGGGGTGTTGGTGAGCGCGGGGTGTGTGGGGT
>JAWWLV010000030.1:4084593-4104575 GCA_035041135.1 Platyrinchus mystaceus
GGGTGTGCGGGGTGTGTGGGGTGTCGGTGACCGCGGGGTGTGAGGGGTGTGTGGGGTGTGAGGGGTGTGTGGGGTGTCGGTGACCGCGGGGTGTGAGGGGTGTGCGGGGTGTGTGGGGTGTCGGTGACCGCGGGGTGTGAGGGGTGTGTGGGGTGTCGGTGACCGCGGGGTGTCGGAGTCGGTGACGGCGGAGCGGCCGCTGCGCTCGGCGGTGCCGCGGCGCCCTCTGCTGACCCACCGCCGGTACCGCAGCCGCCGCTGTGCGCCCCGTGCTCCCTCCTGCCCGAGCCCCGGCATTCCCTGTCCGCACCCGGCACTCCCAGTCCCGCATTCCCAACCCGAGTCCCGCGTTTCCGACTTGGACCCCGCGGTCCCGGCCTGCGCCCCGCATTCCTGGCCTCGCACCTGGCATTCCCGACCCGCACCCGCATTCCCGGTCCGCGCCCCGCGGTCCCGCCCCGGTGTGGGTTGGCCGGCGGAACCCCGTGAATCCCGAGTCGGGGCAGGCATCTGCATCCCGCGGGCGGCTCCGGCAGGAAGAGCCCTGTCAGAGCACCTGATCCCCAGGGAGAGTTCAATTAAGGTTTTAATGAACCCCTACCAGGGCAGGGGCCGCTGACGAGGAGCCGAGCAGTGCGCGCTGCGCTGCTCAGCGGCCGCCCGCCCTTCATCCCCGGCCAAGCCACTGTCTCCAGCTGTCTCCAACCATTGCCGGGGCTCCTCAAGGCCCAGAAGAGGCTCTGAGGAGAGTTCATGTAGCATTTCTCTCACCACCGGTCTCTCCCCCCACTGTTGTCTCCATCTCTTAAGATCCAATGTCGTCTGAATGCCTGTCCATCAGCAGCAGCAGCAGTAAGTGCTCTCACACAAGTCTCTGCTGCCTGGGGATTTCCTGCCATCCTGGCTGTCCACATACAGCTTTTTTATCATATCTCTGTGTCTTCTCAAACAGCAAATGAGCGCTTCGACTGTTCTGCCTTTATCTGCTTTACAAAACTGCAGTGTTGGGTGATGGCTGTGAGTTGTTTTGTTTCTCAAAGTTCAAGCACTGATTATTTTAATTTGGAGTTAAAAAGGAAAAGGGTCAGAACAGAGTAATAGTCATCCACGTGTACCTGCAGACTGGGACCTCTCACTCCCTCTACAGCAAAAATACCAGCTCTGGGTGTGCTGAAAGGCAAGAGCACCATGTGGGGTGGCTGCTTCCATCGCCAGGACTCACAGACTTTTGTTTGCCTGCTAGTCAAGGCATAATTTGGAAAAAGCACACCCTGTGGAGAAGTAGGTGATGAATGCCTGTGAAATCCTGGCCCTGGGAAGAGCCAGCCCTGCCAGATGTGATAATGTTGTCCTCTGACAAATGGCCATAGGCTTGGCCTTCTGCAGATAACTGTATGGTTTGTGTGTTAGCTCCAGCTATTGATCCCACTGGGGTAGGGTTCCCTGTCCTACAGCCATCCATCCCACCTCCGCAGTGCTCAGCTCTCACAGCCCATGGGGTTTGGCTCTGCTTCTTCCTTTCATTGGCACTTCTGCACAGACTAACAGTTACAAATGCGCATTTCCATTTATCTCTCACCTTTCAGCTGGAAGTCCAAGTGCTTCCCCCACGGGAATCAGGCATTGCAAGGCAGCAGTGAGATAAGCAGGGAGCACACAGGGATCACCCAGTCGGCAAGTTGCTGTAGCACAGCTGTTCCTTGTAATGCAGCAGATACTTAGCAGAATTCCAGAGTATCTAAACAGAAAGCTTGGACCAGCTGTTTTCAAACTTATTTGAGTTGTCAATCCACACAATAGCCTGCTGGAGGTGTGGCCCCTATACAGTGACTTGGCTACAGTGAGGACAGGCCTGTTCTTCTGAGGGGCACAGGCTGCAGCACCTTTGGCAATGAGTCTGGAACACATCCTACACCTCCCACCCCGGCCCACACAACCCACTGCCCTTGCCAGTGCTCTGCTACAACTATTCTGAGCCAGACTGTCTCCTGGATCTACTGGATCTGCATTTCTGTGCAATGTCAAGCCTTTTTTCTTTAAAACACTTTAAACAGTACTGCTAGCTCCAGGTTCTTGAGTTCTCCCCAGGGCTCTCTCACCATCCTGAGCATGGGCAGCAGCCGCAGCCCAGCACTTTCCTGGAGGTCAGGAATGAGCAGTTCAGCCAGCAGAACTTTTCCAGGAGCTGTTCTGTGGCAGAACTACCTCTTGTTTGTGTAAAGCCACACTTTATGTAAAGGTGCTCATGTACTGCTGTCACCTGACAACCTGTGTAACCTTAGGTAAACTCTTAAAGGCATATGTGTTCATGATGCATCCCAAAAACCTGTGGGGAGAGCAGCACTGCAGGGGCACACTAGCTCAGTTCTGAATCAGCAGTGTGCTCTTCTTAAACAGCACATCCTCAGAAATGCCTGCAGTGCTGACTTGCTGCCTGACATTGCTCAAGCATAATTGGTTATGTCAGGTCTACCATAAAACACTATAAAAATGAAACTTCTTCCAGCAACAACTGAATTCTGGTAATCTCCAAGGCATGTAATTTGTTTCTGAAGTCAAGGTCTTATTTCCTTGTTACATCAGCTATGCAGGACTGGGCATTAAAGAGGGGCAGCATGTATTCTAGGTTGAGAGGTGGACACATGTAAAAGGTGATTCATCCTTAGAGATGCACGTGTCTGTTCCTCTCCACTGACAGTGAACTAGGTGTGAGTAAATAGCTCAGAGACATTGACCTTTCAGGTTTGCAAAACACCTGAAAGGAATCTGACCTGTGATCTTGTAACTTACTGAGAGAGAATGCTGAGCTTGTGGGCCATTTGAAGGAGCAGAAACCCATTCTTAAAACTAACCTTTTACATTGTAGTGAGGTGAGTACTACCTGTGCAGCAATTCCAGATCCAGGCTGTTCCCTAAGCAGTATCTCAGGATGCCCAAATCCCACAGTTGGTGTCTTCTGTCTTTATCTGTATGTACCAGCCACCCCCATGGTGCCATGGTCTAATTGACAAGGTGGTGTTCCATCATATGTTGGACTTGATGGTCTCAGAGGTCTTTTCCAACCTAATTGATTCTGTGGTTCTGTGAGAGAGCTGTTGAGTTGCATGAAGTCACTGCAGGCTTCATGTATCTGAAAAATCAGTGTTAAAAACACATGAGCAATAAATACAGGGTGCTTTTAATAACTTGTCTGCTCACATGGCTACCTGCTCCCTGTCCCCCCTCCTGCTGTCTTATTCTCAAGACTCAATTCACACCTAAGTGTCTCCCAAAGAGTAGCAATTTGTCAGTTTTCCTTGTGTTCAGGTATTGCTGTCTGGTAGTGAACAAAGCACTCTGGTCATTTATAAGCCAAAAACTCCTGAATTCCTTCTGTGGCTTTAAGAAACTCAGCCTGTCCTTATTCCTTAGTACATAGTTACAAGCCACTTCTGCCCTGAGGAAATGATGGTTTCAGAGGCCCCTGCTGTCCTACCCAGACTGCAGTCCCTCCCTGCCCCTGTGAAATAATTTGAGTTTAAACTAACCATCCATTCCAGTGATCTGGCCTGCAGCACGGGCCCACCAGGCAGTGGGACAGAGGCAGCAAGCTGTGGCTGAGAGCACAGAATGGGATTTTTAGGTAGTTTTGTCACTGAAGCCAGTATGTTGTGTAACTCCCCATTGCTTTTCTGCCCTGGGAAACACAGCTCCAGTAACTCCTGTCCTGATCAGCTGTTTTCTCAAGCATCACATGTGTCAGCACTGCCTGCACAGGCATCAGCAGTGTGTCAGTCTGTACCTGGAGGAAATGTTGGGGACACGGTGACTGTAAAGGAGCACGGAGTGGAGCTGTGCTGGGACACAGGATGTCACAGAAGCAGAGGCTGTTCCTTGTTCATCTTCTAATTCTCTTTTTTGCTTTTCCTTTTAGTGTGGAAACAGTGAATGATGGGCAGTTTCACAGTGTGGAACTCATGATGCTGAATCAAACTCTGAACCTGGTGGTGGACAAGGGGGCTCCCAAGAGTCTGGGAAAGCTCCAGAAACAGTCTTCTGTCAGCCTCAACACACCCCTCTACATTGGAGGTACTGTGAGTTACTCTGGACTTGAGATTTTAACATTTTCTCAGAAGCAAACCATCTTCCATCCCATGGAGAGGGCTCTCCAGGGCAGGGCGTGGGAGTGGGGGCACTACTAGTTTGTCTTTCCCCTCAGCCAGAGGTTGGTTCCCTGAACAGAGAGCCTGGAAACACCACCTCTGCTGTTGTGCTTTGTGCTCCACAGCCCCCTGGCACGCACCACAGGGCCAGCACAGGCAGTTAACTCAGCACAGGCAGGTTCTGTCACACAGTCATTGCAGGTACAGTCCACTTGTCATTTCTGAAGCTTTCAGAACTGGCTGGCACCAAGGTGTGATGGCTGAAGAACACAGCAGAAGTTTCACAAACAATCACAGCAGAAAAGCAAATATACCACAAATATAAATATACCACAACCGAGCAATATTTCTGCTGGAAATTTTATAGAGGTCTGAAAACTGGGGGGAAGGGGATGTGTGATTAAATAACATATTAACACACCAGCTGACTAAGAATGTCTTGGTTTTCTCACTGGAAACTGAAGCCAGAGCTTCAGTATTGGAGAGGTATTAGAATTGACCAAACTTCAGTTAAGTTTTTTCACATTAAGTACTGAATTTGGGGGGAATGAACAGCCAAGTGGGGTGGAGAACAGATGCCCAGAATAATGACTATTTCACTGATTAGGTGTCTGGTTATGAGAGACAGAACAAAGGCTGCTCTCTGCCCAGTGGATTTGTTTTTGCCAGAGCCCCCCTAGCTCTATTCTGGACTGAATGTTGAAATCTCTCTCTTTCAGTGACACAGAGTTCTTGAATTTTCAGTCAGCAGAATAATAATAGACTCAGAAAGTCTTTGGGCTTTTTCTAATGAGATCATTGAAGCCAGTTGCAGAAACTTACCAACTTGATTTGGTGCTGGTCAAGCCTTTTGTAAATAATTCCCTTTAATAACAGTTTTCTCAAAGAACTCTGAATACTGCCCTTGTAAAGCAGAAAACCGGCTAATCTTGCTTTGTACAGAGCTGAAATTTTATAATTGGCTCCTATTAAGAATGTCACAGGCTATTAAAGAGCATTGTGTACCAGAGATAATCTGCTGGTGCAGAGGCCATCACATTTTCTCCCTCTAGCACAGCATAAAAGATACCAACCCTGCAGCAGTTTTTACACAGGGAGCTGGGAAATAATCACTTGGAAAAGTTTTGTTAATGGATGAGCACAGTGGATCAATACTAATTCTCAAAAGGTGCCTACAAAAAAAATCTCAGGACAAACCTGAGACCTGGAATGAAGGACTGTTGGAAGCCGTGGGCTCAGTGGAGGCTTTTTCATTGCCTATTAAAATTTTTCTTGCTTCTTTCTAAACCCTCACTGTTCTGCATGTGCCACCTCTCCATGTTTAGCATTCCCATGGATGCCAGCTGCCCTTCCACTGCAGGTGGTTTAGTTAAAGTAATTGATTAAATTACCCCAGAGCAATTGTTCCTAACCAACAGTAAGTGTTAACACAGAACCTTCATGTGCCCACAATTTTGTCCATCTCCTCAACTACATGACCTGCTCTAGCAACTTGCCTCCTAACACACAGTTAAACAAAGATGCTGGGTTAGTTTTAAGACCACCTTTAACAGTGGCATTACTTCTGGATAAAAAATTCTGTGCAACCTTACACAGGTCCTATGCAAATTAAGTCTTTAAAGATTTTAAGGGGCTGTGACAAAAGAAACATTACCAAGTTTCATTTATATATTATCATTGTAACTGTGAGTGAACCTTCCCCTTTTGCTTTTATCTGAAGGGATCCCAACCTCTACTGGATTATCTTCCCTGCGCCAGGGTGCAGATAAGACACCAAACGGTTTTCATGGATGTATCCACGATGTCCGCATCAATAACGAGCTGCAGGACTTCAAGGATTTGCCACAGCAGTCTCTGGGAGTCCTTCCTGGCTGCAAGTCCTGTAACATCTGCAAGCACGGTATCTGCCGGTCCCTGGAGAAAACGAGCGTGATCTGTGAATGTCACCCGGGCTGGATGGGCCCCCTGTGTGACCAGGAAGTTGGAGACCCATGTCTCAACCACAAGTAAGCTCAAACAAGTGCTGATGGGAGGGCAAAAGCTTTACAGCTAATGCATATTTCACATTTCACATTTCTTCCTGTGAAACCACATCTGACTATTTTTGGAGGTGCTGGGTTCCCACATGAAATTATTGACAGTTGTGAGTCAGCACCCGTGGCAGCTCTCAATTTCCACTGCTTGTTCCGAGGCTGCTGACTCTCCAAAGGACATCATGAGCTTGAAGGAGGTCAGGTGTTAATGCTGCAGGTCATGCTTTCAGCAGTGATTGTACACATTAAAATACAAAACCTCCTGTTAATGGGTATGGCTTAATTCTGAGGAGGTGACCCACTTACCCAGAGCAGAGCTGCCTGTGAGCACAAGGTACACATTTTAGGGGTTTGCTCACAGCAGCACTGGACCCAGTCTTCAAACTAACCCATTATGTACTCCAATGTGAGCAGTTTTATATTTCCAAAATAGTTGACTCAAATATTACACTCCAAAACATCCCTTCAAAGTGCAAGTTTAAAGGAGAAGGTGGCGTTGCATGCGAAGGGAGTGTGAGTGTAAAGCGTTCGCTGTTCAAAGGCTTGACAGCCACATCTCCATCAGAAACGTGGGATGAATGGCTTTCTCATGGCAAGCACAGAGGAAACAGTCCTGTGCAGAGCATCAGGCTGCATAGTTCAGTGCTGTTTCATAAGCAGATGGAAGTACTTTTGTTCTAGAAGCTACTTTGGTTGCACTGTCTGTGGAAGGGGCTTTTTACAAGCACATACTTTTGACAGGTAAATTGACACAGTGAATAATCACTCTCTTAAAGGCAGAAATTTAACCTCATGGAGGTACCATTTTAGACTTGTGTCTGGGTCTAATTCTGCAAAATACTGAACCCTTGGAAGGTGTTGAGAAGCACCTGAGAGTTTACAAACCAAAGTTATGAAAACCCAAATGTTTCCTTGAATTTCCAGTGTCAACACAAAGCTGTTGTTGGACAAGAGAAAAATAAGGGAGTTCCAGATGTTTACATGAGGGATTTTTTCTCTCATAATCCAAGGAGGGTGAGGCAATCATGAATGTAGCCCCTTAAAAAAAGTAGCTGTTTGTATTTCTAATGCTCACACAGTGTCCCACCTTTCATGAAGTCACTTCATTTTTTTGGACCTGTCTCCCTAAAGCCAAGTTCTGTGTGTCCAGGGGATCCCAGAGTGCTGCAGGCAAGTGTCTGCTCCAACACTCACAGGTTAATCACAGTGAGGAAAGATCAGGTAACCTCTGGTTAGTGGGGCAAAAAATGCTGCTTTATATGGATTGTGACTCCCTGTATTATTTTGCATGTCTTGATCTGACTGAAACTGCTTTTACTATTTGTGCTTTTTAGTTCAAAGCTTAAAAATTAAATGTACAAAAATTCAACATAGACAGGGAACAATTTGAAAGTACTGGAAAGAAAATAAAAATAAGAGAGACGTGGGTTTATGTCAAGTAGGACCTGTTACAGGAAAGGTTTATAAGCCCCAAGCACTTTTCCCTTGGCTGGAGAGTGTTGCCTTCTTCCCTGTTTTCAGTCCATTTCAAGTCCCTGCCCCAGAAGTGTGGATGGTGTCAGAGAACCTGCTAAGCATCAACACCCCACCCTGTGGTATTCCTTGGAAATGCCAAAGCTCAGTGCAAACCACAAGAGCCAGGGAACCCTTCAACTACAGCTGCCTGCCAATAAGTCTGTGCATAGCTTTTCTACAGGCACCTTCATTTATCACACTGGTTTTCATCACCTGATATTATTTGTACAGTAATTCTGCTCAGGAAGCCTGGGCATGCAGCTTGATTGTTGGCACTTAGTGCCCTTGCTGATGCTGTAAGTGTGAGCTGTCTCGTGTGGATGCCAAGTGTTGGTCCTTGCTCACAGAGAAGCCTAAAGCTTTTTAAAGAGATCCCTTAGGTTCACAAATTCTAGATATATTCTCTGAATACATCCAGTATTCACTGAAAACTCACAGGTTCTTCAGAGTGCTTGCCACTGAACTGCTGTTTTTGGATTAGTGTCCTGGAATTAAATGGGCAGAAGTGCCAAAACCAATCATTTCTGGGAAAAGGAACATTCCCATGTAACACAGGCCAGCTCTGAATGCTTCTCTCTCTCCAGGTGTCTGCATGGTAAGTGCGTGGCAGCCAACGTTGCTTACACCTGTAAGTGCATGGAGGGCTACACGGGCATGTACTGTGACAAGAAGAACAATTCCTCAAATCCCTGCAGGACTTTGAAATGCAACCACGGGCAGTGTAAAGTTTCGGAGCACGGGGAGCCCTTCTGCGAATGCGACCCCAACTACAGCGGAGAGCTCTGTGACAGAGGTAGGACTGGCCATGGGCCTGGGGTCCTGCTCTGCTGCATTCCTGCTTTACACCTCTGTTTATACCTCTCTTCCATGGGACTTGTATTGGGAGTAAATGGCAAATGGCAAAAGATAAAGCTAAGCCAGTCTCTGCGGAGCAATACAGGGAGGAGAAAAGAACCACACAACACTAGGTGGCTGCTATCCAAACATATGGAGAGAGGGACGTGTGCAGTGAAGGGTTTTATTCTCTGTCTCCTGAATCCTCAAGGCTTGAAGCTCCTGGGACTCAGGTGGGATGTTTAAAGAAAGGTTGTTGTGAGGTTTACCCTCAGCAAGCAAGGATCAGTTAATTGCAGTGCTGGGAAAGGAGGTATCCTGCATACCAAGGAGGTGCCGCTCACCTGAAGCAGCATGAAAGATTCTTGGCTTGTTCCCTTGGATGCAGCTGGGCAGGTCTCCTGAGGAATCCCACAGATCATGCTGGACTTGCCACTAGGGCAGCTCTTTTGCCCTGCCCTGAAAAGACTTGCTGGAAACTCACTGTGTTTCAACTTCATCTTTTCTGCCTTATTTTTGTTACTGTACAGAAGGAAAGAGCTGGCTTATATTATTTTTATTTAGGTTGTGCCGCCTTTCCTGTGAATGAACTACAGCCTTTTCAAATTATACACATGTACAGCCTCACCAAAATGTGTCTGGCTGCTGCACAGTGACTGCAGAACAGCACAGACATTTTCAGATATCCCAGACCACCAGTGTCCCGCAGAGCAGGCTGACCTTTGCTCCTGAGGAGCAGACATGGCAAAACTAATTCCTCCTTTGCAGGAGTGTTGCAGGATTCAACACTCAGCATTCATTAAAGCATTTCCAGAACTGCTGATCAAAGCCAGCAGGCCTCTTGGCCTCGGCCTCGCACCGGATATTACACATTTGTGGAACACAAGCTCTGTTTTGATGGCAGGTACAAAGCAGTAAGAGATTAGGGTCCTTCCCATGCCATCTGTTTTTGAATCATATTAGGAGTACAGGGATGTTTGCTGATGTTTTGGGGAATATTTGGCAAAATAGTTACCACTCCTTTTTTTATTTCTTTATATCTCTCTTGTCTTCTCAGAGAATCTCTGCCAAGGAGACATCATTCGAGAAGTAGTCAGGAAGCAGCAGGGCTACACGTCGTGTGCCACTGCCACCAAAGTGCCCCGCCTGGAATGCCGTGGCAGCTGTGGGAGCGGGCAGTGCTGCGTCCCCCTCCGGAGCAAACGGCGGAAATACTTCTTCCAGTGCGTGGATGGCTCCACCTTCACGGAAGAACTGGAGAGACACGTGGAATGCGGCTGCTCAAAATGCTTATAAAGCCATTCTCCAGTCTCCTGCCACTTTAATCGACTCAGAAGCGCTATCAAAACGGGACCTATTTACTTGCAGAGTGAAGAAGAAGAAAAGAATTATTAAGTATATTGTAAAATAAGCAAAAAATAGAACTTATTTTTATTATGGAAAGTGACTATTTTCATCTTTTATTATATAAAGTATCGCACCACTTTGGGTATATGTATCATATAGTGAGCTATTTTTACCATGAAACTTTTTTAACAGTTGTAAGAAAAAAAATTTCAAAAGTTAAAAGTTAAAAAAAAAATAAATATATATATATATATATAAAGAAAACATAGCCTAACAGGAGGAATGTGGGGTGACTTTATATGTATGCACAATGAACAAACCTAAAGGTGTTCCAAGGACCTGCCGCCGAACTGATACGGGCTGAAGAAATCTCCAGGTTGGGTCTGCCAAGCGAGTGGATCCCTGTGACCAACTGCAGCCATCTGCCTGCTCTGGCACCCGGAGAGCCTCCCCTCAGCCCCCTGCTCTGCCCAACACTGCCAACCTCGGTTTGCTCCTGTACAGTGGCCCCACTTGCTGTTCGTGAACTTGGTTCCCCAGAGCACACAGGCACTGCCGTAGCTGGAGGCTAATTACATTATTTGACTATTGTAGTACTATAATACATTTTTTTGCTGTGTATGTTGTATTTATCTGTGTTCACGTTATATTCTTGAGCAACTGTATCTGTAGAGCACAGGCAGCTTTATCCAGAAGGAAGGTGCGAAGGGAAAAGGAAGTGGGGGAAATTTATGTTGCTTTGGGTAATTTGGGGGCGAAATGTGAAAATAAGTGCTAAGTGATGCCTAATAAATGACACAGTACTTTTGTGTAAACTCCTCAGCTATGTTATTTCCCAAGTTTGTGCCTTCTTGCTCCCAGCCTTGAGCCCTTTTTTGTATATGTAATATAAGGAATGCACTGCTACATAGTTTGTCACACCTTGACACTTTAAATTGCAAAGGCTGTAAAGAGCATGAAAATACTGCAGGTGCCAGAAACGCACCTGCAACGTATCAGCTTTTACTCCCGCTGTCACTGGAGCTATGGGTGCGAGCTGGGCTGTAGCTGCCGTTCATCCACACTCTGGCACTGAGCAGACGGCTGCTTTCCCACAGCTTTTTAAACGAGCAGAAGTTGCACTATGTCCACGTGAAGGTTCCCAGCCGACATCTGCCCGCCTTAGCAGCGCCCTCTGCTCTGCACAAGGAGAGGTGCCACAGCTCCATCCAGCACGGACTGACCGGCCCAGCCAAAGCTCCTCCCTCTGCACCGCTCTGTGTCCTGCACTCCTGTCTCCCAGAGGACCCCCATTCACCTGAGCTGTGTTCAGACCAACTGCTGAACAGGAGATGGAAATCAACGCAGGGAGAAATTCTCACTGTGGATGCGAGACAAAAATGGACTCTGGGAGTGAGTTTGGTTTTTGAAGGGCTTTTGTCAGGGCTGCCTTTCAGGGTCAATACATATGTGCAGAGAGCACCACGGATACCTTGAAATTTCTCTTACTGTAAGTTTCAAACGTCCCCACCAACAACTGTTCCATTATCTGTGTAATTTCTTTCTTTCCCTAATACAGCGAGTATTATGGTCCTTTCTTCAATTTCTTTCTCTATGAGAGAGACTCTGAATAGAGATGCTTAGCAGCCATCAGGTCCTTCTAGGAATGCTCACTGGTCCCACCCAATGTATTTCAGATTAGGGGCTTCAGCAAAGGACAAGTAGGAAAGCTGAATAAAGAAAATGGGCTTTGTTTTTGATTTGGGCTTTGGAAAGATTCACAGAATGCAACCCTGCCATGACAAGTACAAATGTTTATTTCCCATAAAAGCACAGAGACCATCTAGCTATTATACAGCCAGAGAGCTCTAACATGCTTATTCTTTTTACTACGTCAGTCTCTCCTTAACTGCAGCAGTTCATTCATATTGCTTTGTTATGAGCAGCATGAGCAGAAGGGACATAACCAATGCAATAGCCATCTCCCAAAATAAATATCAGTCCATGGAGCTGGCAGTCAGTGAAACATAATCAGTACTTAATGTGCCAAACTCTGATTGATACAGTACAGCTCAAGAGCCAGGGAAAAACTAACCTTGATTACACGTATTGTGGCGTGGGCTGCTTTTTATTTTTAATATAAAGAAGCTTATAGCAGCTGGGGTTTGTGGTGTAGAACAAAAATCACCTAAACCCACAACTATAGGTTTTAAACATTCATGCACAGTAACTTGTGCAAACACTTGTGCAAATATGTGCCAGGCACACCACTACCATTAATGTTTCATTCCTGTGAGCTGCTGTGGTGCCAGGCAGAGGAAATCCAGACTGAGCAGTGGCTGACCAGCTCTTCAGTTTGTAGCCACTGGGCTGCCAAGGCCTGCAGAAACAGCCCCTCTTGAGCACTGCCCAAACCTGTGTTCACTTCGTCCCTGCAGCAGCAACACGTGTGGGAAGGAGGGTGACATTTACTGATGGCCTCGCACCTGCTGGAGGGTGCTTTGAAAGGAATGACCTGGCAAGGCAAAAGCCATCAACATCTTGTTAACACATCACTGGGATTTACTTAAAGCCTTGCAGCAAAGGGACCAGCAACAACTCAGCAAGGCCGGCCCTGTTCCTGGCCCTTTTCTGTCACAGCACTTCAATGTTAAGAGTTGGGATAAAGAACTATTTTGTAACCAAATGATGCAATTTTTGTATGCTTTTAGGCAGCACTTGCCATTGGATAGTGATGCTTTATGTCCATGATTCTCTGACTTGCTATAGAATTATTTTATGTTAAGAAGAAAATAAAGAGCATTCAGATGTGCCAAAAATGTGAGGTTAACTGAAGTGTAATTAGCTCTGAAAGTTCCTCTGTAACCTGCCTAATGTTACACCAGATTTCAAGAACTGCGGGTACAATGCAGTAGTTTTTACCTCTATAAAGTTTTAATATAAAGTGAAGAAAGATGCTTACCCTTAAAAAATGGCAATGCAGACTGGTGTGAACTGATGTATTTTATTATTAGATTCTCATTGTGATGTAAGTTTAAATAAATTGTTGGGTTATGGAAGATTGTAATGCCTTGTGATGCAGATTATTTCTATGTATATTTGAGGTGATGAGTCCAACCTTTAAGAGTATGTGAAGAGCTACAGGCATTCCTCCTGGACAAATCAAATCAGAGAATGGCTGTAGTTAAAGGTGGTAGGAAAGTGGTTACATGTTTTTATGGCATATCGGCCTAATCTTTTAGGACTCTTACAGGCACAGATGAATTAAGCCCCACAGTTTTTGATCCTCAGCATTTTTCTTAAATTTAATACTTTATTTGCTAGTCTTTTTAAAAACTGTTTGAGAAAGGCAAATACACTCATTAAGTAATGTTAGAATAAATGAAGAAATTTTGTGAATTGGACTTGGAGAAGGGTTGGCTGAGGAAATAGAAGTCACACAGCCCACAGTGGGTGACAGGGATCCTGTGATGTCCTGACACATATATTCCAAATTTGCTGCCACACTGCTGTAGCTGATTATTATTATTATTGACCCAGATGTAACAGACTTCTGTTGTTCATTGCATTCCAGCCGTAGCATGGAATAGAATGAAGCTCCCACCTAGCCCTCTGCCTTCCCCACCCATGCCCCTGTGTAACACTCACGTATTGCTAATTATGCTTCAAACTGTGGCCCTTAAGAGCTGCCTTTGCAATTCCATGCAAAGCTGGTGACAGCACTGAGCCAATAAAAACACTCAACCTTAATGAGCATCATTAAGTCTGAACTATGAAGGTTAATTACATAATTGTAGCAGATGGTAGCATTTTCACCTAAAGCAAACCCAGCTGAGCCCTCTAAAAAAGCTAGCAGGGAAGTGTTCAAAAATCTCTGGGTACTGACTGTACTGGTTTGCACAACAGGTATTGCTTGTGGCTTTGCAGCACGTGGGTCCCTCGGGAAGCACTCGGGCAACTGCAGCCTCGGGATACAACGCTCCCGTTTGTGCTTCTGCCTGCAGTGCCCCAGGTACCGCTTTTTAGCAAACGATGCTGGGAAACTCGTCTATTCCGTGTTCTTTAACTTTGTGTTTTCTAGTCGGTAGAGGATAGTCAGATGGCATTTCTGTTTGCAGGGTGGTTGGCTGTGGGGTTTGCGTTGTTCTCTGGGGTCCTGTCACTTGAGGTCTCCGTGACATCCCGATTTCTTCTCCTGCTCACACCAGGCAGCGTCGCGGTTCAGCGGGCTGGACAGGCAGGTTGGTTTAGTTTTGCCAAGCCCAGGGTGCTCCCGATGCCTTCGGTTTACTGAAATGTGAGACTGGATCACCGGGTGCCAGTCCTGTAGCGTTCTGTGTGCGCGGAGCCAGGGTGTTTGCCAGGGTGTGTTCCGGGATGTTTTCCACGATGTGTCCCTGCAGCTTTCGGGGACAGCTGAGGTGACGGGATCCGCCACCAGGTGGTGCCGCTCCGCCAGCCCGGTGTCAGGGAATAGAATGGGATGGGATTGAATGGAATATTTCAGTGGAAAGGGACCCACAACAACCATCTGGTTCAACTGCCTCAGCGACTCGGGGCTGACCGGGTCACCGCCCGTTCTTGAGGGCGTTCTCCAAATGCCTCACACATCCTGCCAGGTTTGATGCATGACTGCCTCTCCAGGAAGCTTGTTCCAAGGTTTGGCCACCCTCTCCATAGATAAATGTGTCCTGATGTCCAGCATAAACCCCTCTGGTGTATCTCTGGAGAGAGGGAGGCGGCAGGGTGACCCCATGCAGCTTCCTGTGAGGAGACCTGGAGAGGGAGGTGCTGAGCTCTTCTCCCCAGGATCCAGTGACAGAACACGTGGGAATAGTTCAAACTGGACAAGTCCAAAGTCGTCTTCACAGGAGTGCATGTGTACAAGATACATGGATTTTCTGGGGAGTTTTAAATAATAACTCCTTGGGTTTAATTGATTCTGTGCTATCAATTTCCTAGCATTGCTCACCCATGAGGACAGGAGTCCCCACTTTGTGGGGACAGGTGGCATGGGGTCACTGTGGCCAGGAGCCTGAGGTTTGCCCCAGGAAACTGCATGAACCAGCAGCAGGATGACCCTGCTGAGCCCCAGGAGGGCGTGTGTGGGATCTGAGGGTGTCTGACACTTCATCAGCACCATCCCTTGGCAGCAGGACAATGGCTCCACGTGCTGGCATATGGGATAGCTTGTGCCTGTGCATTATGGCAACCTCAGGACAGTGGCCTGATGGCAGTGTCACCAAGCTGCTATTGATGGTACCATTACTTCCATGCTAGCAGCTTATGGAATAAAAACTATTCTTGATTCTATCAACTGATTCTGCTATTTCTACCCCAATTCTGCTGCTGTTTCCTCATACACTGTGTGCCTGTAGTTTATTATCCAGCAGGACTCTACTCCAAGGTGCACACCCTGCAGCCCGTGGTATCTCTTGCCTATGAAGAAAGCACAGCTGTTCCTCTGAGCACATTCACCCTCAGAGACCCCTGCAGGCAGCAAGAAACTCCTCGGGCATGGAATGGAGCACACACACAGTACAAGCAGTGCTTATTAGTATGAGGAAGCTCAAACTTACACCATGATGCAGGGGGACACCCCGTGGTCTCACAAGCAGGAGGAACAGAAGCTGCTGCGAGACTTGCATAGCTTTGTATCTTGTTCCTACGTGATCTCTTGACCTTCTCCTTTCCCAAGGCTTCTGTGCTTTCAAAGTATAGGAATGCTCAAGGTAGTCCGGGGATGACACTGCCTACTCCGACTGTCTGTGAGGCTTGTCCCCACGGCAGAAGAATCACTCCTTTGCTGTAAAAATAACCTTTTACAACTGCTGTGTCTTACCTGGGGAGGAAAAGTACACATCCTACTTCAGAGGTGTGTGGAAGGGAGGAAAGCAGGTAAATGAGTGCTCAGAAGATAGCTCAAAACTCACAGGGAGTCAGACCATTACATTTTCTGTGGCCCAGTCTTTCAGCTAATCTTCCACCAGCAGCATTTAACTGTGTGTACATGATGGAACCCTGCTCCCCTGGGGATGGCTGAACACTTGTCCACCCATGGGAATTAATGCCTTGTTTTGCTTTGCTTGCATGCACACCTTTTACTTTCCCTATTAAACTGTCCTCATCCCAACCCACGAGTTTTCTCGCTTTTACCCTTCCGATTCTCTCCCTGATCTGCTGCTGGGGCAGTGAGTAAGTGGTGTGTGAGGCCTGGCTCCTGCCTGGGGTTAAACCATGACAAATGCCTCAGCCCTGCCTTAGACACTGTGCTTGCAGAGCAAGGTTACAGGAACCAAATACCACAAGGTAATTTAGGTGGGGACTTTGCAGCACACGAGATAATATCATGCTTTCACCTAGCATGTGATAAGAGCATGCACAACAGGCAGTTACTATAAAGGACCTTAAACTTCCTTAATTATACACCAGCACATTTTGCATCTCTTAACCTGCCCTTGTTTGTCCTGGTAAAGCACTCATTGAACTGTTGGGGGATGGGGGGGGGGTATTTTTTTTTTTTATTTACCATGTTGAGGTAAATACCAAAGTATGGTTTAGAGCATGAAGACATAGATTAAATTGGTCAATAAATAAATGAAATTCTTATATAACAATAAAACAATTTTTGTTTTGCCCCAAAACATCTTTGTAAGTAATATTGGTTAAAAAAAATATTCCTCATCTTCAGATATATCATTCATAAAGAATACTCTCATGTGGTTTCATTCCCCACAGACACTGGGTAGTACTTGAGGACAGTAGTTAATAACTGCTGCTTGAAATTGGTTATATAAATATATATATATATATATTTACACATTTATATAGCAAATCATACACTCACCTTCAGATTGATTTATTCTTAGGGGCTATTCCAAGCACATGCTGACTGACATACAAATAACTCCAATCCAAGTGCTCGTAACCTATAAATCAATTGATCTGCGAATTAAGGAACGTTCTGTGCCTCTCCTGCCTGTGCTAAGCTTCCAGTTTGAGCTAAACCTCTGCTTTGAGATGGACTAAAGATGTTGATCTTGGCTTGTTTTTTTTTTTTTTTCCACCTTCTTTATTAGCTGTGCTGTTCAGATATAACACTGCAGCTTCTTGTGAAGCAACCGAACCTTCAGACTTGCTGATCTTGTTTTTAAATTGAACAGTTCATTAATTATCACAGAGTCCTTTATTTATTCCCATATTTTTACAGGGGAGATGAATTAAGAGGGTTTGCTAGATAAAATAGCATAAAGTGGGCATCCAGTGTATTCAAATTCAGAACTTGCTCTCAAAACTTAGTCACGAAGTATGTATTTTTGTCCCTGACCAAAGTCAGAGGTTAGGAGAGCAGTCAGTGAATCTGCATTGCTGGAAAAGGAGATCATAATTTCCTCAGTGAAAGGCTGGGTCAGGAACTTTTATGTGTTTCTAGACAGCAGGAATTGGACAGCTGTCAGGCTGTAGTCTAGGTTTTTTCTTGTTTTTCTGGGTTGCATGTATATATTTATTACCAGCACTTCCCAGGGATGGTATTTCATTTCCTCTAGAGTTAGAAGGTGTGTAGGAAACACAGTCAGAGTGTAGGCGCTGGAAAAAAAAAGCCTTGGAATTAAAGTAATGAAAAATCTCCCTGCAGATCTGTTTTCCTCAACCCCACCAGAGATGTCTGCGAGACACCGGATAGCTCATTTTACACCGAACATTCCACGCTGCATAGTCTGGTGACAGGCAGGAAATTAAAGACTCTCTTTTCCAATCACAGTGTATATTTATGAGCGGGCACAAGTTAACTTCCAGGTAGCAGCTAAATTCTTCTATTCCCTAACATGTATGTAAATGTTTGTGTTCAGAATTTCAATAAGAAACTACTTTGCAGTGAAAAACCACAAAACCACACCAAAGTTTCCTCACTTTACGAAGAACATGCTGGAATTTCCACAATTACATGTAGCTTACAGAAAGAGAGAAGTTCTGCAGCCTTGCTGATACACTGAACTTCCTTTAAAGGACAAGAAATAAACACTAAGAAGCCTTTAGAGTAAGTTTTCCAAATACAGACATTTCAGAAAGGAAATATGATAAATGGGAGATGGTGTCCACGTGAGAATTTCAGCTTTTTTAATGTAAGATTTTGGATTAAAATGAAGATTAAATCCTTACATGGGAGGTTTTAGAATGATAGAAAATAAAAATACCAACAAAATACCACTACTCAAAGCAGACACAGAGTCACAAAATGAGGTGCCTGGGCTGGTGGTCAGTGGGGGGAGCAAAGCTCTGCTGGCACTGAGGACAGGTCTACACCTGAAAGCTTTCCTGGTAATAGAGTGGAACACCATCCCCTTCTGGGATCTGATATCCAAAATCCTTTCCTGAAAGAAGGCAGTGACCAGGGCTAAGCAAAGGTCACTTGGTATGGGGTAAAAGGGTTCTTTTGTACACATTTAGGCGCAGTGGGGTAATGGAGGATGAAGAGACGTGGTTCCTGTTTTTGCACAACAGGTTCATGAGTAAACCCCGTGCCCAGGAAGCTGAGGATTTAGTCTTTCCTCGGTTTGTGAGGGGATATTTCAAAAGAGACTTTTGCCAAAGCGAAACTCCAGACCCTTCAGGAAATTTCAGCTTCCAAGACGGAGCTTATGCCCAAATCCTCCTCCCAGATCAGAGCTTTTAGATCCATCCAAGATCACAGTAATTGATCTAGAATTACGCGGCACTTTATCACACAGGACAGGGGAGAAACCAGATGGTCACTCTGTTATGAGTTCTTGCTGGAAAACCTGGAATTGTGAGGAGTAGGTTGGAGATCTCAGCATGTCCTGCTACCACCAGTGGGCTTCCCTCCAGCTGCAGACAGTCAGGAGAGACTCCGTAACCTTATACAGGGCAAGACATATACTGAGTGTACTCATACACCCATGTACTGAACACGAGCCAGTGTGTACCCAGGTGGGAAAGAAAGCCAATGGCCTCCCGGCCTGTATAAGGAATGGTGTGGCCAGCAGGACCAGGGCAGGGATAGTCCCTCCATACTGGGCAACACTGAGGCACCTCAGGTGCTGTGTCCAGTTCTGGGCCCCTCAGCATTGAGGTGCTGGAGTGTGTCCAGAGAAGGGAATGGAGCTGGGGAAGTCTGGAGATTCAGGGGTATGAGGAACAGCTGAGGTTGCTGGGGGAGTTCAGCCTGGAGAAAAGGAGGCTCAGGGGGGACCTTCTCACTCTCTGCAACTCCCTGATGGGATGGTGGAGCCAGGTGGGAGTCAGGCCCTGATCCCAGGGAACAAGGGACAGGACAAGAGGAAATTGCATCAAGTTGTGCTAATGGAGGTTCAGGTTGGACATCAGGAAGAATTTCTGCACCGAAGGGGTGGTCAGACATTGGAAGGGGCTGCCCAAGGAGGTGGTGGAGTGCTCATCCCTGGAAGTATTTAAGGAACGACTGGATGTTGGCACTCCGTGCTCTGGTCTGGTTGACAAGGTGGTGTTGGGTCATAGGGTTGGATTTGAACATCTCAGAGGGGTTTTCCAACCTAATTGATTCAGTGATTGTGCGACTAAATATCAGCCCCTCCTTTTACCGGGTGAGGAAAAGCTTCCCGAGGACTGACGCTACCGGTGCAGTTATTGCAGGAGTCCAAACACCAGCACAACGAAAGGAGCCATTTCCTAAACACTTCAGCCGCAGCGAGGGGAAACGAAAATAAACTGCAGCTTCCTACGTTATTGAGCAGGAAGCTCAATAAATGACCGAGCGACACGGAGCGTTGGTGTGGCTCCTGTACCCCGTAAGCCGCACAGATGCCCACCGGGTTGCACAGTGAGGCTGCCACGGCCGCGGATACCCCCCCACAGCCCTCAGCCCGTGCCCCGCCGCCCAAGGGAGGCGGCCGGGCCGCGATTGGCGGCGGGCCCGTGGTGTGAGGGGCCGGGGGCCGCCGGGAGCTGTAGGCGCGGCCGGACTGCGGCTCCCGGCTCGCCCCGCGCCGGGCGGGGGCAGCGCTGCGGCTGCGGCAGCGACAGCGGCGGGGCGGGCGCGGAGCCGCCCCGGCCCCTTTGTGTGCGCGGCCGCGGCTCCGGCGCCGCCGCCATCTTGTGCCGAGTCCGCGCCGGGGGCTCCGCGGGCAGCGCCGGG